>CM076985.1:16074010-16206835 GCA_039105355.1 Benthosema pterotum | reverse complement strand
CCCCCCCCCCAAATGGGACATGTTACATCCGCCCGTGGTTAAATGAACACTGAGGGGTTTTACTGTGCGGGAATAATAAACAGACGCACACATGAGTGGTCATTGGAGCAGGAGTTGTGACGGTGTGTTCAGTGACCTGTAACATTTTGTGTCCTTCAGGGCAGGAGAGGCGACAACAGCAACAACACAGTGATGAGACGAGGAGGAGACAATGAGGACCGCACACACAAGACCTGGCGTATTTTCTGCAAATGTGAGTTTGCATTATTTATCCTCACAGCAGGCGACAACATGTCTGCCACAACAGCCTGATTTTTTTATGCATGATGGGTAAATTAGTCTTTGTGATTTAAAGTATTAAATACTAAGCAACTTTTTAGACAAAAAAATCAAAAAATATATATAGCTATATTCTTTGCCTTTTCCCCCTCTACATTGCTTGTACTTCGATGCTGCAGCTGTTTCCCTGCAGACAGACCACAACTTTTGTTGCTGCCATCAATTCCTTTTCTTCTGGCTCATTACAAGGTGGTGCTAGTGTGTGTTGGGGGGTAGCCAATCACAGCGCAGCAGTCTCCAGCAGTTTCATAATGAGCCATAGAGTGGAGTTGAGATGGAGTTAGACTTCACTGTACTGTGTGTGGGTGTTGTGTGTGTGTGTGTGTGTGTGTGGTGTGTGTGTGTGTGTGTGTGTGTGTGGTGTGTGTGTGTGTGTGTGTGTGTGTGTGTGTGTGTGTGTGTGTGTGTGTGTGTTGTTCACCTACAAACACACACATGCCCAGTGTGTGCATACAGTTCAACACTGGCTATGGCCCATAATACAATCCTCTAGCGTGCATACACTGTTTGTGTTTTTCCTCATTTTCTTTCTTACCAGATCTGAAATATTTACCGCCCCAAAACATGCACTAGACTAGGCATTTTGTTGTCTGGATATATATTCACATGATTTCACATGTCTGCTCTGCATATGCAGCAGCAAGCACTTTACTGCCCTTAAGCGACCTCCATTTATGCATAACACACTGGATCCTCTGTAACCCCCGGCAAGAGAGAGAGAGTCAGAGTCACATCCAGTGTGTTTGTGTGGACTGTCAGTTGTGTGTATCTCAATTGAGGTTGAATGTTGTTCCCTTAATGTTGATTTAATCACACAAACAGGCACCTTAATTCACCTCTGTATGTGTGTTGAAATACAACCACCTCTAAGCTGCAACCTTTAAACGCTTTTGAAATATGGGGCTGTTTTTCCATACTAGTTTTGATTGAAAATGCTGATAATAATGATCTCTGTCTTTCTCTCTCTCTCTCTCTCTCTCTCTCTCTCTCTCTCCCTCCAATATCGTTTTTTGTTTGAAATACTGTATGTGGGAAGTATCATGGCTCCCAAGACGGTAGTATAAAAGTTCAGCTTGGTTTCAACCTCCTTCCGTGAGCTGTGGTCGGAGGGTGTGTGTGTGTGTGTGTGTGTCTGTGTCTGTGTCTGTGTGTCTGTGTCTCTCTCCCGGCATTTATTCAGTCAGCGGTGCCGGAGATTACTCTATTTAGCTTTGCATATGCACAGATTGGTATTGTCGGAACCAACACACGGACATCGATCACAAGGACGACCTTCACTCACATGTAGGTGTATGTACTGTAAGCCTACCCTCAAGAACGATGCAAGAGCGCAAAGCACGATCGAACCGAACCGGCCAGATGTATGGAGAACCAGAATGACTGGAAGAGATAATGGGCTACTAGGGATTGTTTGAGGATGACCTAGACCGGAGTGAAAACATAGTCTGAATTCTGCACTACAACCTTAAGTTATGACATGACAGAGACGATACAATTTTATGAATTTGACATTTTCAGGGGTCCCCAGACCTTTCCAGTGACAGCCACATACCATTTCCCATCTCCGATGGAGGGCCAGCGTCAGTTTGAAATAGCGTGTGACGATCGCATGGGTGCCTAAATGTAAAATGAACAGTTATTGTTCTATGACTGAGGCAAAGTGAGATCGTAGTAGCAACATTTTTTCAGCATGTCTCACAATTCAAATCAAATTAGCTTTATTGGCATGAGAAAATAAAATGTGGAGGTGGGCCATGTCCGGCCCCCGAGCCGTAGTTTCTCTAAAACCATTGTTTTAGAGAAACATGGAAACTATAACTTGAGGAAGGTAATACAATTAGAACACAATAAAAAATACCCTGGGCAGAAACTGTGACAAATGTGTGACAGTGACAGCAGTATAATTATGTGTGTCAACGTGTGAGAGTGGATGTGTTTGCATGTGTGATAGCCATATTAACCAATGACCTACATATGCAAGCAGACACAGCAACCCCCATAGTCTGACTAATTGAAGTGACGCTTGCCGAGTAAGGATTTGCCATACCTCGCTGTAGCATTGATGGAATACTGGCAGAAAATCACCTTTTAGAAGGCAAGTCAACAATGAAAAGGTTCAGGTTGGATTCTGGACGTTAAACCTCTTATGGTCGCTGGCTGCACTGCCTTTTCTCAGGATATTAGGCCGTGCACTGGATCATATTGAGTGAAAAGCTTTAATAACGGTGCTATGGGCCAGCCAGCGCAGTCATGACTATTCAAGGAAATCAATTGCTTTTCTTTAGAATATTCTTTAAACCCACTACTGGTTTACACTTTATGAGGCATGCACCCAAAAATATGCACAGACTTGCTACCGTACAGCCCTAGCCTCGGGAAGCCAGACAGATCCCATAGCCTGTGGTAATTAAGTACAAATCAGTGTTGCAAATTAATCAGCCCAGTGGCCACGTGTGATTTTCTCGACTCGACCAACCCACTAAGGAGAAGAATTCATGAGAACAGCCACATAATAACCGCATAAAACCCCCCATCCGCTGTCTGGTGGTTAAATACTGTACCAACGCTGTTCTGAAGTGCTACCGCTACTGTTCATACTGGAATAATTGATGAGATTATTTAGTAAATTAAAGCTTATGTGCTTTATTATACACACGCATGAACAACTGCATAGCTGTGGATTATGGTAGAATTGCAACAGCGACACATACAGGGTACCTCCCTGAACTCTGGTGCCTTCAAAATATCTCAATAGTGTTTGTTTTGTGGATGAGAGTTATTTAATATCACAGCTTTTCTGAACGTACAAAAATAGCCCAATTTCTGATCTACAGTATAAGGTATGCTTTGCTCTGATTTATCTCCATCACCTTACAGTATATGTTTGCATTTAGCAGCAGGAAATTATGAGGCAGTTAATTATAGATGTTCTTCAGTCAGTGCTGAACAACATCAATCTATACATTGACCTACACTAAAGGTATCATTTACTGTAAATACCTTAGCCCTTAGGCTAAGGTATGTGTCCACTGGAGACTCGATTTAGCACAGAGCCCCAATCTGTTCAAGCATTGAGGTGATTTTCAGGACTCCAGCCTTAAAGCTGTGGAGACCGAGGCCCTGCAGTGCTCAAGATGGTTTACATTGGCAACATGCTCATGTGAGATTCTTTTTTTTTGTTGTTGTTTGTGACATCCTGGAAATTATGTCCAAGGAATTATATCATTCTATAAAAGATCATCCCCATACCCTCCCCACATGGGCTGAGATCTGGCCTAGTCCTCACCGGTGTGATATGACAAAATCATATATTAGAGAATATTACATACGTAATTAAAATCAACAGTTACAAACGGCTGTCACCTGCAATGGCGGATCTTGTGTTAAAATATGTGTTTGTTAATTCTGATGGTTTTAATAATTCATATTTGGGTATCAATGCCTTTTTATATGAATCATGGGACCGCAACAGAACGGAGGAATACCGGGGGCCTTGTTCACAAACACTGGATCTGGTGTGATGATTTATGGCTGATTCCAAAAGAACCCCCACCACCCCTCCCTCCTTTTGGTGTCATCTCACTAATCCCCCCCCCACCCCCATCTTCTCTCTGTTCCCCAATCCGTCTTTCTTTTTTCCTGTCATTTTTCCTCCTGTTTACATTCCCCCTTTCTATTTATACGCCGTCTTTTCTCTCCTCATGCAGTTTAAAACCTCAATCCTCCTCCCAAAATCCTCAACCTCCTTCTTCTAATTCTCTTTCTCCTGTACTCTGCCTTTTCTCACTGGTCAAAACACCCCCCGCCCCCCTCCACACACAGACACACACACTCCCTCTATCTACTCCCCGGTGACCCCCCCCCCCCAACCCCCCACCCCTGTTCTGTGATCCTGTTAAATCTTCATGTCAGCATTAGTGTCTATTCGCACAGCAGTAGGCCCATATTATAGAAGCCAGACAGCCATTCTATGAGTCTGGGGTGTAGTAGTTTGATGGATACAGATGGAGAGTAGGTCAACAGCACCATAACATCTGCCCCGCGAGGAACGCTGATACTGAATGGGGGGAGGGGGGGGGGTATGGGGCAAAGGCGCTTGGCATCTCAATCTCAAAAGTGCAAATTAAATCCTACTGCCTTTTTATTGCGTGGATTAGTGTCTGTGTACAGTAGTGAGTGACACATACAGGCAGCAGCTGCATCGGCACATTTTTGACTTTCGGTTGCTGTATAGATTACCGTATTTTCCAGACTATAAGGCGCACTTAAAAGCCTTTAATTTTCTCAAAAATCCATAGTGAGCCTTATAATCCATATATGGATTGGTTGACTGCAGTAGCTTCTATTCTATATTAACTGTAGTAGCTTCTATTCACTGCGCCTTATAAATCCAGTGCGCCTTATATATGAAATCAGTTTTAAAAGGTGCGCCTTATAATCCGGTGCGCCTTATAGTGCGGAAAATACGGTAACAAAAAGAGTCATGCAGAAGTGAAGTAAATGCTGAACCTTAGGGTCAGCGAATCCTAACGTAATAATCCTCTCTAAAACAATTCTCACACTGAATGTAAACAGTGCTCCTTGCAAGCAATGGCCCGCTTCTCTTCACTTTCTCATCTGCATGTCGTCTCTTTCAATTATGTTTTTTTATACTTTTCAATTTTGTAGGAGAAGAAGAGACCCGCACACTGCCACTTGCTGGATCAAGAGCGAGTGGCAGTGTGCGGGTCTCTCCCACTCCTACACGTGTACCTTATCACCTACGCACCTGCTAAAGTATATTGTAAGTATATTGTAAGTCAAGTGTGCAGAGGTTTCTGTCAATACTTTTCAATATTAAAAAACTATCCTTGCCCTAGAGATCATAGAAAGCTGAGATGGCGACTGTCGCAGACAACAGGACAGAATATAGGAAAGGAAGACAGGCAGATCTCTCATGACATGTCATTGGTTCAACCTCCCGTTAGTAGAGCCATTACCAGCCTTACATCTTTAACCCTTTCATGACTGGCAACATTGGGGCGACTGTGGTTGTGTACAGCAGGTTGTCCATTGAACACTGGATCAGCGGGTCGAATCCCGGCTCCTCCTGTCTACATGTCTCCTGCCACAATCGGTGTGTGAATGTGTCAGGTGAATGGTTGAATACACTATGTAAAGAACCTTGGATCAAGGCGCTTTAAATGCAACCATTTAGTGTATAACCGCAAGCATGGCAGAGCAGTGCATGTTCACCAGCCGTAATGCATCTTCGCACTTGCGGGACTTTGGGTTTGTGGGCAGTCCTAGGGGTGTAACAGCACAGCGATATGATACTTCTCACGATACATGGTTGGTATATACGATAAATGGATGATATTGGTCATCATGGCGAAATGATTCAATGATTTGAAATTGATACAGTAACTATTTAGCAAACACATTACATTATATGTGAAACTTGGATAGATAAACGTAGATAGGGCTGGTTTAAAAGGGAAGAATGTGTAATATGGATAATAAATACGTAAACACACTAACACATGTGTGTTTACGTACACCGAGAATACACATATTTATCGATAGACCAAGGCCTGATTCACACCGCCAGCCAAATCCAGCCTGAATCAGAACTGAGACACATTGAGCCTGGAATCTGATTCGTTAAAATGAGTCATGTGACCAATTTCTATCTTGAAGTGACAGATCTGATTCAGGCTAAATTTGGGTGCCAGTGTAAAACCGGCCCAAGAGTAGCTATATAGAATGGAACTGCAGTTCAACCCATATTTTTTTCTCTTCTACTTAGAATCGCTAAATACAATGCACCAGCACATCGGTAAGGATTTGATATCGATTCGATTCAAGGCTGATCTTTTTTTCCATTGCCAAACGATACGACACAACGTCGAATGCTGCGATAGTACAGTATTTGCTGTTTACATAACAATATACTTTTGATTTTGACATTTCAACACAGTTAATGGGCTATCGTTACACCTTCACCTGTCTCCTCTGGTCCCTCGGTCCATCTCTCTCTCTCCATCCACCCCTCACAATGTCCCATTCCTCTCTTCTCTCTCGTCTTTTCACCTACATATCTAATCATCTTTCCCGTCTTCTCTTCTCACCTACTGCCGATCATCCCACACCTCTCTTTTCATCACATTACCTCCTGCCATCCTCTTCTCCTCTCCTCCCCATCCTTTCATCTCTTTCTCCCTGTCCTCTTTTCTCTCTCTCTCTCTCTCTCTCTCTCTCTCTCCCATCATCATCATCCTCCACGGTTCCTGACTCTTCGTTTCACGTTATATATTCCCCTGTTTGTGGTGGTTGAGTGTTCTCAACCCTGGCATTGGTTTGTTGGTTGCCACGACAACCCGCCGAGGCGGGTTATTTATAGCTCTGCTGGATCAACACGACTCCCACACAATACGGGTGGTGCGCGTGCACGCGCGTACGGTGGGTGCGCGCGCCCTGCGCTCACACTGGGGACACGAGCATTGGAGTGTTCAACGCACACGCGCACGTTTGCATGTTCTCTTTTCTGTGTGTTGAAGTGTGTCTGTAACACACACTTCAACACGCATGAAAAAGAAAACACAGTTGCCCTTCAGAGAGACAAGAGACATACAGACATCCCTAATGACTACTATCGCAACAGAGCAATATCCACTCTTGGGCTGTTATAATGACAAATACACAGGAAAATCCTCAGTGTTAAGACACCAAAGAGTCTATCTACACATGGAACCATGTGTAGATTGACTGCAGGTCCATTTGGTTGCATTCGTACTCTCAATTTGGCCATGCTGTGAAATATCGCTATATCACTCTCTCTCTCTCAGCCACCACACTGCAGGCCAACTTAACGTCTTTCACGGTTCAGTTATTATAGGCTCGAGTGTCACACCACAGAGACACGAGAGCTCTGCTCTACGCACCGAAATCAATTGAATATCACTGAGCAGCTCTGAGAAGTCTCCCCCCCTAGGGATCACAGCCCTGGCATGGCTCCTATTATACACCTGGACCCGGGAAGAGTATGACAACACCACCACCACCACCCCTCAGCCCCGGTTAATGGAATTAATGGAAAAATGAATGAAAACTAAGCTACGATGACTAAAACTAAGACTAAATATATTGACAAGTTTGTCACCAAATAGAAACTAGAACTGAATTCTGTTGAGTGCCAACTTGTGCATGAGCACTAGAACACAGACACAGTTCTAGTTGATTGTTCTCTTTTCCTCCGTCTTCTTTATTGTTCCTGTCCTACAAAGGGTCTCTGATTAGATTTGGCTGGCCTTTCACACACCTTTGTCACTACCGCAGGACCATTACAATAACGGCAACCTTGATGCCTAGACCTTATTTATAACATCTTGTGGCGTACCTTGTTCTTTTGTCATCATACAGTACATACAATATACATACAACATTTGTACATACTATCCCCATTACACAGTAGTTGCTCTTGCTCTGCTTGCGCTAGTACCTAGACTGAAATGTTAGGACGGGACTTGTGGAAAATGTCACGATGTTGCTTCAGCGGTACTCAAGTAAAAGGGGCAAAGAGTAGGATCACAGGGGAATCAGCAGATATATGGAAAGCTCAAGGTAGCAAAGCATAGCACCACATTTTGGTCAGTCTTACTCAGTCAGTACAAGGGATACACTTGTCCTCTAGTGACTCCTGTGACATTCAGATCTCAGCCTTCTCTCGGCCGATGATGGGCTCAATTCCCAGGACTTGACACTGGTCATAGCACGTTCCTGCAGCTTGTCTGTGGTATTATATTCTTAAAGCGCCGTTCTCGAGCTGCTCGTGGACATCCCGTGGAGACCCCCCCGCCGGTCACGCGGACGGCTCGTATCACGACGAGATGTAGATTTCATTCTTTAATCCAACTATTAGTCCGTGCGCATCGTCTGATGATCATCCCGTTGCTGACTTTCATTTGGGACAGAATTGGGGACAAACTTTTTTTTTCCCCGTCCCATTGACATGCATTCAACCCAATGCATTCAAACGGCTCTCTCCGGTTTGCCCCTCAATGTCGCTGGCGCATGGGTTAAGCAGCCAGGGCTACACAGCTCTTCCTGACTTGTGACCCGGATGTTTTTGGGTACATCGCCAGATGATCGATTAGGCAAGACAACAGACACAGCATAACAGAAACAGCACATCCTGTTTAGGAGATCTGAGCTTCAAAATAAGGGCTTTTTTACCGATCGAACTGGTTTGAGCCGCGGCAGTGGAAAGAAAACAAAGAAAATCCGATCGCGCTCAATGAGTTAACACCATCCAACACCACCCCAGGCTCCACCCTGTGGCACTTGCTTCTTTATTATGTTGAATGTATGGATTTTGTGTATCTCACCTTAAGTCTTTTAAGATGTCTGGTATTTCCATTTAGTATCTCTTTATCTCAGGGTCTGCTTCACAGGGGTTTGGTGATCTCTGATCATGTGTCACACATGTGTGGATAATCTGTAGTATCGCATGGATAGTCACACCAAATTGAATGCAATATCATAGCAATAAAAGGTTTTATCTTGATGAGAGTGTCTGACATTTGAGTGTGTGCGGGCGCTTGTGCATTTGCACGCGCATGCCTCCAGGAGCGGATGTAACATGTCTCATTTGGGGGGGGGGGGGGGGGGGGCAAGAGAACATGTTGGAGGGGCAAGAGAAAATGGTATGGGGGTGGCCGCCCCCATACCATTTTTGGTTATAGGACTTTTATTAGTCAAGTAAAACATCAATAATTACATCAGTTGTTGTTGAAGTTGCAACAGACACGCGAAAGGTCCGACTCAGAGAGTTTTCTGTTTTCAATGATGAAATGCTGTTGGTTTAGTGGTGCCAAAATTGTAGTTAGTACCAGTAGTAGTGTTTCAAATCATTTTAAATATAAGCACTTTAATTAGAAATATCTTGGGTTGTTTTGCATGGCATCATGTTTGGGGGGGCAGACTGGGTATTTAGGGGGGCACTGCCCCCCATGCCCATAACTAGATCCGCCCCTGGCGACATCGATCACTCCCAAGGCCAGTCCTTCCCGGTCTGGGCTGTTACCACGTTGCCATGGAAATTGGCCCGCTGCTTGGGAGACACTGAGAAACCAAACACCGCTGATCAATAAGGTACTTGAATTAATAGGGTCACACACACACACACACACACACACACACACACACACACACACACACACACACACACTCACACACACACACACACTAGCACGCTCAAGTCTATCGTTGAATGATAAACACCGCCTCATCAATAAGGAGATAGTATCTCAAACTGATTTGGCACTCGTTCAGACAGAATACAGTGTGTAGTATAGAGACATGGAGAGGGAGTTGTTTAAAGTCCATTGAGTCGCTTTGGTTCATCAAATGGGGTCCAGGGGTCCCCAACGTTTCCAGGGCTAAATCAGCTAAATTATTGATAGCTTGTAGTTCATGTACATGTACATGTTGTTGAGGTCCTGGTCTATCCAACACAGGGCTGATGATCCAATTGTCTCTGTTTTGAGTCATTAATTTTGTCTACTTCGTCCAAGTGATCTTCAATGCTATCTGTCTGAAGACATTGTGTGCATTTGTGTGTTTATTACGTCTCTATCGATCCTCTATTCAGGCGTGACATTCCAGTGTCACTGGATGCCTCTCCACACACCAAACCCCTATTGGTTTGATAGCCCTTCGACAGTGGACTGCACGAACATGACATGTCCATATTATGGAGACTGGTGGATGTCACAAACGTAAAAGAAGCTAATGCCAAACTCTATAGAATCTGTTGGCTATATGGCAGAGATTAACGCACAATGTCAAGGTGCACTGTGTCCATTTTATGCATGTGGAGTTCAGTGTGCTCCATTTATGGGGAATTTGTGGATTTGAGTGACATACCACTCAGCTTGTCACTCACTAATTTGCTGAGCTTTTTGTCACCCCTGACTACCCCATAATTACAATAAATAACACTACAATTAATGACAACAACACTAAAATAAATCATTAAAAAAAAAACTCCCACAGCACCTTTTGAAAATAACGGTTCAAGCTAGAAAGTGCCTGCTCAGCAAATCGAGAAAACCACATCATACGAACTGCATAATTGTGGCTACCACTACATTGCAGCTGAAAAAGATCAATCTTGAAGATAAAGCACTACTATAGGTTGTCTCCTATGCAATGAGCATGCTCGCTTTTTGCACTTTCATTTGGTCTATTTTAGGAGTCGGGTGGCATTTGGTTTGAAGTTGTGTATACCCTTGGGCTGCAGACTGAGTAGTAGCCATACAGCAGGGAACGTCAAACTCAAACACACAACAGGCCAAAATAGAAGAAAAAAAAGTCGAGAGCCAGATTGTGTTTCAACCTGCATGGGCACCAGATACAAGGACATCCCAGGCAAGCATTAAAAACTGAAAATGCATCATTAATTATTGTTATTAGCTGGGTGTCTGTTCTATGATCCTCACCAAGCACTGCTTTCATCAAAAATGACAAACTAAATTAATTGAGTCTGTAAAGTAAAACAATAAGTTGCATTCATTTCTTATCATAGCGTGTGCAATATACCAGAGGGCCAGTTCTAATACTTAATTCAAATCAATATCATCCCGCGGGCGGAAGATAATTCATTCACAGGCTTGATTCGCCCTCCTGGGCCTTGGGTTTGACATATTATGTGCCATAATATACAAGCTATCATTAACCAATCAAACCACATGGTTTAAACTATGCATTGCAGAGAATTAATTGCACTGGTTAATAGCTGCATAGTAGTGGCACCTCTCAAAAACAAATGCCCAACACTGTGCCACTCCAACTGGTGCTGTACACAACTGGTGTCTTACCATCATACATCATGCAGGTACCACTCACTTCACACAAGTGTGTTTTGCAGCAATTTTAGGAGCTGTGAGTAAGACCCACACAGAGAGAGAGAAAGAGAGTGTGTGTGTGTGTGTGTGTGTGTGTGTGTGTGTGTGTGTGTGTGTGTGTGTGTGTGTGTGTGTGTGTGTGTGTGTGTGTGTGTGTGTCTGTCTGCGTGTGCACGTGGTGGGTGTCAAATAATGTCCTCGTCCACCAGGGAGGATAAAGCTATCACTTATAATTGGCAGCTTAAGCAGGGTTTTACAGATGGAGATACCCTAGCGTTATTGATCGCACAGACAGGCGGGAACAGCTAACCTTGTCACACAGGAGTCTGTGATGGGTACAGACACCAACTCTATCAGAAGGAGTTTGGCACAGGAGTTTGGATCTCAAAAGTGGTTTCAACATTGAACTTGGCAAATACATTCTTGCTAAAAAACATTCTCAGCATTTATTTTTTACGATTAAATGGGAATTCCACGCATTTTCAAGATTTTATTCTGAGAGCATACAAATGGAACCAAATGAACTAACGGGTAAATTTGGTTCAATTTGTACACTCCCAGAAAAAATGTCCTAAAAGAACATGGTGAAACCCAACTTGATGATGTCATCAAGTTGTGTTTCACCATGTTAATGATTTTTTTCAGACCTCCATTTCTAGGAAACACAGAATAGGGGGTGCTTTTTACTATGTCCACACCACATCTCTAAGGTACTGTGTATTAATGACATAGTAAAATGTTGAGAAGAGTGGAATTCCCCTCTAAAGCAAGATTTAGTAGTAATGGGGGATTCTCTCAGTAGGAATACAATCTAATTGGAACCAAGGGAATATTTCTCTAAGAGACACTTTAATGGTAATTGCAATTTAATAGTAAGATCTAAGTGCAGATACTGTAAGGGCCAACAAGATTGGCCGCAAACAAACATTTACTCTAAACCCAAACAAACACAGCTGATGTCTTGGAGTGCATAAAGTGACAGGGAACTATTCTCCTTCTCTTCTACTACTAAGAATTATATCTATTCGTCGGTGGGAACCATTTCTTCCCATGTCAGTAAACATAACTGACTTTCTGAACCTTTGTCTATTTCCCACGGCAGTAAATTCCTACTGTGTGTATACTAGGCTACGACATGTGCCCATGGCTGTGTGTGTGTGTTGTTGCTGCAGTTATAGGAAAACTAGGAATTTTCCAAAACAACTCACTCAAACATGCAATAGGAGAAACTTGAAATGGGGTTTTGGTTGATGGGGAGCATCCCAATTGATTGAAGTATTTATTAACAGTTTGCAAAATTACAGGCCATTTCAAGGGCGACTCAATATAAAACTGTTAACTGTGAACGACACCATGCAGCATTACACTTATTTTCAACTGACTCCACCCTTTTCACTTCATCAGAGAGAGAGAGAGGGTTGAAAAATCTGGGAGGATTGAAGAAGAGGGGGAGTTTGAGAGGAGAGTCTAATGTAGCATGCCTTTTAATCTAGATCACTGAACACTATTCTGTCTGTCTGTCTGTCTGTCTTTCTATTTCATTCGTCTTTATTTTTATTTGTATTTTTGCTAAAGTGACAGATGTGGGGAACCCTGGGTTTAATGTCCACATTTAGACCATTACTGGTGATCATTCTTATGGAGTGTTTTAATCTTTAGTTGGATACTGCTATATGAAGTGGAAAAAACTACAACAACATATAGGCCAAGTTGTATGTGTCTATTCATTCAACTTGTATGTGTTCTTAATTCTTCTTTGGTACAATGCCTTGTGCACTAGTGCGTGCATAATGCAGTGCACTGCACAGTGCACACACATAAAACCTTGTCGAACACAGTCATATACGTGCGCGCACACGCACACGCACACACACACACACACACACACACACACACACACACACACACACACACACACACACACACACACACACACACAGACGTGTGGTTATGTAGGATATGTGTTTAGAATATGAGTTCACTCTCAGTATCCTCATCACTAGCTAGTGGTTCTCAAATTGATATACTATATTGATATACTATATTGATATAGCAGGTTGTAAAGTGCCTTGGATAAAGGTGCTATGTAAATGCACGACTTATCAATTACAAAAAACACAATTCCCAGTTTGAAACTAATAATTCTTTTGGGGGTTTGCTGACTCACACGGCCTGAAAAGGTTGAGAACCAACCATGACTGCCCTAGGACCTTGGGGTCTGCACAGGGCAGACTGGCTGGCCCTGGGAATAATATGTGGGCCAGACAGCCGTCCTGCTTGTAACACAAGGGCTCCTACAGAGCATTAGGATGCTCCAGTGGACCCGAGTGGAGAGTACGGCGTCTTGGCCCCGCCCCCCAACACTCACAACAACACCCATCAATACACGCACACAGGGTAAAATTTTGCCTTGAGAGTTCAGATACAAGGCAGTGATTTATCTCAATGGACCACTAGACACCTTATTGATCATAAAGTGCCACATTTTCTAAGATTTTGTGGCTTCCATTCTCCGTGAGGGCAAGCATTTCGCCCATACGCTTACTATCATTAGGCATATTACAAACCAACAAACAAATATTTTTATATTATCGTGTGGATGATGGCTTCCATTTTTGCATTGCAACTTTTACTTTTCAGGAATAGGAAACCTGTGGTTTCTATTAGATCATTTGTGAGGAGTGAGGACCAATTAAGGTTGAAAAGTGGTGAAGTGGCCCCTTAATTAGGCCTAATTTAACACCTGTGCTGTGGCCAGCACACATGCCCATAGTTTGTTTTGTATGCCCACATAAAAGAAACTGCTTAATTTCCATGGAATCCTTTAAAGACGTTATTATTAGTATTATTATTAGTAGTAGTACTATTATTAAAGGGGAATTCCACCCATTTTCAATTTTTTTCCTGAGAGGATACAAATGTGAAAAAAGAGGGTCTGAAAGAAAAATCATTAACATGGTGAAATACATCTTGATGATGTCATCAGATGTATTTCACAATGTAATGCTTTTTTCAGACCTCCATTTGTAGGAAATACAGAATTGGGGGAACCTTTTTTTATCATGTCCACACAACATCTCTAAGGTATATTAATGACATATTAAAATGTTGAAAATGGGTGGAATTCCCCTTTAAGCCTCCTACTGTGTGCCTATAAAGTGTAGCCAAAGTTAAACTGGCACATGGCAAACGCTACTGCCTTATATAACGCAAGTCGGGGCAAAACGGTACCCTATGTCCCTCACGCTCACACACACACAACTGAACGCCAAGGCACCATCCATACACCCAGCCGTGGGGATGTGCACTGTGTATGGGCTGCACGAGCCCACCACCGCGATAGTATAGTAGTATAGTATTACGGCACACGTTTTCGGGGTCGCCACGGATTTCTTCTTCCACCTTTCTTTCATGGATTCCCTTCTTCACTGGAACATCCATCCATCCCACAAGGGTGAGTCCTCTCGATCCGTGCGTGATCTCCGTGAAACGCACACGATGTGATCGGCTGGGAATCAAGACAATTCCTTTTTTTTTTTTTTTAGCTATTGTCCCCTAGATGCTTGGGGTGGCTGTTTGTAGCTCAGCAGCCTGTGGAGGAGAGCTGGTGCCTTTATAAGTTCGGATACATCTGTGTGGAAGTGGCATCATCATGTCTTTTCTCTTCACACGGTTTGATCGTTTGACAAACCCCATGCTGGCCTGGTGCGCTCTTGTTGCACGCTGTTTACAGATCGCACTTAATTAGCTTAAAAATGTCATTTTTTTCCATTGTAATGGTCTATCGAGAAAAACACCTGTCTCCTCCGAAAAGCAACAGTGATCGCCATTTAACCTTATATTCTCGAATCCCGATCATAGAAGGTTCCTCGGTGCTCACACAGCACAGTTCGTTTTTGGTTATAATCAGTGAACGCTAGTGATTTTGTGAAGATTTCGTCGGTTTCAGTCAGTGTTGTCGTCTACAAAATATGCGTTCGTTTTCCTCCTCCAGTCTCCAGTGCTCATCTTCCTTCCCCGCCCCCCAACATCAGAAATCAAACAGACATCCTTTGCTATCTTTCCTCCTCTCTCTCATGCTGGTCTGGCTGTAGTGCATTGATTAAAGTGCACCCTTCCTGTGTATTTCTCATGCTGGGCCGATTATAAAGCATGTTAATTTGATTAACAAGAGTGTGAGTGAGCAATAGGCTGTGTAGTAGTAGCCCGTGGCAGGGGTTTGGGATGTGGATGTAGAAGAATAGACCCTGTCCTTGTTAGGCTATTCTGTTATCAGAATGTCACAGAGAATGAAGGAATAAAACACTAAAGGCTTGCAAAGCTAAGCACACATTTAGATTTTTTGAGATCTCATACATTAAACTGTTAGATAAATCACTTGTAAAATCATTGCATTCGGGTTCTGATTGAAGAGAAGCACCCAACGGTGTAGCATGGGTTTAGTTGTACAACTAAACCTGGTAATTTAGACATTTTATTAGTAATTTAGTAATTTAGACATTTTATATGGCCTACATGGTACAATTACTATATGTCTGAATATTACAGGCTGAATCGGAAGCTCATCTCATATACTGTAGCCGGACCAAGCAGTCCCAGAAGAGGTCTTGGTCTCTTCTTGTTTTTGTCAGTTTTTTCATCTTCTGCCAAAATAGCTTTTCTGGTTTAATGGCAGTCTGGTATAGGGCCATGCCAAACTGTGATGAGGTGAAGCCCAGGTTCATTGCTTTGACAAATGGACAACTCAACTTCAAACCGATTTCTATGACTTACCGGTATTTTGCGTTATTGTTCAAATTGCTTATTGCCTTAGCTGCTTGCTTGGTCCTATCTTAACACTGCTTGCAGCAATATTTTGGACTTAGTTTAGTGGAACCGCCTCCTTTTTGAGGGGTGCTAGCACCTCCTATGCACAGCTTTCTATGAGCCACAGAATGCCACAGAATTGGCATCACAGACGTGATGATGTCATATATGACTAAGAGAGTATCAAAGCATGTCATTGCCCAGCGCTGGCCATGCAGTCGGCCGCACAATTGCGACCTCAGATGTCTGATTGGAAAAGCAAAGCAAAGCAATAAACTCAAGGGCGGAATGGCCAAAAAATACCCCAAAGGGGCATATTAAACCAACACAAAGCCAACTTCACATAGAGCATGCACCAGTGAACATGCACCGCGTGACAACAGACACACATAACAACACACATATGGATGCAGTCACAACGCGCACGCGCGCGCTAGGCTGTGTATTGCAGTATGTTGTTGTGGGCCTATGCCAGGTAGAGTCTTGTATACAGTGTGTCCTGCTGACAGCCAAGAGGAGACTCACCTGATGCCCCACCACCTGCCATCTGTCTGCCGGATAATGTAGCACCTCCCAAGATACACTATATGCTAAACCTGGTTATAGCCAATATGGTTTCTTTGTCAAAGTGTTCCAGCGGATTCAATGTAGTTATTATTTTGTCAGGGGTGGTTAGTACTACTTTCAGTTTCATTGGTTAAATATCTATACAAAATCACACCAATAGAGCTGAGCAGTCCATCATGCTTGCCCCAGAAATGGATTCCACCATTCATTTTCCTCTTAGACCAGGGCTGCCCAAAAGGTAGATCGTGATCTACCAGTAGATCACACAGGCCATGCAGGTAGATCACGACAGTCCCCATACATCTGTAACTCTTGAGATTGTTAAAATGAAACCAAATGGACCCTTATGGGGCGGCTGTGGCTCAGAAGGTAGAGCAGGTCGACCAATGATCCAGTGGTCGGCGGTTCGATTCCCGGCTCCTCCTGTCTACATGTCGAAGTGTCTTTGGGCAAGACACTGAACCCCACCTTGCCTCCAGTGGTTACCACCACTGGTGTATGAATGTGGGAAGTGGGGACGCTGGCGTTGACTGTTCGCCGCTCTACTTCCCAATGTATGAATGAATGGACCATTGTAAGCGCTTTGAGTATACACGCTGTGCATAGAAAAGCGCTATAAAAATGCAATCCATTATTATTATTATTATTATTATTTGGTTTCATTTTACACTCTCAAGAGTTACAGTCTCAAGAGTCCATGCAATTAGAAAATGGAGAATTATTGTTATTTTGACCAATGTTTTGCCAGTTCTCTTTCACAATTGTGGACAAAAATGTGAAAGTTCTTAGTTTTGGGTGCAAGAGACTAAACTCAACATCACAAACTGTCAACTCAAACCCCAAATACTGTTTTCAAACGTCAGCAGTAGCATATACAAGAAAACCAATTTTCCAATTCTCTCCCTCTATTTTTCATTTTTAGCGCATTATTATTAAACACTATAACAGTAAGTAACACCATCACCACTATTTCAAAGCTCAAACTTTCTAGGGGGCCTTGAAATTGATTTTCAGTAATGGAATAATCACATTTTTGATGTGTAGATCTTGTTGAGATGGTCATTGGAAAGTCAAAAAGTGTGGGCATCCCTATCTTAGACTTTTCGAAAAATGATTTATATAAAGGCGATTATACCACAGACATTGCCAACTTGGGTTGTGACAAATCATGACAACATACACGATGCTTTGGAACAATCAAATCATTTCTAAGACAAAAAACGAAACAATAAGTGTATCTTGCTGTGTGTTTCTTCTTGCTAATTGGATATTGTATGGTAATATTGTGTCTGTTTGGGACGGCTCAGCTCTATTGTTGTGAACTGAGCAGTGCTGTTTGTGTACTCTGCGTTGGTGTAACAGTGCCATCTGTTGACATGCTAAACATAGGGACATAAGGACAGGTGTACCCACATACCTGTGGAATAGTCTTAACCACTTTCAACCATGGCATCCCTATTTTGTTTGTGTGTGCGTGTGTGTGTGTACAAACCTTCCGGCTCGACAGCAGTGACAAGTAGACCGGTCCTCAAACTCAAAAAATGAATGGGTTTTGTTTCGTCGGTTTGCTGTGGCTGTGATGTTGCTGTTGGTTTTGTGTAATGTTGGTTTTCTCAAGATCTCTTCTACAGACTACAGTACAGTCAGTATGAGAGCACCGAGCCAGACAAACTGTACCAGTGCATATTCAAACAGAACGTGATGAATCAACCCAGACATTTGGGGACGATCGAGGCGCGTGGTCTTGTAATGCCACATTATGTAACTTCGCTCTGTGTTTAAAGAACAGAAAAGCAAAATATTCTCCTAGTCCCTGGAGGAGTGCGGTCGGTGGTGTTCACATACAGAAACACACTGACTTCTTGCCATATTTTTTATTTGGCAAGCATACACACGCACACACGCACACGCGCACACACACACACACACACACACACACACACACACACACACACACACACACACACACACACACACACACACACACACACACACACACACACACACACACACACACACACACACACACCTCTACCTCTTGTAGATGCCAATATAGAGTATATAATCGATTTCAGCAGGAGTGTTCCATTCTAACACCTCCTCCACGTTATCGAAGAGAACACCAGACATGCATATTGAGGTGATGCAGCAGGAAGCTGTGACCTTTGAACTCTTGTCTGATATCCAATATGCTGGTTTTATTCCCACACAGAGACTGGTTATTGATTGCCCCCCCCCCCCCCCCCCCCCCCCCCCACACACACACACACACACACACACAAACATCCACCCATCGCATATACACCTTGTGCATTCACTCATGCATCCCAACGCTCGCATACTGCATATACCAAACACACATCCACTCGTACACATGCATTGCATTCACACAGCCGATTCACTCCCACAATGTGCGTGTCACACACTCAACTCACATGCACTCAAATAGCAGGTATTTGATTACTGCTTGCCTTGGGGAGGGCAGAATTGGTCGAATTGGGGGATAGGGGAGGGGGGAATTGTCCTCTTGCCCTCATGATAGGGTGATAGATCTGTCACTGGGATGTCCCCTGGGACTGATTTGCCCCAAAGGCGAGATAAGGCCTGCTCAGGGAGATGGGGAATGGCAAACCACCTCACCATATCTTAGCAGGCTGATACATATCAGTGACATGCACTCTAGTATAAAAACAAAACAGGTTTTAAAGTCGGGGCTACTGCTATGGCACCTGGAAGGAACTCGGGGGACCTATTTGAAAGTAGAGGAAGAACATGGAAAATCATGATAATAATCAAAACGTAGCACTCCTGCGAACTTGGAAGCCACTCTCAGCTAAACGGGATGGGATAGGTGTCTCCAGACGTGGCTTGTGTACAGCCTGTGTTTTCAACCAAGTTGTGTCGTCACATCCCACTTTTTTGAATACGTGTCAATGGCATTTTCAGCAACGGTAGGCTTTTCCTGCAAGCTGGCCGATTTTGAAGGCCTCGCTCCAAAAATGATCCAGTATTTAATGTGTAATGTCCACTATATTTTCATTGGAATGAATCAGCCCGGCTGCAAAGTGTCCTACCCTTGGGTGGACACTGGGGAGAGGGTGGGGCTTAGTGTAGTCTATTTGCATGATTTGCATGATTGGTCAACAGTTGTAGGTGCACTTTCCAAAAATGTGTTTAGCTGCCTCCTAGTGGCACTAACAGGCCCATCCCATGTAAAAAAAAAATCTGGGGCAGAGGTCCAGCTCTGGCATCCAGGGAGTGTGTGTGCACAGTTTGGCTGTGATCAAGCCAGTGATGAGATTAGGTGTCCAGTGTCATGGACGGACAGACTGAAAAACATACTCTACCCATGCCTTCGACCTGGTGGAGACAATAATTGTATGACAGATGGTTCAAGTCAGAGTCATTGGCCAAAATGTGAAGTGGGCTGTTGTGGTACAAGAGCTGCAATTTCATAACTGGTTGTGAAGCCTTTGAGCTTGTGCACACTCGGCTTTATTTGTTATTTTTTAAATGCAAAGCCATTTGAACACAGCTAGCAGTGCTATCAAATAACCGAACCTCGATTAAACAGTTTATGTGCCGAACGTGAGGATTACATATGTGTCCACGGATTTCACGTTGCTAACTAGTTTGGAATGCTGCATGAGATATTATGTGATATTATTTATGAATCCCTTATTTATTCCTATTACTGTTAACTTCACTGGAGCATGCCCCCTACACTGTGCTGTGTTTCCTTTATTTTTCGCCCCAGAGAAAGGTTGACTCCCCACAATTGTCATTGTGAAACTCTCACACTCTGATAACATCACATTTTTATGTATGGCAATGACACCTACCGTAACATACTCCATCTTCAGATTGTGTTCCAAGTGGTAGATCAGTTTATTTTTTTGCTGCTTTTCCACTGGATTTTGCTGCTTTTCCACTGCTGAGCTGTTGCGCCTTTAAGCTGTCATCCAAGAACTGGTCCTAAGATCGGAGATTATGATGATGTATGTTATTAAACTCCTTGAGTTCACCTCCTGGCAAGATTAAATTCATAACTTTAGCTTGCCTTTCAGTTATCGTATGACAAAGTGAGCGCCGCACTCCATTTCTCCTGAGACTGACATAGCTCTTCCAATATTGTGTTTTTTTGCATGCTGGCTTGTCATGTTCACCTTATGATTTAATTTGTGAAATAAAAATAACTATCTGGCATTAAACTTGCAACACATTTCAAGCACGGGTACTTCATTTAAATCGGTAAATTACGTTAACGCGATGCTGCCCACTGTTGCTGCAGTTGTGTGCCATCATGCCAGGGGGAACGAACCTCCATTCCGAAACCCCTCCATTCAGAAACCCCTCCATTCAGAAACCCCACCATTTAGAAACACCACTATTCCGAAATAGAATTTTCGGAAAGGGGATGCTTAGAAAACATCGCCATTCCGAAATTTTGGATTTGAGTGAGAAACGATCCTCTCCCTCTACTGCATGTCTACTGCAGGGGGAAAAGTGAAGCTCTGTTTAATTAAGGTGAAATCGCCGACTTTTAATTCTAGTACACTTTATTATAGGCCTACTTTATATCACGTAGACACTGCAAACAGTAGGCTACTATGATCCTAAAGTATAGACCAAACGAAGTGAGAGTTCATAGCAAATTAATATAGGCTAATTCGTACAACAGAGAAGGAAGCGAAGTGAAAAGTCAACCAGAAAAAGGCGAAATATTTGTCTGGAGAATTATGCGATTACACGCTCTTCACTGCTGCGTTGTCATCAATAGGGCAATAGGATTTTCTTCATACCCTGAAGGACGCACGCACTCCGCGCAGGTTGCAAAATGCTGTTCTTAATAAAAGTATTTGGATCATTAATCATCACCAGACAGGGATGCCCACGAGTTAATTAATTAATTAATACAACGGCCGAAGTACAGTGGATCACCTACACAGCCAAATGCACCAATGTCTAATATTATAGCCTACAGCTGAGTTACATATCGCTACAGCTAATATAGATTCATTTAAGCGCCCGCATAGTTTCAGCAACAATCAACAACAAATGCGTATTTCAAGAGAAAAGGCACAACCACAACGCATAGCCTACTCACTCAAGTTGGCCTGTTAAAGTTCCCAACTTATCATGGTTCCATTTTAGCCCATCTCCATTTAGGGGTCCGCGGCCCGTAAGACGAGAATGTCTCGGGCGTCCACGTGTGGTATATTACGCACGATAGCGGGTTTGGAGCGCGTTCTTCTAAGAGAAAGCTGTACTAGCCTATAGGACTGTACTCTGCACAGAACCCTCTAAACTGCCAACGTTATGAGACATTATGGCATAAGATTCATAATTAGATATTCCAGTTTCCCATGGGGGTCGACATGATGGTGATGGAGGTTATTGCGCAACACAATAACCTCCATGATATCTAATCACACAATTGCTAGATAGATTGATTCCACCTGTAGCGTTGTGATTGCAAAGACAGCGCTAAAGATTTTTCCTAGAAATCTGCAGTGGTTAATAAGAGAAATGCAAACAGAACGATATGGTCGTAACATCTAGCCTAGCTCTGGTCCAGAGCTCCACTGCTTCTGAGTCTGACTTGCATTGGAGCTCTGTTGGTCTCCGTGCATTCGGCCATTACTGCACCCGACCAGCCTCTCTTCTCTAGTGGATATATAAAGAACGTTTTACCTACTCACCCAAATAAACACGTCTTGTGTCATTAGAAAGCCTACTTACCTTAGTGGTCGCACTCTGAGACCCCCACACGGATAAATTGGACTTTTTGGCCAGAACGCGATCGTTTTTCACTGAAGGAAAAATATTTCCTACGGAACTTTTCTATGGGCAATATCGGTAGAGGGCGCAAATCCTGGTTGTTTTTCCGGTGAAAAACGATCGCGTTCTGGCCAAAAAGTCCAATTTATCCGTGTGGTGGGGGTCTCAGAGTGCGACCACTAAGGTAAGTAGGCTTTCTAATGACACAAGACGTGTTTATTTTGGTGAGTAGGTAAAACGTTCTTTATATATCCACTAGAGAAGAGAGGCTGGTCGGGTGCAGTTATGGCCGAATGCACGGAGACCAACAGAGCTCCAATGCAAAGTCAGACCCAGAAGCAGCGGAGCTCTGGACCAGAGCTACATCTAGCCTATACATGTTTACATCAACCAGCCTCACAAAGCCATGCCTGTTATTTCCAATGTGTAACATGCGTCCTTTACGCATATTCCCAAAATAATAGACCTACAAACTGTAGCCTATAATCAAATGATGCGCGATTCATCCCTACTATAGCCCACAGCCTCACAACGAGGAGTGCGTCGGACCAGTAATGAATGACTGTGAGAAGTGATTCATATAATATATCACATACCGATGGAGGAGTTTATGGATTTCTACTGTTTTAACTTGTAACCCACGGTCACTCAGAGCTACACACAGATGAGTAGGCCTATGCATAGAAGAACCTGGAGTAAATCACCATGCAGCGCAGCATCTCTCTTATTCATGCAGTGTGATATCGTCGTGACATCTGAATATAAGGTAGAATACTGTAGGCTACTGTAACATTATGTGGACAGTTGGTAACCAAATGGACCCTTATAGATCTGTAACTCTTTGCGCTCTCAAGTCAATAGTTATGCTAGAATTGTTATTTTGATCAATGTTTTGCCAGTTATTTCCTAAATTGTGGACCGTTTCCACGTTTCCATAAGCCCTATTTTTGCGCTAAAACGGCTCTTGCGAAGAGAATGTTGAATGGAAACACTTCAAAATGCGAATAAGTTTCCACATGCGCAAAAATACTTTCTCGCTGAAAGGTGCCGTATTTTGGAGCGCATCGAAAGAGTCTAATGCGCAAATGAGGTATGGAAACAGCTTGCGAAAAGAGTAAAGACTTTCTATTTATTGCAGGGGTTTTCAACCTTTTTCACACCAGGGACCACCATTTATTCAGCATTTGAGCCACGGACCACCATTTGATGACAATTTCACCCCAATAAGACCTAAAACTAAAGAATTATTTTGGTTTTGTCCACAATTCCATTATTCCAGGCACAATAATGCAAACAAAACAGGGTAGACTTCCTAATAAAGTGTTGCTCAGATGATGAGTATTTTAAACTCTTGAGAGTGTAAAAATGAAACCAAATGGACCCGCAAGGGTCCATTTGGTTTCATTTTTACATTCTCAAGAGTTACATCTGGTTACCCAATTTTCCATCATTTAGCCTGGGGACCACCTGGAACCCTCTCAAGGACCACTGGTGGTCCCCGGACCACCTGTTGAAAACCCCTGATTTATTGGAAAGCACTGGACACGCATTATAGCGCATTTGAAGAGTTCTGGTCTGCCGATGAGAGCATTGTTATTTGTTAATGTAAGTTATATTTCTACAAAACCGCTCAAAGCGGACGAGGGCCGTGCGCACACAGACATCCAAGCCAAGGGGACTCTCGTACATGGCCAAAACGTTCAGACAGACTCGCGTTTGTTCATGAAAGTCGCAGGGCAGCTATAAGGTCCTATATTTACAGTATCTGTAGCCTATCATCATGCATGACAGGACAATGCGGACAATTCGCTCTTTTCGACTTAATTAACATTCCTATTTTCTCAAAGGTTTTATGGAAACCTAATATACAATATTAAGAAGGGGGTAAAACAATTCCAATTCTAACAATTCTACGGCCTTGAAATGAAATGCGAACCGCTACGTGCAGCCTACCCCCCCCCCCCCCCCCCCTCGCCTCGCCTCTCGTGCGCATTTCGAGAGAGAGAGAGAGATTAGCGAGCAACGGCGGCTGTATTCGGAATAGCAGGGTGTCATCAAAAAAGTTCAAACCCCGCCATTTCGAATAATGGAAGTCAATCATCGGAATAGCGATGCTTTCTTTTTCTAAATAGCGGGGTCTTTATTAATATTGAAAACCCCGCTATTCCGAATAATGAAAGTCAATCTCCGGAATGGCAGGGTTTCTGAATGGCGTTGTGTAACCCATGCCAGTAATTTACTAATTTAAATTAATAGTGAATGATTACTAAACATTCACATCACTTAAGGCGACTCACGATCATAACATTTAAGAATTGTCCTACGAATTGTTACAACTGGAGGACTGATAACAGCAATTATCACTTCCCTAAGTCCCTCCCCAAGCCGTTCTTGTCCAATAGATACGCTAGAAGAGGAAAGCTTGACCAGGAAAGCTTAACCTGCATAGCACCAGTTGCTAAAGTATTTGGATTGTCATTGGACGGTGACTTTTGAGAAGGGCTCATTGCCAAAATAGTCCATTAAATTTATACTGTATATTGCATATTTTTGAAATTAATATTTTTCAACATGGACATGACTACGACTATTATGCATGTAGTAATTGTGTGACAGGCCTAACCACACAAAACATTTTCTTGGGTTAATATTGGCCCGCGGGACACACTTTGAGAATGGATTCTTCCTGGATGAGTTGTGAACTACGCACAGCTTGAACACCCACGTGTACCGTGTTCATCATTAGTGCATGAAGAGACTGTTTATCCTCAGAACTAAGCATGCCTAGCATTGTTGAAAGATGCATTAGTAATTAGTAACACATCCTCCTTAACCTACCTTCAAAAGAAGCTAGATACATAAGCAAGCATGATAGATAATTGAAATACCCCAATGTAAAAAAAGTAAGTATTTTCTCCTCGGTTGTCAGTTGTCTTTTTGTTAGGTTTCCCAGGGTGCCAGGAATATTTCAACTCCTACTTCTACAATGTTTAGGAGTCACATTGTGTAAAAAAATTGTAGGCTTATTTGTAGGCTATACTAGTTGCAGCATTTAACTGATAATGGATCCAATGTCATCTTTATAGTTATGCAATATGCTGGTATTCATTCATTCATTCATTCATTCATTCATTCATTCATTCATTCATTCATTCATTCATTCATTCATTCATCCATCATTTATCATTCATTCAGCAAAGAATTATGGAAATAACAGTACATGTGCAAACTTTATACTGTAAAAATTGAAATACTTAGAATACGTAGCACCATACCGATAGGGTACCCACAGAGGTCTGCAGTAGTCCCCATAGGGTTTCCCGCCGAGTTCTGCGGGGGTTCTGCGAGGGGGTCCACATGTACAGTGGGGCTCTCTAGCTCCCGCAGGGGTCCATGAGTACAGTGACTCAAATGTGTTACGGTTAAGTCATTCACATTCAGTCTGCAGGTCAAGGCATGCCACTGTTTTGCTGATCACAAGAAATTGGGTCTTTGGTCTGAGGCTGCGCAACACAGCAACGTCCTTGTGTCAACTTATGCTTGATCATTTTCTATCTTGCTTTTACCAGAATTTCTATGTGCATTTAGTTTATGGTGGACGAAGTCTAATGCAGCCATACAAAATAACCTGACGATTCTTTTTTAAATGCGCTTTTTGTGATTTTTTTTTCTTGTTACAGTAGTGAAGGATACACAGTTGGATCCCTTGTCAATATGCTTCATCTAGGGACATGCAAAACACACCATATATTTGCATAGTGGCACAATAATTTTGCACATGTGCCCCTATAGGGTTTCTACAACCAATAATTGATATACAACGTATTTCCCTTGGAAATTACTGCCATATTATGTTATATAATAACTGCTGCACAAATCAAATACATCAAATTGGATTGTTGTGCTTTAATCTGTGCTGGTTTGTTATATTTTCATCTAAATATTAAGTTGTTATGATGGCACAAAAGAAAATGCATTCTTCTTATAATCAGGCAGCAGGAGTTTGTTTGATCTAAATATAGGCTAGACCAGAATTCTCAGATGTTCATTTCTCATCAGGGAATGCATGGTGGGTTCAAATATACGCACAGACACAACTTGGAGGATTCTTGCATTTACAAACATACAGTATATCCCTTACCATACACACACACATTCCTACCAGTGCTGTGAGATTCATCAAATTTCATGATCTTTAGTTTCTTTTTTTCTGAAGCAATCTCTATTCATTCAATGAGTTTTGATCGAAATATTGTGCTGCCTTTACTTCAACCAGAGGCATTTACCATCATGGCCTATAGAATGCATTGCAAAAGCTCGGTTTTGTCTTCATAGCAACTTGACAAAGGAAGATAATTTGTTTTTGTATTGAATCTTGATTAGTTGATGCAGATCCCTGTCTAGTCTAATAAGTTTGGGTCAGTGACCTCATTGAGTTTTCAATGCAACTGCTGGAGTGTAGCCTAATGACTCCCATGTCCCATTATAGAGGGTTGCGATTGAGAACTACTGCTTTGGTGGTTCATAAGTAGAATATATTTAAAACAAAATAGGAAACAGTGTCATCTACTGTATGTATTTGTTTTTATTATTTAAGGGTAGCCAGAAAACACTCAACCAAAAAAAAATACTGAATGTTATTTTTTATTTTTATTTTTTGGGTGTGTAATTGAACCCAGAAAATCACAAATAAAATACAACAACTTCTTTTTAATGCCACAAAGAATTCTATTAGTGCTTTTGCATTTTTGTTCTCTGCTTGTGTTAAGCATGCATAGTATTAAAATACTATGCATAGTATTTAAATATCCTTAATAGGAATACTTAAACTACTCCCTGAATTGTCACTGCTATACCTTTGAATAACTTCATGTTGAATGTGCTCTGTATGACTGTTGTATGCTTTTTTATGTGACAACACTTTGACAATAGCGGATTCATTGGAGCCCACTTTACACACAAGGTTATTGGTTTTCAGGGTAAGCGTGTGGCATGTTGGATTGATATCTCACTGAGAACGTGTTGGCAGGGAGCGTGGATGAAAACACAATCTCTGGCACCACTTACATGATGTTGTGTAACATTTTTGAGGCAAGGTCAAGATACGAAGATAGAATAAACACATCCTTGTGAGTAGACTTGCCGTCGATAAGGATTTCTTTAGAAATGCTCCGGAAAGTGAGTTCTTCGTCTGATATTCGACTACCTCGAAATAACTGATTATTCTGCACCCCTGCCATACTCCAGGAAACCAGTATTTCAGATTCATGATATTATGTCATTGATTCCTTTTTATCTTTATTTGAAGTGCTTTCGTTCCATTCCTGTAGTTCATCCTTTAATAACGTAACTGTCAGGCAGAAACCTATGTAGTATTTTCCCATAAAGAAAATGGCCTATTTTTACTTTGCCAGAACACAGTGCTGTAAGCTATCGGAGCATCACAACAATTTGCACAGCGTTCCCCGGAAAGTAATGGTTCTGAACATTATGGTTTTCACCCAATACGCCAATAGCGAAGTATGTGATCTGTGGTTTGCCTTTTGCTTCTGTAATCCCCTCATAGGAAGAAACCTTTGACACACAACATTATCTGTCTACTTCTCTTCATTTTCAAAGTACCTTCTGACTCATAGTCAAGTCTCACAATGAGGACGTCCTCTATTTTGTGATGACTTAACTCTTGCATGCCCTCTTCCTGTGTTCTTAGGGGACACGCTCTGTTTTCAAAATAGAGATAGATGATTGTATTTTTCATCACCCCTGGTGTCAGGTGTTCTCGTCCAGTATTTAGATCTCAAGTGAGATTAACTATAAATTGAAGCACGGGGGAAAAATCTCCTGCCACGTTTTGTCACTATAAGTGCGTGCTGCATTGTATGGCAGATTTAACTGCGCAAAATTTACTTCCAATAGCACAGCTGTCACAACAATCCGTGTCTGTAGTAGGGGGAAAAGTAATAACCAATTACCTCCTGAACTCTTGACTTGATAGCAAAACTGATACCAACTCTGCTGGTAGTATTTATTTTATATTTGTCTCTGGGCAGCTGTAGTGTACTGGGTGCCTGACGTTACTGATAAAAGAGTCCTTATTAAAAGAGGTGGGGAAGCAAAGAAGGTGCTGCAGGTGGAGAGGAGAGCTGGTTCGTTCTGAAACACAAGACTTTCAAAGACTGCTTCACACCTAAAATGACTTTTTCTCCTATCAATTACTCCACCCTGTGATGCATTGAATTCATGTAGATTCGTTGGTTTGCGACTCATTCCTTCACTTTGCGGCGAATGAACAAAGGGTCAATACTTGAATTGAAGAAGATTGGGGTCCATGGATTTAACAGCAGATTGAGCAGAACAATATCACCCGCCCGCACGCTCCTCTGTCGACCTTGGGGCTGGGTTTAGTTTAAAAGGGAAAGTTTGAGAGGGGATGGTTGAGTAATGAGGACGGTGCACCACCAGTAGAATCACTCCCGTTCTACAACCTCTCAAAGCTTGTTTGTTTACATAGATGTAAGGCCACGCATGGCGTCACTGCCATGAGCCGTCAAGTCAGAAATGTTGTTTCTTCCAGAGGAATTTTCAAAGATTTCCACTCTGCAAGGAGTTTTCACTTTGTTGCGTTGCGCTTTCTCTGAAAAATGCCCTCGGTTCAGGCAGTAGGTGCTCAGCTTTTAAAATAACGCAACTCATTATCCAAGTAACTAAATAGGAGAAGTGGCACTTTTAGTCTGTTATGAAGAAGGATTTCTATGATGGAGTGCCTCTTTCAGCATTTAGTTGGCTTAGTTGGCTGAGTTAAGACACATTTGACATTTTCTCTCAAAACCGTAGGCGACTAAACAGGGCTTCATATTGTATGTGCATGCTAAATCCAGATAAAGTTATTATAGGTAACTTTTTACCTATAGTAACTTTTTAGCCCTGCAGACGGCCCAGAACTTTATTGTTGTCAACAAATAGTTGACGTTGTGCTCATTACATGACAAGGCGGTGCTAGTGTGTGTGTGTGTGTGTGTGTGTGGGGGGGGGGGGGGGGGGGGGGGGGGGTGTCGGGGGTGAGGCAGTGTTTTATTCAATCACAGCGCAGCAGTCTCCAGCAGTTTCATAATGAGCCAATAGTGGGGGTGAGGTGGTGAGGTCAGATTAAAATCTGTTTACTAACAGAGTTTGTACACATTAAAGTTTCCTATAATACCTTTTTAAGGCTTCAAGCATTCATGTGCTGTAGGAAAGTGGGCTGCTGTCTCACTCACGCATAGTAGTAGATATTCTAATGCAAGTATACTCCAGCATGGTAAACTATTCTGAGTGTAATGGTTTGATGGGCAATCCTGACCTCCTCCACCCACATACTGTATTAACAGGATTTTCTGTTCAAGCGTCTCCTCGCCGCCCGTTTCACTGCGAGACAGACATTTCTCTGCTGTCAAGGCGGTGGCCATGTGGACCATTTAGGAGTGAGTGAGTGAGTGAGTGTGTGTGTGTGTGTGTGTGCGCGTGCGCGCGCACACGTGACTAACTGACTGAATATACTGTTAGGGGATGGATTTAAAGGGTTGAGCATTGTTGTGTTGTTTCTTTGCCATGATGTAATTCCAAATGTGGACAAGAAATAATTGTTCCAGTGATTAAATATTGATAACTCAAAATATGCTCCTCATTAAATTACCAGTAAACTAAAACATCTCTCAAAGTCACTCTTCTAGTACATAAAACTCGTTTAGTATATAAACTCAACAAAAGTGGTCCTACCCTTTAATTGTACTCCTTTCACGCAGTTTAAGTTAAGAAACTGTGAATGTCTGAAAAAAAAGTATAGTCATGACAGTATAGTCAGTAAGTATAGCCACTGCCAGCCGCATAATGTACAGTAAGTGTACCTTGTATTATTGTGATAGTTTTGGAACAATCAGTCACAGTCTGCTATACAGTTTTTATATGAGAAATTGCCAAAGCACTTTGCTGTGAAGAGGTCTCTGAATCTATTACAGGCACATCCAATATTTATTATCCCTGAAATTGTTTCTTTTCAGATTGCTGCACTTTCTATAACAGGTATATTTTTAGGCCATCAGTTATCTGATGTCACGAGGAATTTGGCATGGGATTACCTTAGGTGTCTGTGGAGCATGAATATGCTGTAATGAACCTCTCTCATGTTTTCACGTTTTCAAAACCAGCTACCTCAGGCATATAGAAAAATTAAACATTACAGGTGCATTTGAAACATTTCTGAGGAACAAGGCAAAAGTAAATCCATAGAAAAAGAAGAAAATAAGTGTCTTGTGTCTATGCCACGGCTGTCATGTTTGAAACGCTTATGTTGAAGCGCCAGATCTCCAAAAAGTCCTACGTTTTTTTTTTGTCATTGGTGCTATTTCATGTTGTTCCACCTTTGGGTCGCCATGGATCTACTGTAGCGACCCTTTGGTGTGGTTTGGGGCTTTTGAGCTTTGCAAAAACACGTACGATCAAGTTCAACCCAAAATGTCATATCTATATGCACCTATGCCACTTATGCCCCTGTAATTCTGTGAATGGGAGTGGAATTGTTAATATGTTTCGTACTATAGACAATATTCTATTATAGGCTTACACATTCAGATCACATTTTCTTAGCATTCAGGTTTATTAAAATATAAATAGACTGCCTATTGTAAGTGTTTCAAATAAATAATAGATTAGGCTATGAGCACACAATGGCCTCTGCCTGAAAATCTGTGAAATAAGAACCGACTAACACTGGAGAAATTAGAGATGTTCATGGAAATCACTAGGATTGTTCCCTTTTTGGATATGCATCTCTGAGCGTAATGGAATGCAAATGAATACACGGCATGCATATGGAACGAGTGGACCGCATATTTGTTTGGTCGCATAGTCTCAAACTACAGCATCGGGCTGAAAAAACACAGTCCTATTGTGGAAAACATAGTCCTATTGTGGAATTATTAATTATTGCGCAGGGACACGGGACAGAAAAAGCCACTATGCAAAAGCTAGCTGAATTAAGCAAAGCGAACGTTGCAATGTTGAAGGATGCACAATCTGACAGCACAGGGGATATTATTTCCGTGCTCGTTTGATCCAAATTTAGGACAAAATGGAGCATCTAAGCACTGGGAAGAACTACTGATGATGTTGTTTGTCCTTTTTAACATGCCAGCTGGCTGGACATTTACAACTGGGAGCCACAGCGAATTCTGTGAATCCAGCGTTGTTGTTTTCTGTGGAAATTTACATAATCAAAATACTTTTAACTGATATTACTCATTTCTTTCCGACCTGACCAGGCATGTAAACAGTGTAAACAGTTAGGCGGACAGGGGCTAAGATCCCATTAAAACTGGCAAAAAAAATTAACAGATCTCGGTGCCCTGCAGGCCTAGTGATCCGGGCGCATGCCACAAGACAGTGCGTTGCGTGTGAGTCCAGTTTATGATGACCTTTGTTGCGTGTCTCTCCCCTTTTCTGTGTTCAACTTTCCTGTCTGTCTTCACTGTAACTATCACTGTAACCCAAAAATAAATAAAATCAAATAAAAATAGCAGATCTACAAGCTCACAACGTGACACGCTGTGGCGTATTTGCGGCATGGATTTCTAAACAAGATTGTTTACCGCAAAATACTGGTGTTCAAGTGCTGCATTCGTGGTCTGGAAAGGGCAGTTTTTGTAGATGGGTAAAAGAGCAGGGGCTGCAGCCCCTCTTTGACATCTATGTGTGCATGTCCCTGGACCTGACCTGATACCCACTGACCCCCCCAGCTCATCATTTCGTCTACTGCTGTGGGCCAGTAGTCAAAATGATCTGCTAACCTACTGCAGCACATAGTCTTTTTGGCAGCTTTGGCCCACATCTCACTGTGTCAGAAACGGCATATTTTCAACTAACCGTCCAGGAGAATCTCTCTCTCTCTCTCTCTCTCTCTCTCTCTCTCTCTCTCTCTCTCTCTCTCTCTCTCTCTCTCTCTCTCTCTCTCTCTCTCTCTCTCTCTCTCTCTCTCTCTCTCTCACCCTCGTCGAGGCGGAACTCTGCTCAGTGTTGCCAACTGCCAAAGTCCAAAATGCGCTAGTGGCACTTCCAAAATGCACTGAATGCATTAGATGCTTGGAAGGGAAAATTCTTCTACATTCTCGAGCTGTGTAGACTTGAGCTAATTCAGATGATGAATATTTTAACTCTTTCATAAGTTGGAGCATAATAATGAAACCAAGAGCATAGAAATGAAGCGTAAAAATGGTTTCATTTTTACGCTCTAAAAGACTTACATCTGGTTAACCAACTGTCCATCATTTAGCCTGGGGACCACTGGTTGAAAACCACTGCCATATGAGGAAAAATGGTGGAAAATGAGGGTTTTTATCTCTGGCGCCTGTCAATCAATTTTGCCCTAACTCACCAACCTAAAAGCACTAGATTTTCCACCAGGAGCGTTTCACTCATTTTGGTGCTAGGAGGGTCTGGAAAAAAGCTAAATATAGTGACAAATGCGCCAAGTTGGCAACACTGACTCTGCTCCTCCGTGTCGAGCTGTCCCATACCGTACTGCTGAAAAATCTGGAAGAAAATCATTCATACTTTATTATTATTAGTGCATTTTGCTCCAGTCAGTCCAACACACGCGACCTGATCGCCTCCAGACTCCTCTCATACTATAGGTCACGTATTACACCAGTGCTGAGCCTTGTGTAACCTCTGCTGTTATAAGAATCTAGAACAGGAACGATTATTAGAAAACAAGATATTTTTGGTGGACAAAGGTCTGTGGTCGTGAATGGCTTTGCACATTGTGCTCATTGTACACCAGGGGTGGGTAATTATTTTTCCAAAGGGGCCAAATGAGAGATAGGAAATATTGTGGAAGGCCGGGCCAAAGGGCTGAAGTAAATTTTGCGTAATATTAATTTAATTTCTGCACATACATAGTAAATGGCATTGATTTAACACTGGTAAAAGTATTACTATGCAAAGAAAAATAGATAGTTTCCAATATCTCCATAAACAATGTTACAACAGTTTCACGAAAGGAAATTATGTGAACATTGGAAGATATCGTATTGCATGTTGTGTTTATTTATTCCAAAGTACCGTCTCAAGGGCCGATCTGAGTCAGCCAAAGTGCTGCATTTGGCCCCCGGGCCGCATAATGCCCACGTGTGTTTGTACACTATAAAGCCTTTTGTTGAAGAAGCCCTTCATAAATGAAAGGTAACTTACTTCCTAACTCATCCATTCTGGAGCAGAAGCTTTTTGGAGTTTTAAGCAAAATGTTGTAATGTGGAAAAATAGCAGATCTTCAAGCTCCTAGTGCGGCACCGATTTTGCTTTTTTTTTTTTTTTTTTTCAAAAATCGTGAAATTATGTTGGAAATCTTTCAATATAGTCTTTCATGGTGAATGTTTTTTAGCTCACATCTTCACTTCTGGGGAGGTCCCTGGAACAACTCATTTTCAGATGGGAGGAAGGCGGCTAAAAAAACGATCCTTGGAGGTGCTTGACATGATAAAGGTTGAGCACCACTTACAGGGTTTTTCCAGAAAACTATGAGCGTTTAGAAGGCATTTCTAGAATCTGATCGCAGGTCGAATTGGGTTAAGGAGACATCACAGCAATCACACTGTCAGGTTCATGTGAACAAAGTCTTCAGTGAGGAGCGTCAACCGTCTCAGTGAATTCATCACCGAGACGCTGATGAATTCAGACAAGGCCTTGAGGGTACTCATTGATGAGCTTGCAGTCGTGAGGGACGATCTTATCTGATCATTTTTTTTAATCTGATAATGACAAATCGGCCAGCAGAACAGAATATAAATTTAGTTCATTGTCAGTTGTGACTTCGGGGACATGTTGAGGCTGAATAATCTCCTAGGCGGTGCTGCCACTTGCGCTTAAATCTTTTCATTTGGACAGAGTAGAATTATTATTTGTTTAACCGTTGTCATCACAAAGCCAACCATATAGTAAGGGCGTGTTATTAGGTATTTGATCACTCTGTGATACGCAAGTGGTTTTCATGGTGCTTAAAAGCATTAGTTTTTGGGAAAAATAAATAAATAAATACTGAAATAGTGCCCGAATGTGGTGATTAAGTATTAAGCACTTATGATGACTGGTATGGCTATGTTTGTCCCAAGGAATGCTTGGAATGGATTCACCATCACAAGAACCTCCTAGTTAGACATAACTTGCTGCTTAAAGCAGGATGAAAGTTGGCGTTTTTTGTCTTCTGTAAGTTGACTAGTGAACCAGAACAGACTATTGTTTTCAATGTGCATATAGAAGTCTGCCTACACTACAGCATCTCTCACTTTAACACACTAAAAGCAAGTCTTCGACTGAGTGATTTGGGAGACAGATCAATTAAAGATTGCATTCGGATTGATTAGCCTGGTTTACATATTTAATAAGAGGGCGCACCACTGCCAAGCATTAATTGCATACTCAGGCTGTAATTGCTAGAGTAGTGTAGTAGAAGAGTGTTTTATTTTATTGCTCTATGACTGTTAGTTAACACTCAAGTCTCCCGGCAGAATCGAAGCACAGGGATGCTGTTGGCAATTATGTGACACGCTTTCATCATTGTGCTTCTATCTTTTCTATCATTATTGCCATGCCAGTGTGCTTAAAAAGCAGAGCCAATAAATGCGTCAATAATGTGTCAATAAATGAATCAATAAATCAACTTTACGGTCACACAGAGTTAACGGGTAAAAGTGAGGTAGATAAAACTCTTGTTAATGCAGGCTTCCACGTCTGCAGTTCATGGAGTTAGTAAAAACAAAATGAGAACATTTTCAGACAGAGCAGATATCGGAGGAGGGCAGGGTCATGTTTAAAGAAGCAGTGGGTGAACATGTCAGGTCCAGAGACATTAGCCACGTTTCCATAAAACCTTTGCGAAAATAGGAAGAGTATGAACTTAAGTCGAAAAAAGAAGAGCGAATTGTCCGCTGTTTCCATTAACTGATGAAATGCGATATTGTAGACTACACCATGTCATCTGCAGCGCGACACGTGCGAGGAAAAAGGGTTTGAACTTTATTAACGGAATAATATCTATAAGGGCAGAGCCCGGTCATGTAAAACAGCTGTTTATGTCTGATATCACTATCTTCTTAGCTATCATGCATGATGATACAGATCAGATACTGTAAATATAAGACCTGTAGTTGCCTTGCGACATTCATGAATAAACGCGATGGGAGTCTGAACGTTATTGGCCATGCGTCCCTCGTCCGTTCTGAGCGTTTTTGTAGAAATATAACTTAAATTAACAAATAACAATGCACTCATCGGCAGGCCACACAACTCTTCAAATGCGCTATAATGCGTGTCCAGTGCTTTCCAATAGAAAGTCTTTTCGCAAGCTGTTTCCATACCTCATTTGCGCATTAGGCTCTTCCGATACGCTCCAAAATACGGCACCTTTCAGCGAGAAATTGTTTTTGCGCAAAATGGAAACTTATTCGCATTTTGAAGTGTTTCCATTCAACGTTCTCTTCGCAAGAGCCGTTTTTGCGCAAAAATAGGGCTTATGGAAACGTGGCTAGTGAGTAAGACGGTTACCACGTTCAGGGGGCTGAAAACAGTCTTTTCACATGGTTCATGTAGGTTGCCTTCACACCAGACAGATTAAAACAAATTCTGCTGCGCCAGAAAGTCTGCTTCGTTTGGTAGGTGTGAAGTCTGCTTCGTTTGGTAGGTGTGAAGTCTCATTCGATTCCTAATGTGCATCAATCCAACGCATTCTACTCCCCCCAAAAATGGTGGTTTTCTTTTTTTCAGTATTTAGTATTTGTTTGTTCCCAAATTTACATTTACATTGGTAGACAAATGGTAGCCCATAGATTAATGTATGCTCCTTTTTAAAAGGCAATATTTAACAATATGAATGAATTGTAGAAGTAATAATCAATAAACGATGTGTTGTGAGCTGCACACATGCTTTTACAAGTCTAGTTATGCTTGGGCTATTTTTTCTTTTCTTTTTTTTTCTTTTTTTTTTTACTACAAAGGAAGAAGATAAACTTGCATGATGTCAGCATGTTCTGTTGACTTTTCTATTTTGTATTTTTTTTTTACCCTATTTTGTACCCTACAGTAGCGACTAAAGTCTAATATTTATGTTATAAATATTATGTATAACCTCTCCATCCTTTCGCATCAGGTCTTCTGAAGTAGACCTGAAGGTGAGAATGCAATCTTAGGCTCCAATGCATTACGTAACTTCCAGTTCTTCTGGAAATTGTCCTACTAAGAAGGACAAACCAATAGTAGTCTATGTAGAAGTGCTTGGCCCATGAACTGAATAGTTGTGACTCAGTCTTACTCTATGGCTCTGGTCCGGTCAATAATAAATCGGCACATCCGGCATGTTGTGCAGTGCAGTAACCTGGATGTAGAGTACCTGAGGCATGCAACAGTGTGGCTGGGCATTGTTGCAGCCTGGAGTCAACAACCGAGGTTGAGAATCTAACCGTCGATTGCAATAGAAAAGCGGGTCGTTTGGACGCATGTATTAACTGTGTGCCGTGAAAAACAACTGGAGGAAACTTATTTTTCAAGCTGTACAAGTACAGGTATATCCATTCATCTATGAATAACCCACTGATGAACAGTTGAGCCCACTGTCACTGACCATGGTGCTGTAATTGCCATATCTCTGTCTCTGTCTCTGTCTCTGTCTCTGTCTCTGTCTCTCTCTCTCTCTCTCTCTCTCTCTCTCTCTCTCTCTCTCTCTCTCTCTCTCTCTCTCTCTCTCTCTCTCTCTCTCTCTCTCTCTCTCTCTCTCTCTCTCTCTCTCTCTCTCTCTCTCTCTCTCTCGGTCTCTCTCTCCTGAATCAGTGTTTCCATTCGTAAGTGCTCGGGTCTCTGCGGAAGACGTTGCAGGTGCAGATGGTAGTTAAACTTTGCCGCAGGCATGAGCGGGGTGGCCAAAAATCTATATATGGTATTGGGGATGAAACCATCGTGGGAGCGTGTGGGAATGGTTGGAATACCAGCGGGACTGGCCGATGTAGTTGCTGACATTGAGCGTGGTTCATTCCATGTTGGTTCCACTTTGACTGAACCAATCAAAAACAACCGTCAGGTTGTAACTTGCGGCGATGCACCTTGTTAGCTTTCATTGTTTAATGTGTGTTGTAAATTAATCTTTATTTAACCAGCCAGTTTTATTAAGAACTGTAAGATTTACCAGTCTTGTGACATTAAAGGACAACTTTGTTTTTCTTTTTCACCAAGATTCATGTTTTTGGTTGTTATTCGACAAAGTAACATGTGTTAACTGCTTAATTTGCTGCTTTCTTTAGTTATAGAGATTCAAGCCCTTTTAAACAGGGGGGGTGGTGCATTTGAACATGGGGTTGAATATACTGTATACTTTTTCCCCCCCGAAAAATGATAATTTATTTATATATTATCTGACTGGGCCAGATAATATATCATCTGGCCACAAAAGTTCACAGGTACTACTGTGTGTAATAATTTGCCACATTCAGTAGATCCCATTGTCTTTTGTGGCCAGATATAATTTCTTGGGGTCTAATAGTACTACAGCAAAAAAAAAAAAAAAAAAAAAAAAAACCTTGGTTGAAAACCTGGTCGGGGGCAGGATGAAAACAAATTAAAACATTTTTATAAATATGGTCGACTTGTCCTTACATGTCGGACATGTAAGGACAAGTCGACCATATTTATAAAAATGTTCACACCAATAAAGATATCCTGTCTGAATGTCTGGCGTCCACTACAAAAGCCCGAAGGTGACGAAATGTTTATTCATACTCCAGAAATTGTGAATATGGTGAACAGGTGTAATGGAAAACGTCAAGGCCATTTGTACTCCAGTGCAAGCAAAGTGGAGATTTTGGTGTGGGGTCAGGGGTCATCTGTCACATATAATGTTATGGTACAAAATGGGGACGCGAGTGACAGTGTAGCCTGGTCATTAGACAGCCACTTCCTTTTGGCATGGCTGGAAGGACACACAGAGCACAGCCAGGGCTTGACACTAACACTTGCCCGCTTGCCCGGGGCAAGTAAAAAAAATGGTGGGGCAAGTGAAGACTGCTACCTGATTGCCCGATCGGGCAAGTGTGCAACTTAGTGCACTATAACACAACACAAGATGAATTTGTCTTGAAGGCAGTCATTGCACTCTGCCTCTGTGTCTTTCCCTGCTTTCTAGCTATCCACAATTCCAGGCTGGATTTGGGAAACAAAACAGGCAAATTTACATACACATCAAAATGACCTAATCTTCTACATTTTCTAGTTGTGTAGACCTGGGCTAGTTAAGATGATGCATTTTAACTCTTGAGAGTGTAAAAATGAAACCAAATGGACCCTTGCGGGTCCATTGCGGGTCCATTTGAAGAGTTACATCTGCAAAATTTACAATATATTTTTGGGGGGCAAGTGACCATGAGCTGAGGGCAAGTAGAACCTGACTTGCACTTGCCCGATGGGCAAGTGCCTCCGAGACCTTAGTGTCAACCCCTGACAGCCCTTTTTCAGCAGGGTTCATGTGGTTAATGGGGTTCTAACTTGCGATTATTCGTCGCTGTTTTCCGCAGACTGAGCTGCCCTGAATCCGGAGAGGAGAGCGTCTCCCTACAGGAGGCAAGATGGCGTTCGACAACACCCTGCGAAGCTACTCCATCATCCCATGTTTCATCTTCGTCGAGGTGAGCACTCGCTGCAGGCATGTGTGCGTGAGCGCAGGCCTGGGCAATTAGCTGGAAATGTATCAAAAGTGAAACCCGGTATTTACCAATTCATTCTCGCTCATGCAGATTAATTGAATTACAGAGAAGCAGCTTTTTAATAATACAACTTTATTTATATAGCACCTTTCATGACTTCAATTTGCAGAAAATTCACACAAGAAAACGATGCAGGTACATTAGAGAGAGGTTGAGGGTGTGTGCGTGTGTGCATTTGCGTTGCAAATGCGAACGAATTGCAGCCACTGACCTTAACTGCTGAATTAGGCCACCAACTAACTGTCAGGAAGAGTGTTCAAAGCCCTGTAAAGTGGAACATATATACATGTGCGCGTGTGTCGTGTGTGCGATGCAAGGCGTCTTGAGACAAGTGTGATTAAAGACTTTTTTAATTGATAAGGTAATTAAATATGAAGAAGCGCCACATAGCCAGTGTTGCCAACTTGGCACATTTGTCGCTATATTTAGCTTTTTTCCTCCCTATTAGTGAAAAACTCCTGGCGGAAAATCTAGTGCTTTTTTGCTGATGAGTTGGGGCGAAATTGGTTGACAGGCACCAGAGATAAAGCCCTCGTTTTCACCATTTTTCCTCCTATGATAGAGTCCTGCTTCCTTCCTAGAAAGCACCATTGGTAACCAAATGGACCCTTGTAGATCTGTAACTCTTGAGAGCATAAAATGAAACTAAATGGACCCCTAAAGGTCCATTTGGTTTCATTCAACCTATGCTGTGGCACATTCGAGTGCATTTTGGAAGTGCCACTAGTGCATTTTGGATTTTGGCAGTTGGCAACACTGAACGGAGCTCTGTCTGTCTGCCTCCTGTCTCCTCAATGCTCCCTCTTCTCTTGCATTTTGTCTCGCTGTCTCTCTGTCTCTCTTTCTCTCTCTCTCTCTCTCTCTCTCTCTCTCTCTCTCTCTCTCTCTCTCTCTCTCTCTCTCTCTGACAAGCATCTCCATAATACACTCGCTCCACGTGCAGATACAGTATATACTGCACTTTCCGTCTAATTATACAGCTCGCTCCTGACAGCCTCACCTCATTAGATGTAAATGCTGTGTACCTTCCCGTGTGTACTTTGGGTTGATTAACTGAGCGCGCAGGAGGAATGTACTTTATTAATGTTTGTCATGTCTTTGGGCGCGTACGCAACGTCCCTGCAAACACTCCCTCTTATCGATTCGGTGAAAACGGAAAAAAGTCAATAATTCAAAAATAAAGGCCCGGAGACTGTTTACGAAGAGATTGTGAAAATATGGTTGGCTTAACGTGAGATTAGGCGCCTAGGTTTTTAATAATGCTGATCTTATTTTGGCAAAATGGAACGTTTACAAATCACTTTTGGAGAGGAGCGCTAAAAACCCACACCACTGTATATATTTCAGTATGTGTGTGTGTTGCGCGCGCGTGTGCCTCAAGAGATTCTGACGACAGGAAAACCGGGCAAGTTAAAGGGAAATTCCACCCATTTTCACAACATTTTTTCTGAGAGTGTACAAATGCATTTGTACGCTCTCAGAAAAAAGAAGCGTCTAAAGAAATCCATTAACATGGTGACTGAATATACATCTTGATGATGTCATCAAGATGTTTCACCATGTTAGTGGTTTTCTTCAGACCTCCATTTCTTGGAAACATGTTTTATCATGTCCACCCAGCACCTCTAGGGTATACTAATGGCATATTAGAATGTTGAAAATGGGTGGAGTCCCCCTTTAAGTTGAAAGCTGATGGAGAAGGCGTAGCAGCCAGAGACAATAGGATAGAGAGACAATAAGGTTGCAAATACAAGCTGCAGAAATTAGTTTTCTGGGCTGGACTGGCATCTCCCTTGAGATAAGATGAAAAAGGAGCCAGCTTAGGTTTTTCGGACATGCTAAAAACACACCATCAACGGGTCCTAATATGTAGTGGAAATCCTACCAATTGACATAATGTGACATAATGTGCCGCCGAAGAAATGGCTTCCAAAACCTTGATATTTTGCACCCAACAGCGCTGTGTACACTGCTTGTAAAATGTGAAAATATGTTGTTGTTTTTCAAAATTAAATATACAGTGTATATATATTTAAAGGTAGGGGAAGTGATTTGAAATTCATGGTGTAGTACCAGCCTGGTGCACTAGGGGCCCCCAAAAGTAGCTACACTATGTGAACCTGCTGCTCTCTCCTGATTGGAGGAGAATTGTGGTGACCTGAGGAACTTTTATTAGCTCCTCTGCTAACGTGGGGGAGGGGGAAACTCCATATGTGGTTTCCACACCTTATAATAGAGCATTTTAACAGAAAAAAATATTTTTTGGGTGATATCTGACAAAAGTGAAATCACTTCCCCTACCTTTAAAAAAATGTAAACATATTGTCAATTTATTTTCTCCCTAAGCTGTCTTTGGATATCATTTGTTTGCACAAATTCACAACTGGATAAATGATTTTATTAGTATTGAGCCTAAAGGGAACAAACATACTGATCTACTCAGCCTACTGTCAATCTGTCAAAGAGTTACTTCTTCGCACAATGTGTTGCACGATAACAGCTGATCTGCAAGCTCAGAGCGTGTCTTGTCTTTTGTGAGCTTGTCCGTCTCTCTGTAGGAGAGATTCTCTCACTTTTCCCTTTGTCCGTCTCTCTCGATACACTGTATTCCCAATAATAATCCCTACTGTTCCTACGTGCGGCTCTTCTCTTGTCTCTCAGTATTTTGTTGGATAATCTACACGGCAAATTCCTCGCCATTTATCCATTGCATTAGGCTATTATAGGATGCCTGGATATGACAGCAAAGGTGTTTCTGCGAGAGGACCTCATGCAGCAATACACGTGATCAGTTGCGCCCCGATTTTTACATTTTAGTTGTGTGCCAAAAATGGAAGAAGTACAAGCTCACGCCGCGTCCCAGTGTGTCACGTTGGGAGCTCGTAGAACGGCTATTTTCGGCATGTGACGACTGTGCGTAACTAAGTATAACTCAGGCTTTGGCATACCGATGATGATGTATTGCCGCAATCACTTCACGCTGCTGGGATTTGCATAATGCCTTGAGCGTTTGAGATGACTGCCAATGTACTGTGTGCACAATTCTTGACGTACAGCTGTTGGGAGATGGCAAACACAAACGATTGCTTTAAGCTCAGTAGTTTTCAACACTTTTCATATCAAGGGCCATTAAATATATTTTATTCTGCAGCTGATCACCATGAGATTTAGACCTAAAACTAAAGAATATGTCCAGATTTTCATGCTCTATTGATGTTGGTGCCTTTAGAAGGGATTTGGTTTCATTTTACACCCTCAAAGATCTATTAAGGGTTCATTTGCTTACCAACTTGCCATCATGTAGCTGGGGACCACTGCCTGGACCCCCCCCTCAAGAGGTACTCGTTGAAAACCACTGCTCTAGTTAGATACACAGACTGATGCAACTGCATAGGAATTACTTATAGAATTCATGTCTGCAAATTCCTGTATGTCCATACAGTCACTGTACCAGTGAATTTTAGTGCCTGGGGTCCCGTGTTCCCAGATTTGTTTTGTTTTTTTAGTAGTTTAGTAGTCTATTTTAAACATGAGATACATTATGAATGGAAATGCGGTAGAAAAACAAAATCATTTTTTTTTATTCTAAAATGGCTACTGCCATTCCTGGACTGATTTGCTTCTTGTGCGTTTAGTAGACAGTTTATATATATCACAGTTATCCGTAGCAGTCAGAATGAGGTAAGTGGAGCGCTTGTGTTCCTTTAGTTTATAAGCGCTGGCTAATGTGGTCATTCTAAGCACAGCCTGCGTAGGATGGCGAGTTTCTGAGGGGCTCTGGGCGGTGCTTGGAGGGGAAACAAGCGCCCCCCATCCTTCGCAAAAACCCATCTGTGATTTCCCGTGTTGCATTCTCGGCTGCAAGACTAGGCCGTTGCAACAAGCTGTCGGCCTGGATGATGAATCTATTTTTAGTCAGGATAGGTTTTTCTGTTTGGACAATGAAAATTGCTTAATTGAATTTCACTAGGATAATACCAATTTGGATTTATCTTACTAGAACCCTGCACAGGCCCAAAATACAGCCAAGGTCTGGGGGGGTTGGTGCGTCCTGTCTCACAACGTGTCAAAATACTTAGGGGTAAACTTTGAATTTACTCATAATAAAATAAATTACATTTGAAACCTACAAAGTTGAGGAAAAACAGGCACATGTTTCATTCAAAACCTCAGTAACAAGTGTGATAAGTCCAGTATTTTGTGGAAGTAGCTAGTTACTATACTAGTAATGTATTACTATTACTAGTATTACTATTACCAACTATTTACTTTGTAAAAAAAATAATATATATTTTACATATTACTTTTTTACCGTAGTTTTTGTTTTGTTATGAATTGGCTTGAAATCATTTCATCTAAAAAGTTGAGATATTACTGCTTCATTTTATAGCATTTCTGGCTGAATGGTGACTCTTCTTAAAAAGTAGCTGTACCAACACATTGTGTAATTGTACATCCTTTTTTATGGTTGGGGTGGCGCAAAAGTAATAGTTATAGTAAAAGGTATATGTAATATATTACTCTTGATGCCAAGTAATCGGTAATGTAATATTATTATTTTTCCTAAGTAATATTGCCCAACACTGATAAGACACGTTGCATTACCTTTTACAAAGTGGACACTGAACGACAAGCTGTAACAATCGGCCCTTCTATTTTAAAGGCAAATTATTAACTAAAGGAAAATCAACAGGATCGGCAGGCAAAATTAGTGTGATTCAAAGATTTAATAATTGATTAAATCAAATAGGCAATTGAATACACTTTTTGCTATCCCTAATTCTCTCCATATAAACAGAAAATAATAAACAAACAAATCAATAATCAAGAGTTATTTTAACAAGCCCCAGTCCAATGTCTATTGTATTGAATCCCCTTGAGTGTTCCAAAGTAAAGTTCCGTTGTTCCAAACAAAATGAAGGTTGGGGTACCCCTTAGTTGTAATTCCACAAGGACAGGACTCCTGGATCAATCTCACCGACAGCAGTGGCAATGGCTTCCACACTCTATCCAGCTGCTCATGAATACATCCAGAGTATATCCTACTAATATCCTGCAGCAGTTGAGGTTGTGCGCCTCTTCCACAGGGTAGTCCTTGCTTCTGGCTGCAGCTCACTATTTTGTTTAAACTGTTACAAACGCAAAGCTGGCACCAGGGAGATCTCCTCTTTTCCTGTTCACACTAGTACACAGGTTGTTTGTTCTGCCCCTCCCCCGCACCACACCCTCTATAAGTAGAGTGTGGCATCAATCAGTCAATTAACCTGTCAATCAGACCTTTACCCCTCACATGAAACAGAAATGTTCATATTGACTGCATGCATTATATCTCTCGTATACAATAACATGCATTGGCCTAGCAGACAAATATTATAACATAATGTGCATCGTCACAGTCCCCCCCCCCCCCAGCTGGAAGCTAGTTTAACCAAGTCCTCCCAGAGGAGGGGTTGAGGTTGACCACATTAGAACATGTCTACTTTTACAATCTTTCCATTTCATAAGGTAAACATTAAAGGTTTTATCTGACTCGTCCCACGGCTGGACCTGACCACCTCGGCGGCACTAGCTTTGACGAGTGTCCCTCTGATGCTTTTGAGTGTGGAGACACTCTCATCCAGTCCAAAGTACCTGGTTGGAACTGCGCATGTTTCCACCAGGGCTTATCACACTTGGCTTTTCTGGCCCGAGAGTCCTCCACCCCTCGCTGAATTTCTTTGACCGTGGCCCACTTGGTGTTGTAGTCAATGGCGACCACCTGCACAGTGTTTCTGTTCCCGCGTTTAGAGCCTGGCCCCGTCGGGTCGACCCCACGGGCTTGTCCTGCGTGGTCCCTCTGAGTGGGCTGAAACCTACCGGACAGCTTGGTGTTCCCTGGCCTGCGCCGCTGACAAACATGACATCTGGAAATGTACTCCCACACGTCTCTGCGGATTGTCGGCCACCAGGACACCTCAAGGAGGCGAAGGAGAGTCTTTAGCCTACCGGGATGACCACTCATCTGGCGGTCATGGAACTGCTCCAGGAAAGAGTGGGTCAAGGTTTCAGGCACCACCACCTGATACTTCTGTCCGAGGCTCTTTGTTGACCGCCTACGATGTAGAACTCCCTGGATGTCCTCATAGCTCACGCAGCCCCTTCGCTGATCGGTCTGGTCTGCAACTTTCCATAGACCTCTGACCCTGGGGTCCACCCGCTGAGCCTTGTTTAGGTCACCAAGAGTTAACCCTGACGGCCATCCCCGGGTCTGGCATTCCACCTCAGGTGGGGCACCGCGACCCCTGGGTCCGGGAGTGGCACCACCACCACCTCCCGATGGCGGCAGTTCCTCTCTGACACGCTGCACCAGATTGATGTCCTCATGTGCAGCCCGAACTCCCCTCCCTGTCGCCTCTTCTTGTCCTTTGTCACCACATTGTTGTTTAGCCTTCTTGGTGCTGGGGGGTCGGCCTTGGGAGGCCAGAAGGTAGGATGTACCAGTGGGAGAACCATGAGCATTGGGCAGAATAGTGGACCTTGGGCGTGGTGCATTTAGTTTTGACACCCCACCATTCTCTTTCCCATCCATTCTCAAGAGACAGTTTTTCTGTACCTTTTCAACTGAGTCTTTGATGAGCATCTCCAATTCCACCATCCTCTGTTCTATGTACCCTCTTAGGCTCATTTCCCTATTGATAATACTCTCCATTGATTTCTCAAACTCCCCCTGCACAAACTGCACATGTTTTTCAAGCATTTGCAGCTTGTTCTTAATTAAGGCCAACTCGACATTAATGTTAGTGACCTCACTTTGCTCCATTTTTTTACAGTGTATATTTTGAATTTGGTTCACCCCCCTTTTTTATTTACAGTGTATTACTTCACCGTTTTAACAATTATCAAATTGTGTCTCACAAGTAATTATCCTTACACCTGCGATCCCCGTATGGGCCACCACCTGTAACAATCGGCCCTTTTGTTTTAAAGGCAAATTATTAACTAAAGGAAAATCAACAGGATCGGCAGGCAAAATTAGTGTGATTCAAAGATTTAATAATTGATTAAATCAAATAGGCAATTGAATACACTTTTTGCTATCCCTAATTCTCTCCCTATAAACAGAAAATAATAAACAAACAAATCAACAAGAGTTATTTTAACAAGCCCCAGTCCAATGTCTATTGTATTGAATCCCCTTGAGTGTTCCAAAGTAAAGTTCCGTTGTTCCAAACAAAATGAAGGTTGGGGTACCCCTTAGTTGTAATTCCACAAGGACAGGACTCCTGGATCAATCTCACCGACAGCAGTGGCAATGGCTTCCACACTCTATCCAGCTGCTCATGAATACATCCAGAGTATATCCTACTAATATCCTGCAGCAGTTGAGGTTGTGCGCCTCTTCCACAGGGTAGTCCTTGCTTCTGGCTGCAGCTCACTATTTTGTTTAAACTGTTACAAACGCAAAGCTGGCACCAGGGAGATCTCCTCTTTTCCTGTTCACACTAGTACACAGGTTGTTTGTTCTGCCCCTCCCCCGCACCACACCCTCTATAAGTAGAGTGTGGCATCAATCAGTCAATTAACCTGTCAATCAGACCTTTACCCCACACATGAAACAGAAATGTTCATATTGACTGCACGCATTATATCTCTCGTACACAATAACATGCATTGGCCAAGCAGACAAATATTATAGCATAATGTGCATCGTCACAAAGCTGTACAGAAACGGTACCATGACGGCAAGTGACTAAAATAAAAAAAAGATAAATAATATACTCGATGAAGAAGCTCAAAAGGACATGGAAATCTTTCATCGCACAACAGTGACTTTCTCAGTCACAGCGCGTCCAAATATCTGCTTGACACCAAAGCTTGAAAGAAGCTTAAAATCGTCCGCCAGCTGGATGGATCATTTCCACTGTGCAGATTGTGAGTGAGGGAAGCAAGTAGTTAAAGCAGACAATACTGAAATTTATCTCGACAACAAAGCAGAAGAAACGGCAAGCTCAAACTAACTTCAGAACTCCACTGCGGCTAGCCCAGGGGCGGATTGGCCATCTGGAGTACAGGGAGTTTTCCCGGTGGCCTGTGCCACCTAGTGGCCTGGACAAGATCCAAAATGCACTAGTGGCACTTCCAAAATGCACTAGAATGCGCTAGATGCTCGCCTGGATACATACAGATCAACATGACCATTAATCTTCTACATTCTCTAGTTGTGTAGACTAAGTTGGGCTAATTCACATGATGAATATTTTAACTCTTGAGGGTGTAAAAATGAAACCAAATGGACCCGCAAGGGTCCATTTGGTTTCATTTTTACGCTCTCAAAGAGTTACATCTGGTTAACCAGCTGCCCCCCCCCCAGGGTGGCCTGGCAATGGCAAAATTGTCCCGGTGGGAAAATATGTGCCAATCCGCCCCTGGGCTAGCCTGTTTATCAGCTGGGGCCAGCTAGTCCCAAAGTTTTTGGGCTGTGTGTGTGCGTGCACTGCCCATTACCTCCTGACCAAGCTTAGGTCCCCCCAACACTCACAGTCTTGTATTTGGCCAAAAGTGAGAGATTTTTCAATTATGACCACAAAACGTTACTGCACTGAGAGATAGGCAGCTGCTATATACTCCCACAGTGAATGGTAAAGTGACGGAGTCCAGTGGTTTTCAACCATTTTGGTACCAGGTCCCACTATTTATTCAGCATTCGAGCCACAGACCACCATTTGATGACATTTTAGCCCCACAGGCCCCAAACTTTTGTCCACAATTCCAGGCTGGATTTGTGAAACAAAACAGGAAAACATGGATCCAAAATGACTACATTTTCTAGTTGTGTAGACTTGGGCTATTTCACATGATGAATTTACACTCTCAAAATCTCTTGTGATTGTAACAATGAAACCACATGGACCCGCAAGTGGCCCCAGGCCACTGGTTGAAAACCACAGCTATAGTCTGCTCAAAGGTTTTTTTTTATTATTATTTTTCACCTGCAATAAGATTCCCGAATATCGAGATGGAATCTGTGTATTTTTACCGCTGCTCCAACAGTAGTGCAACATTACACTTTGGAGAGACAAGTAAAGTCAACTTCTCAACCATTACACTATGGCTCTGGTTTCTCAACCAACACACTATGGCTCTGAGACCAGAGCCATAGTGAAATGGTTGAGATGAAGCAAAGCAGTGAAATGTCCTGAAAGATAACATAAGGGCAGTCTTATAAGCATTTAAAGTATGTTGTTTCTGTCTTTGAGACGCAAATAAACCCCTAGAAACAGACATTTGTTGCATGTGTAGGTGTTTTTTTTTTTTTTTTTTTTTTCATTTGATTCTACAAATGCCTCATCTGAACCAATTCAATATCATTAAAACCCTTTCCAGACGGGAATCCATATTTGGATTCTGTACAGTATGTACAGTATTACAGAATAAACTTTTTTGATGCTGATATACAAATATTTGAAGTTTTTCAGAAACCTTAGGTCAGGCCTAAATGGGTTAACACATGCACAGCTGCTTTCCAGTAGGGGCTGTACCCAGGTCTTCACAAGAAAAGAATAATTAAGGCTTTGTGACATAATCAGGTTAATAATTGACAAAGCAATGCCACTACTACACACAGTACTTTGGCTGGGTACCAACTCTATTGGTCTTGAAGGGATCATTAGCTGCCATTGGCATTATGCCCTCGCAGACTAAATGATGAACAGATAATTCAATAGAAAGCAGTGATTTGCCGGGGCAACATTTGTCAGACGGGTCACTCAATGAAGCACAATTAATTAGACCTACAAAAGGCACAGCTGGGAGATAAGCAAATGTATATATTGTAGCAATGAATTCTAAATTGTTAAAGTAAAAGCCGATTTGAGTGATTTGGAAAACCCACAGGTCCACCTGTGTGCATGTGTGTGTGTGGGGTGCAGTGGGCCAACAGCACATGCACCAAGGCCTGCCCCCACTCAATTATGAGTGGAGAAAGGCACCCCTCTCATTCTGATTGGATGAAAGTTTTCTCACCCATCACCAATACTTTCAACAATACTTTTTTTTTTACCCCAGTGGCTCACTGGAGAGTGGGACACGGAGGAACTCCTTTTATAGAGCGGAATTACGGCGCATCATAGAACCTCCCGCTCTGGGGCAAACTGAACCATAGTAGTAGTCACTGTTGACAAAGTCCCCTTCTCTCCTATTGCCCTATTTGCCCCAGAACAGCGATCGGGGCTAGAACCGAAAATGTTTTATACCCATTAGGGGTGTTTCTGTTCCTCTATATATGGTCAGCAGTATATACTCTACAGTAGAGAGGATTGAAATCGCGGAATAAATTTTAGAGACGAGCTCAAGATCAAACTCTTTCTCTCTCCCCCCTCTCTCTCTCTCTCTCTCTCTCTCTCTCTTCTCCCATGTTGTCACATGTTTAGACATCATTCCCTGCTGCACGTCTTGAGTGTGACACCGCTTCTCACCATGTCACTTTCACTTCTCCCACTTTCACATCTCTCTCTCTCTCTCTTTCTGTCTACCTCTCCCTTTGCATCCCTGTTTTACTACTCCTCCTGCCTCCCCCTTTTAATGTCACCTCCCTCACCCTTCTGTTTCTGACAGTAAGAGTGAGTCACGGTGTGAATGAGAGACAGAAGACAGACGGTTGATGGACAGTGTTGTCAGGTGACTAGATCGAAGCCTCCTAATTAGAGCAGTTCTATGCGTGCCAGTATACAGCTGCTGAGCTATAAGGACAGGCCTGCCTGCGCAATGTCCTTTTATCATGTAACGCAGTGTCTCGCGGCTTACAGTTGATTTGACGTTATCCACGGTCGACGCATCAGCGTCATATTCTTACGATGTGTGCCGATAATTGAAGTGGGACGATAATTGTTAGGATGGTTTAGGTTCCCCTTGGCTTTTCAAAACGGGAGTAACATTTCCATATTGATGGGAATGGGCTGGCAGATGGAGACGGGCTGAATAGGCGGATGTACAGTACATTAGTATGTGAGCAGCAGGTTTCACATACTTCAAGGCCAAGTGGCATGAGAGACATCCATGGGCAGATTTCATTAAAACAAGAAAATGATCCATTGTGAGTGTTGGTTGTTGGAGAATCGGAGATATTATATAGAGTTTGTATCATGTACAGATTCATAAAAAATGACTGTTGAAGGCTTGAGAAATGTGTGTGGGGGATCAGGGGGTGATTTCATTACTGCTTTTGAGCCGTTTCATGGAGCTTATATTGATTTTATTTACTGAGGAAGTGATTCAATTTAGGGGGGGGCTTATGAAAGTCCTGTTTAAAGCTGTTTTCATAGCACTCGGACTGTTTCGGTTTCGCATAAATTCCTTCCATCATCACGTCCGCATTTTTCCCCCAATCAGCAGGATCTTTGGGTAGAAGAATGTAAGGAAAGAGAAGAGGAAATGTGAAATGAAACGGCGAGGCAGCGTGTGAAGGGCTATAGGAGAGGGAGAGAGACGGATTGGAGTGAATCATTGTGCGGAGAAAACTCTTGGCTATTCATCCTCAACCTCCACTCTGATGAGATTATTCAAAGGAATAACGTCAGTATCATTTATCCACGGTGCCGGCGAAGGCTGCGGGCGCAAAAAAACGTCGCTCTCAAAATAAAAAAAGGATATCACTCCTCGCACGTAGAGCAGGAGTCTGCGGTTTCCTCCTTTTTTTGTGTCATCAAATTCTGCTATAGCACCTCATACGTAAGACAACGGGCACTGCACGTTCGCTCCCGTCTTCTACGTACCATTAATCTAACCTTGCTTAAAGGGGAATCCCACCCATTTTCACACTTTTTTTCTGAGAGCGTACAAATGCAACCAAATGAACCCTAGCAGGTTCATTTGGTTCCATTTGTACGTTCTCAGAAAAAAAGAAGCGTCTAAAGAAATCCATTAACATGTCATGGTGAAAATATATCTTGATCATGTCATCAAGATGTTTCACCATGTTAGTGGTTTTCTTCAGACCTCCATTTCTTGGGAACACAGAATGGGGGAACTTTTTTATCATGTTTACCCAACACCTCGAAGGTACATCTATGACATAGTAAAATGTTGAAAATTGGCGGACTTCCCCTTAAAGAGGCCTTTGTTGCAGCATGAAAAAGGAGAAGCCGGCCGGTCACACCGGTGCATATTGCGAGTGCGAAGGCCGGTCAAAGCCTTATACCGTTGTGCTGAGCTTCATTCAAAGGATCTGTCACCTTTACGAGGCCCAGAGGAAGCAAACAAATCTTATGCCAATCATGAATGCCGGCGATTCCCACAGTCAGTCGCAGGGATTTATCTTTTCTCATCTTAAACCCCCCACCCCTCTTTTTATTTCTTTTTTTAACATTATCCCACAACTTTTATTATCCAACGTGTAGCTACCGTAATGTAAAGTTCGCTTAAAGGGACCTTTCGCCATTTTTGCAAAAAGAAAAAAAAAAATACATGTTAAAGATATTTAGAAGATTTAGCACTTTCCCGGTGATCTTTTTGTGTGTAATGTGGGGTTTTATATTAGCAGTGAGCCCTGTGTTTCTGATGTCATGGACACTACTTCCTGGACTACATGTTGTCTCAGTAAGATAGCCCCCCCTAACCAGGTGGAGGAGGTGCAGCACACCAAAGAACTGTGGGAATTGTAGTCAGGGACGTAGTGTCCATGACATCAGAGACATTGGACTCACTAAGACCACCAGGAAGGTGTTCTAAATCTTCTAAATGTCGTTAGCCTATATTTTTTGGTGAAAATGGTGAAATGTCCCTTTAGCTTTGCTACTACAAGGAAAACATGCACATGATACTATTTTTCTACTCTTTGTTTGCTCTGTTCTTGCTGTCTATATCCTATCCCTTTGTTTGCTCTGTTTTGCTGTGTTTACCGTTTGCTGCTGCGTTTGTCTGAAGGAATGCAATACGCAAAAATACATTTTAGTGTACCGGCACACAAAATGTAACAATAAAGCCCCAACCTTGAACCTTGAGGAGTTTGAGCCATTTCTTTTCACCTGAATGGAGGTGGTGGTGGGGTGGTGGGGGGTCCATATTTTTGTGGAAGGAACACGTTATTCTGAGCAGTTCCTTTTGCCTGCACCAGCCGTCCAGGCTCTTCAGATTGTTCTTATTAAGCTGTTTCCCATTTGTATTTGACAGTATTGTGTGGAGAGATAGGACAGAGACAATGGGGATTGAGACAATTATCCCTACAGTCTACCGGTAGGTGATGCAAGCCATGGGCTAAGTTTAAACCCACGCTATCAGGGCACCTCAGACTGGTCACAATACTGTACTCTAATGACCACAGTGCTTCAATCCACTCTGACTTACCCTTCCACTCCACTGTCTTGCTGTTTCTGAATACATCAGGGGTTGACACTAAGGTCTCCGAGGCACTTGCACATCGGGCAAGTGCAAGCCAGGTTCTACTTGCCCTCAGGTCATGGTCACTTGCCCCAAAAAATATATTTTGCATTTAAGTTTACTTCCTACTTGGGTGCTTTCCCTGAGAGAGTTCCAGGTGGTCCCCAGCTAAGTTGGTTAAAATTCATCATCTTAATTAGCCCATAGTGGTCACAGACCCAGTGGTCCCTGACCCCAGCAAAATGATAGTTTGGAACCAAATGAACCTGGGAGAGAGATGGGTAGAGAAAGCAGGGAAAGACACAGAGGCAGACACAGAGTGCAATGACCAGGTAGCAGTCTTCACTTGCCCCACCATTTTTTTTACTTGCCCCGCCAAGCGGGCAAGTGTTAGTGTCAAGCCATGTACATGCACAAGTCCCTGGGTAAGAAAAGGGCAAAACACTCTGGTTTATTATGGTGGGTGCAAGAAGTCCCCTGTTGCACAGATGTGGTGGCTGTAACTTCCTGTCGCGTCTGCTAATAGTGTAATCTAATATGTATAGTAGCACTCAACACATAATTCATATTTGACAATTAGTGTCAAAGTGTCCTTGAGCAAGACTTTGAACTCCCATGTGTGTGTGTGTGAATGTGTTTGGGAGTGGGTGCACGTACAATAAAGGACAATCTAGGTAAAGCATCTTGGATAAAGCCGCTTTATCAATGCGCTATCTCGCAATTTCGTGTTGGCCACTTACAAGCGATACTCGATTTTGTGAAAATACAATGGCAGTATACAGTACCCCGGTTTGAAGGGGTTTTTAGGCATTTAGCCTTTAAGCTACCTGCACAGATTCTCAATCACTAATGGATTTGTGTTCTACGTACCCAAAGAGGATTGTCATCTCTGCTACAGACAGTGTCTCGTGGCTTTGGAAAGACCGTCGTGAGCAGTTTATGGATTGCCATATCCGATTTTATTGTGGTGTTCTTCCTGCCGAGGTTTTTTTTTTTCTTATCCAGATAACTTGAAACTACTGTGGCTTTTCGACAGAGCTGGTTATCGGTAAAAACCATGACATGTTTATTCGCCTTGTGTTATTGTAACGTGATAAAGATGCAGGGTGGAATTCCAAGTGATTTTGTTCCAAAGACAGCAAAAGTGTCAGGATCTGTAGCGTTATTTATCTGTTTTTTGTTTGTTTTGACTTTTTAGGAAAGCCTTACAACCTCCTATTATCTCTAGTTATCGTAGTCGCATAGTTAGTAGCAGACTAAGTAGGCCTGTATGTAATGCTACTACAGTTTCCAAAGTGAGGTCTGGGGACCCCTAGGGGTCCTTGAGGGTTCAGCCCACAGGCCCCGCCCACTCAGCTGGGTTCTGTGGTCTGGTGTTGTGATGAAGAGTTTCGATTTATCTCGTCCGGAAAAACGGCTCGGCCAATGAGCTGGAGTTGGAGGCGGGTCTAAAAAAATAGCCAATCAACACCGAGGATCATCTAACTGCCACAACAGACCAGTTTCCCATAAAAAAACAGCACACATCCATTCAGTTTCATTGTAACTAAAGTTTCATTGCAACTAGAGTTTCATTGTAACTAGAGTTTCATTGTAAATAGAGTTTCATTCTTTAATACTGCATTTAGTTATTAATAGTGAAAGTGTCCGACGCCAACTGCACTGTTAGTCAGTTAACTGCTAGTTAACTGCTAGTTAACTGTTGTTGTCGACTGCAAACAACGTCTCCAGTGATTGGTCGAGGGAAAATCAAGGGCCCGCCTCCTTGTAAATCGGTTACAATGGGGCCAATGTCAGACTCTTGAGCCATGGCTCAGAGTCTGACAATCAGGCTAGGGGACCCCCAGGGGTCCTTGAGGGAGTTCCAGGGCGTCTCCAGGAAAATAATAGTTTGGTAAATAATAGTTTGGAAACCTCAAGGGTCTGTAACTCTTGAGAGTGTACACATGGAACCAAATGGACCCTCACAAGTCCATTTGGTTCCATTTGTACATTCTCAGTGTTAATTTAACCTTAATATTACAATATAAAATGTGGTAGAGATAGAAATGCCATTATATGGACGTTTAAAATGCATGTCAAACTGGGGGTAAATCGGATGAGAATCCCTGGTCCCCAGAGCTGGACTGGGACAAAAATTCGGCCCGGTCATTTTAAGCGTGAATTTGCCCCAGACCGGCCCAAAACAAAATAATCAAAATAATGATACAAACCAACAGACCTACACAAGCCTTTGCTGCTCTCACAAGAATGATTGTGGCAGAAGGATCCAAGATAGAACAGGATTTATTTGTCACTCACTGATGCAGGTACAATACACGCCTGTATTATTTTTTTTTTTAGCATCCCCTAGAGCAGGCGTTTTCAACAGGTGGTCCGGGGACCACCAGTGGTCCCTGAGAGGGTTCCAGGTGGTCTCCAGCTAAGTTGTTTAACCAAATGTAACTCTTGAGAACGTAAAAATGAAACCAAATGGACCCTGGCGGGTCCATTTGGTTTCATTTTTACACTCTCAAGAGTTAAAATATCCATCATGCGAATTAGTCCAAATCTACACAACTAGAAGATTTTAATGGTCATGGACAGAAGCAAAAGAAATCTTTAGTATTGGGGTCTGTGGGTCTAAAAATATCCTCAATTGGTGGTCCATGGCTCAAATGCTCAATAAATGGTGGGCCCTGGGATGAAAAAGGTTGAAAAACCCCTGCCCTAGAGACCCCCTATGATCGTGACCCACCTGGAGAGCTCCCTGTACTCCCTATGGCCAGTCTGACTCTGCTGGTCCCTGGAATATTCTTCCGAACGGGGGTCCGTGGGATAATTGGTGTAAATCTGGGGGGGGTCCTTGCCAGGTTAGAACAACTGTGGTACTGCACACACAAACACACGCTCGTGCACGCTGCATACAGCACGCGCGCCGTGCACTCTCTTCCTCTCACCTGGACTTCTCTGGGCCATCTGTCCAACGTCTGCGGTTGCCAGGTTTCCTTCCTCCCAGCGCTGGTTAACTACAGTCTGCTGTCTTCTGCTCTGTGTTTCTACTGACCGTGCCGAGCCTCTTCCTCCCTGAGCAATCTAATTCACACACAGCGTCTCAGACTGGGTTAAACCCGTTCAGACCGAGGCCAATGCTAAAACAAGAAATGTCTTCTAAATCAGTGGTTGTCAACCGGTGGTCCGGGGACCACCAATGGTCCCACAACTAAATGATGGGAGGTTGTTTAACCAGATTTAACTCTTGAGAGTAAAATATTCATCATCTGAATTAGCCCAAGTCTGCACAACTAGAGAATATAGAACATTAATGGTCATTTTTCTATCTGTATGTTTGACTGTTTTGTTTCCGAAATCCAGCCTCGAATTGTGGAGCAAAAGAAATCCTTAGTTTTGGGTCTGTGAGGCTAAAATGCCATCAAATGGTGGTCTGTGGCTAAAATGCTGTGGGCCCTGGTATCAAAAATGTTGAAAACAACTGTTCTAAATCCATTCTTTAAAAAAAAAAAAAAAAAAATCACATCTATCTGTATTTGGCCACAGACAGACCCCCATCTCAACTACTTTGTGGCACATTTTCACGATTTCTCAAAGATGGCAGATCTCTACAAGGACTAGGTGCTGTGCTATGAGCTTGTATATCTCTTTCCACTTTCAATGCTTAAAACACTAAAAAGTTTTTTTTTTTTTTCGCCCAGAATGGGTTAACAGTTGTGACCTGCTCCCCGGCAAATGAGTCATTAAAAACACATTAAAGCCAAAATGACAACACGTCGGTAGAGGTTAATTGATGCATTGATGAAGACGTACGTGAATGTACATGTCTGTCTAAAGTAGACCCTTCAGACAAACACGGGGCAAAATAAAGTCCTTGATTGTACAGGTTAAAAAAATATATATTTTTTGCAATGAAATGAAATTTTATTTTATGCTTTGAAATGGCAAAAGACAAAACAAACAAAAAACGTTTACTCTTGCATAATCTGCACCGTCTGTGTGATTATGCTGTAAATTGTGCAATTGCGTAAAGACATTTTTCTGGAGGGTCTACTACTAAAGGGTAAAACACAAAACAGCCTGAGAGCTGATTTCCAATGTGGTTATTGGAGTGTGAATGTGTGTAAACGGAGTCCCATGTGTTAGAGGGCGTATAGGGGGGCGGTAGGGTAGCTGAGACATACAAGAAAGAGGACATTCAGTAGTGAATGCATTCATATACTGCCAAGTATTTGGGACATATCTTACATAATTATATTGTTGATTAGAAAGTGATCTTCCAAAGCATATAAACCAGCACAACCTAAGGGAAATTATGTCTCATTCCTGGTGATTTGTGCCATTTTGAAAATTCATATTTGGATCCTTTTCAGATCTATTCAATCACACTTTTTAAGCCTATCAATGTTAAATTCACATGGATTTTACAGTAGTAGTACACATATTGGGGTCGCAGAGATAGAAATGTCATGTTATGGTGGTCTGTAGACTAAAATGCAACAGGTTGAGACTCACTGGTTCCTAGCATATATTTTCATAAGGTGGTCCATGGGCAAATTAGTGTCAATACAAGGGTCCTTGACATGGAATACTTTGGGAACCACTGCTGTAGCCTGTTCTGTTAGTCAGCCATGCTATCGCCAGTGTGACGTGACTCCCCCCATGTGGGCAGTACAGGTACTGCACAATTGCTGTCTTAGCGTCCCAGATGGCCTGTATGTTAATAATGTTACTGCAGCCCTCCAGGGGTGAAGTCACACTAGCCTTCTCTCCTGTTTCTTTACAAAAAATGTGGTTCTCAACCATTTTCACCTTAAGGTTCTCGAAACAAATGTGTTTTTCCTCGAGACTAAATACCATCTGAGAAGATTAGCGTGGCTAAAATGTTTTTTTAAGATAAATATTCCAAAATGTACTTCCTCTCTCTCTCAGTTTTCTTAGAGTCTGCCTCTCCCACACTCCTGCCATCTGTCTCCTACATTTGTCTCCTTATCAGCTTTCCTGCACTCTGTGTTTGTGACACTGACTGCTTGGCTTTCCAACTGCTCTCAGCTTTCCTAATGTATTTAAAGGAGGCATCCATGCAGCCCAAAACACACACAACCCCCTTAATCAACCCCTATCATCATCAAGGGACGTCTCGGAATCAGGTGTCACCCTGATTCTGACCTGCCTCCACAGCTACTACAATGGGAGTAATAATAATATTAGATAATCGCATTTTTCTGAAACGTATATCCGCAACATGTTCTGCTAGGACTTTGTCTCCACGGCATGATATGAAAGGTTAGAATGTCTATTTTGGAAAAAAATAAATTCTCTTGACAAATATATTCTCTTGGATTACGGAATTATCCCCATTTGAAAACAGATTGGTCTGTAGGCCTCCTATAAGGGAAAACATTCCACTCCAGAGCTACCTGGAGTGGAATCTTCTACATTTTTTAATTGTGTAGATTCTTGAAAATTAAGTAATTCAGATTCAGATGTTTAAATATCATTTAACTCTTGAGAGGTCCATTTAGTTTCATTTTACGACTTACAGATATATAAGGTTCCATTTGGTTACCAACTGTCCCGGACCACTGGACCACCTGGAAGAATAATAATATCTAGGCACTGAAGGCAGTTTGTACAGTAGGAACTGCGGCGCTGCTGTGCAACGTGTGCATATCTGTCAAGTGGTCTGTTTGCATTGTCTCTTTGCTTTTCTCTGTGATGTGCCATGGCACAACCCTACTATACTGTGTGTTTTATTTATTGAGTCATAAAGCTGACAGTGTACCAGGAGTTTAACCACGTTATGGGCAAACATGACATATTCATATTCTAAATGTATAGCAGTTGCTCTACAACCTCACTCAGTATAGAGCCTAATCTGTCAAACCCGGGAAGGCATCTGTGTCGTTTTTGATTTTTGTATTGGCTATTAAGCAGTAGCAGATCTACAAGCTCAAAGCACATCATCACTTCATGCCTTGCTGTGAGCTTGAGCATGTGCGAATCTTTTTTTAAATTCAAGAATCTAGTGCAATTGGCCAGGCGGAGTGCTGTTATGGCATTTACTTTAGTTGTCACATTTGGTATCATCTTAGGCTCTCAAGAGTTAAATTATATACACCTGAATTAATTAATTTTGAAGAATGTACACAACTAGATTAGAAAATTGACGTTTTGCCAGTTATCTCTCCTAAATTGTGAACTTGAAAATACTTAGTTTTGGGTCCGAGAGACTAAACTCAACATCAAATGGTGGTCCGTGGCTAAAATGCAGAATAATTAGTGGGCCCTGGTGTGAAAAAGGTTGAAAACCACTGTATTAAAGCGATAAGAGAGAGGTGTTAGGTTACCTTGTATTTTATAATGTCTGAGAGGGCTATAATGGCCCACACAGGCTAGGGTTTGTAACAAAATAAAGTGTCCCCGTTCTCTAGTTCAGCTACAGATACAGTATATGTTGGATCAATCATCACCGCAACGCACCTGGGATTGAGATTTTGTACATGGTCTAATCAGAAACCAGCCAATCAGAATGAAGGATTGAGGCTAAACATTTTAGAATGTGAAGCTAACTGCAGTCACTGGCAGGCAGTCCGTAAGGCACTCACCGGCAAACTGAAAGTGTCAGTGGGTTGCGTCACCAAAAACATCAACAGTTTGGATGGTGGCATCCAGGGGGAGCATGAAATCGTGTTGACCTGACTCTAGAGCTCGGTTCTATTTTGGTTCTTGTGTGTGTGTGTGTGCGTGTGTGTGCCTGTTTGTGCGTGTGCATGCGTACGTGTGTGTGTGTGTGTGTGTGTGTGTGTGTGTGTGTGTGTGTGTGTGTGTGTGTGTGTGTGTGTGCGCACATCTTTGATGGTTCTAGGAACACGCTTGAATTAAACAGACAATTGTTTATGGGAATAGTGATCTTCCTGATCAGTAACAATTTACTCCAGCATGTTATTGTTCTCATTTACCAGTACAGGAATTAGGGACTGGGAGCTTAAATTCCTGGGTGAATGAACCCATGATTGGTTCTTTTTTTAGATCTGGTATTCTCTTAAATAGTTTGCAGTTTGGAATGTGTACAAGAAGTTGTTTTTCACTTCTTGGGGTTTCCCTGGGCGTGAGAGGAAATTGAAATCCCCACCTTAGCTCTTATTAATCTAGCTGCACTTTATCCAAGAATATCAGGGACCCCATTCAAGCAGGTGAAGGCAATTAAATTCATAACAGAATACAGGATTTGCTGTATCTTATCAGTCAGCTTAGCCCTGTCTAACGGCTGAGCTGCACCGTGTGCAGCCCACGAAAATCACACGCGTGTGATTTTCGTGCCAGCCATGGTGTGGCTGGCATCATTGAAATAATATTGGGTCTTTTCAAACCTGCTGCACGCGTACAGTGAATTTCGCCAATAGACATTACAATAATGAATATCCAAAAATCTCAGACAGTCTCAGATCAGTAATGATATAAGTAGACTATCAGGTACCAAAACAAATCGGTAACAGTGCCGGGTACAGTGCAAGTTGAGATCACATATGCACCACTCAGGTTATGTGATAACTGTGTTATACCCACTGCACAGAGTTGTACCTGTCTGTCTGTGTCCATTTTTATGCCCTTTATGGAGATCTCTGTGTCCATCTGTCTGCCCGTGTCCCTTTTTGGTACCTGAAGTCATTTTTTGGGCATCCCTACATGTTGTAAGATATCCTACGCAGACAGAAGAACAGTTTTTGTTCCCTGGGGTGACGGGGTCCACGAATCCAGGGAGTAGATGGAGATATTTGTTAAGGACCAGTATTGTTTGAACTGAAGTACAGCCAGATGGTAGGCATCATTAGAGCCCAGACATTAGCTTGACAAAAAGGAGGAAAACAAAAAAAAATTTTTTTTTGCTGCTGCTTGAGAGTTTCTCTTCTAATGTCGGTTCATTTAATTGTCAGTTAACTACGGATAACCTAGAAGAAGAAAAATAGTTCTTTGGCCCGCAGCTGGTGCTGTAAAGGGAACAAAAATAGAACAGAAACGAAAGAGTGATACATGTAAGGGTGGCGGGTGGCAGTAATCGGCATGGTGTCCTTATGTACTGTATATACTGCTTATGCATATACTGTAGAGGGAGGAAAAACAGTATTTTCTTCTTACATTAAAATCCATTGTATGCTCCATCATACTCTATCTCACATACAGTAGAGACCAAAGGATGCCCTCTGAGTTCACGGGAGTAAACATCTAAACTATATCCTCTCCCTTTGTTCTTCCACACATCTTTCTCCCGTCTCTGAAGGAAATAATGATGAAAACAGACTTGGCGAGTCAAAACATCTTTCACCCCCATATATCTCTCCTAACACTTCGGCTGCAATGAATTTAAAACCAAATGTATCATAAAAACGCTGCATTTTAATACCTTTTTATTAGAGCTGTTATTCGATTTAAATATATAACCACGATTAATCACATGATTGACCATAGTTAATGTTTGATTAATTGCAATTTAATTGCATATTTTTATTGGTTCTAAATGTACCTTAATTGAGTGTTTTATCAAGGTCCATTATTTATTCTGCATTTGTGTCACAGACCAACATTTGATGACTTATTTTGTGTTCCACAAGTCCAGTCTGTATTGATGTTGGTACCATTTGCAGTGAACATGCAAATGTTGTAGAATGTTTTCTAACTTCTCTAATAGTGGAGCCCTATTTTAAATTAACAAATTAAGTAATGCAGATGTTTAACAATTATTCACCTGCATTTGGGGAAATTGAACCAAATGGACCCACTTGGCACTAAATAAATTAATTGAGTTAACTCATGGCTGAGTTAACTCGCGATTAACTAGTTAATGCTGACGGCCTTACTTTTTATATACTCTTATATACTATACTAAATGATGGAAAGTCGGTTACCAGATGTACTGTAACTCTTTGAGAGCGTAAAGATGTTTACACTCTTAACAGTTAAAGTATTCATCATCTGAATTAGCCCAATTCTACACAACTAGAGAATGTAGAAGATTAATGCTAATTTTGAAATCTGTATGTTTGACTGTTTTGTTTTCCGAAAACTAGTCTGGAATTGCGGACAAAAGCAAAAATAAATCTTTAGTTTTGGGGTCTGTGGTGCTAAAATGTCATCAGATGATGGTGCTGAATAAAATGGTCGTCCCTGGAATCAAAAAAGGTTGAAAACCACTGGTCTAAACAACCACTCCCCTTTAACTAATCCACTGTGCTGTTTCTGTTTCCTGGGCAGCTGGTCATCATGTCCGGCACCGTGCTGCTGGCCTACTACATGGAGTGCACGGACCTGTTCAGCGTGCACGTTCAGGGCTTCTTCTGCAACGACGCCGAGCTGATGAAACCCTACCCGGGTACGGAGGAGTCCAGCTTCATCCCGCCGCTCATCCTTTACTGCGTGGTGGCGGCGGCACCCACCGCCGTGGTGAGTAAAACAAATAAACAAATGATAACTCTGGGGGTCGATGGTCCGGCGACCACCAGTGGTCCCTGAGAGGATCCCAGGTGGTCCCCAGCTAAATGATGGACAGTTGGTAACCAAATGGTCCCTTATGTGCAATGTATATTTACATTGGAATGAATGAGCCTGCCGACATCTGGTTGGACACTGGGGAGAGGGTGGTGCTTATGGCTTGGTCTATTGGAAACAGAGGTTATATATTTTTTCCAGGAAGTTGCCGTTTTAGACATATAAGATTTGTGAATGACGTTGCTGAAAACAGTGGATGATGGCATGCACCTTGTGCTCAGTGAGGTCATAGCCACCCAACAACTACCATTACCGTTTCCCCCTGCTGTCAATAGGCTGCAGTAGCAGCTCACAGCAGCCAGATGTCAGTAATGCTCCATGTATTTGACCAACAGCACAGCTACACAACACTGGTGGAGAAAGTACTCTATGATCCCTTCTCAAAACCCCACCCTTTGGTGTAGGGTTTGTTCACTGTCCAGTGCCAATCCAAATATACTTTAGCAACCCTTGCTATCCAGGTCAAGCTTTCCTGGTCAAGCTGCCCTATTCTAATGCACCTATTGGACAAGACCGGATTGGGAAGGGACTTAGAGAAGGGCTAATTGTTTTACCTAAGTAGGAGTACCAACACTAAGTATTGGTACTGAGTAAAAGGATCGAGTTGAAAATAGAATAGAAACAGAAGTATCAGCATCAAAATGTACTTAAGACTTACAAGCTCTCCACTCTTCAAATAACTGTAGTGAAGTAAACATTTTATTTATTTATGTTGGTACGTGATGTAGTGGACTAGTAGTAAAAGTACCGGTGATCGAAAATACTCAAGTAAAGTACAGAAACTACAGTACTCAAGTAAAAGTACTTAATTACTTAAGTAAAAGCTACTTTTACTTAACCCTTAGTGTACTGAATGCGTTGTGGTGTTCTAAGCATTATGTTTTAACGATTGAAAAATAGCAGATCTACAAGCTCATAGCGCGCCACCGAGTGGCGCGCTATGAGCTTGTATCTCTGCTATTTTTGAAAAATCGTGAAAACGTGGTGCAAATCTTTGAATATTATGTTATTCAGAAACTAGAAATCTATAGGACTCAATGGGTTAAGTAGAATATTTAAGTAAAAGTACTTAGCTCTGTTACACCACTACCACACCGCAACCTCACAGATATTCATAGTTTCTCCAGCCCTCCAGGTCAGCTCAGATTTTAAATCAGGGGTCTCAAACTCAATTCACCTTGGGGCCGCTGGAGGCAGAGTCTGGCTGAGGCCGCAGCCCGCGTGCATGCCCCGTGCATGGGATGTGTGCAAAAAAATAAAAAATAAAATCTGTATGTTTGTGGTTTCAAGCCTATTTTTTCCCCACCCATTTTCGCCTTCATTTCACTTAATTTAATGTCAGGTTACAGCTTTGGCCTGCCACCTAGCCTTAAGCCACGGATAGTTAGTTTGACCACTTAATGCAGGGGCCCTCAATTAGAAATACTGAAGGTCCAGAAATATTTTTTGCGTAAGACTAGACTGTGGATAAATACAAAGGGGTGCACATTAAAAGAGCATCCTTAAGCGCACACAACAGGGTGGGGCATGTACATTTCTGTATAACAAGCCATTCATCCACCCGTATCGGGCAATGGAAACGTCTCTGCTATCATTATTTATAAAAAGTTAGATGTCCTTTCCCCCCACACGCACGGTGCCGGTTAAGTTAAGTTTACTGAACGCGTTGCCAGTTTGAGACCACTGTTTTAAATGGTGTCAACAGTGGCATGCGCGCTAGTGCTTCTTAGTTGCCACTTAAGAACTTAAGATGTTGCATACATGCTTGAGCACTTTCACATGCGCAAATACTGTACATATAGACAAACGGTTTGATTTCACTATTAGGCTATTGAGAGGTCAAAGACAAACCTGTTAACAGTGTTCTGCTGCAGTGTAACGTAAACAGTACTGAGGTGATCAATCCAGTCAACTAATCAACTTATCGACCAACTGTACTTGAAAGCTTTCCTTCTACCAGATATTGGCAAGAAGAAAAAAGCATGTGTCTTGTACTCTCCCATTTAAATGGCATTCAACGAGGCTTGCAATGAGTAGAAAAACCTTGACCAATGTCTTTAATGCTCACTGCCGCTGCTTTCCTGTAGTCTTGCGTAGCCAGAAATCTATTCCACAATCTCTTAATGCAGTGTAGTCTGAAACTACAGCTCCTGAAATCCGAGCAAGAAAGCTGCCAGTTCCGCTCGCAGGAAAACATGTCATTTCTATTTCTGCTAACCAGCAAACTACATTATGCTTAGAGCAGTGGTTTTCAACCTTTTTGATCCCAGGGACCACTATTTCTTCAGAACGGACCACCATTTGAGGACACTTTAGCCCACAGATCCAAAACTAAAGATTTATTTTGCTTTTGTGCACAATATCAAGCAGGATTTCAGAAACAAAACAGTCAAACATACAGATAGTTGTGTAGACTTGGGCTAGTTCACTTCTGATGATGAATATTTTCACTCTTGAGAGTTGAGAGTTCTTCACTCTCAAAGAGTTCCATCTGGTTAACCAACTTCCCGTCATTTAGCCTGGGACCACCTGGAACCCTATGAAGGACCACTGGTGGTCCCCGGACCACCGGTTGAAAACCAGTGGATGAATTTGCATGGCTGTAAAGGCAGAAAAAACAGAAATGTGTGTGTGTGTGTGTGTGTGTGTGTGTGTGTGTGTGTGTGTGTGTGTGTGTGTGTGTGTGTGTGTGTGTGTGTGTGTGTGTGTGTGTGTGTGTGTGTGTGTGTATGAGGGGGGTGTCTTGCTAGGCTTAAGATTGTATGACGGAAGCATGATCAGAAAACTTCGAGAGGCAAAAGTCTGGCCATGCGATTGAGACTGCATACCGCTTTCCTAAAACGTTACCTTGCTGCTCTGTTGTTGCCTCACCGCCGAGAGCAGCAATGCTGCTGATGCCAGCCAGACTGCTGAATCGCATCGCAGCTGGGAGGAGAGGAGGTGCTGGTGCTGGGGATGGTTTACAAAACAAATAAAGATTAATCTAATTTGGAGAGCTTTGCTACCATCCGCCGTTGTTTTTCTCTCTGGTCTTTTCATACTGACACCATAAGTGATTATGTTTGAATGGCCGCCGGTTTGCTGTGCTTGTAGATGTGCACAGCCTGTGAATGCTCATAGGCTCATAGGCTGCAATGTTAGACAGTGGGGCAGCAACAACATGCATAACATATGCAACAGTTATCGTTTCATATCTCTAAATGACATTTCATAACCCATTTTATGACTGTTAGTGATTCTAAAACAGTGGTTTTCAACCTTTTTGATCCCAGGGCCCACTATGTATTCAGCATTTGAGCCACGGACCACCATTTGACAACATTTTAACCCCTCAGACCCACCCCCTCTTTTGCTTTTGTCCACAATTGCAGGATGGATTTTTAGAGCTCAAAATGACCATTTTTCTACAATATATAATTGTGTAGACTTGTTAGTAGCACTAAGTGGTGCTAATTTAGATGGTGAATATTATGACTCTTGAGAGTGTAAACATGAAAATAAATGGACCCGCAAGGGTCCATTTGGTTTCATTTTTACACTCTCAAGAGTTACATCTGGCTAACCAACTTTTCATCTGGCTAACCCACTTAGCTAGGGTTGAAAACCACTGTTCTAAAAGATTGGGGGGGGGAATGGTTTCTAAATCGTAAAGGTTTTCTGAAATTCCGATATTTCTACTAAACATTCTACAGTTGGATGGCACTTACTGTACACCCGCCTTCTAATGAGAGCGCAAAAACCTCTCTTGGAAGAGCCATTATAGTACTATCCAGAGGAACAGTGTTTTGCAGACCAGTGCTACAGAGCTGACAATGAGGCTATACCGGTGTCTTCCCTTCTTCTCTGGAATCCCTGCCTCAAAACAGATCAGGCAGAGGTAGAGAAACTGTTGTTCCCTCCCTAGGGACACATGCATCAGTAAGCAGGAACTGAGGAAGGCAATGCTGGACCGAAATTCGAGTTTAAAAAGTCGAATTTCACTGTGAAATAATCTATGTACTGTTACTGTATATCCAAAGATTGCATGATTCATGTTTTTTTCTCAATATAGCAGATTCAAAGCTGGTAGCTGCAGAAAGCTTGTGGAACTGTGTTTGTGTTTGGCTGTGGACCCCACTTCTGAAAATATGGAGTCCCAGGGACCACCCAGAAGCAAAGATTTGAGTTAATAGTGTTTGCTCTGAAAGAAGATAATATTCAAAGTTTTAATGATTAGTTATTAAAAAAATAACACATCTGTTATTTTCCAATAACTAATGCTAATGGATTCAATAGTTTAAGCTAATGCTTAAAACACCAAAAGGGATTACAGGTTAAATATTTATGTAATTTAATACTAGTGCATATAGCATTCCTACCATTCAGACTATTTGACTAAAAACATGAAAACTGTCACCTTTTTGAAGAAAATTCTTTCCTTTAAATACAGTATGTCACAAAAGTAAGTACACCCCTTGCATTTTTTCAAATATTTATTGATAGATCTTCCTGGGAAAACTTTGACGAAATGACACTTCAGTACAATATAAAGTAGCCACTGTACAGCTTGGAAAATGCTGTAAATTTCATTTTTTCATCAAAATAACTGAAACACAGCCATTAATGTCTAAACTGATGGAAACAAAAGTAAGTACAACCCTTCAGTGAAAGTGTCCAAATTGGGCCTAAGTCGCCCAAGTAGACATTTTTCCTCTCCAGTTCCATGTGACTTGTTAATGTTAACACAGTCTCAGGTGTGAGAGGTGAGCAGGTGTGTTAAATTTGGTAATATCGCCCCCTACATCTCACAATGGTCACTGGAAGTTCAACATGGCACCTCATGGCAAAAAAGCTCTCTGAGGATCCGAAAAAATGATTGTTGCTCTAGATAACATGGGCCTCGGCTATAAGAACATTGCCACCATCCTGAATTTAAGCTGCAGCACCATGGCCAAGGGCATACAGCAGTTTAAGAGGACAGGATCCACTCAGAACAGGCTTCAAGATGGTTGACCAAAGAAGTTGAGTGCACATTCTCAGCATCAAATCCACAGGGAGACGTAGGGAAATAGTCGTCAAAGTTCTGTCAGCATTGCTACAGAGGTTGGAAGGGTGGGGGTCACCCTGTCAGTGCTCAGACAATACGCCACATGCTGCATCAACTTGGCCTCTATGGCTGTAATCCCAGAAGAAAGGCTCTTCTCATGATGATCCACAAGAAAGCCCTCAAAATGTTTGTTAGCCTCATCAGACCACAGGACTTGGTTCCAGTAATCCATATGCTTAGTCTCCTTGTCCTCAGCAAACTGTTTGGGGGCTTTCTTGTGCATCATTATGAGAAGAGCCTTTCTTCTCGGATGACAGACATTGAGGCCAAGTTGATGCAGCATGTGGCGTATTGTCTGAGCACTGACAGGGTGACCCCCCACCCTTCCAACCTCTGTAGCAATGCTTACAGAACTTCTATGACCATTTCCGGATGTCTCCCTGTGGATTTGATGCTGAGAATGTGCACTCAACATCTTTGGTCAACCATGGCGAGGCCTGTTCTGAGTGGATCCTGTCCTCTTAAACTGCTGTATGCCCTTGGCCATGGTGCTGCAGCTTAAATTCAGGATGGTGGCAATGTTCTTATAGCCGAGGCCCATGTTATCTAGAGCAACAATCATTTTTTCGGATCCTCAGAGAGTTTTTTTGCCATGAGGTGCCATGTTGAACTTCCAGTGACCATTGTGAGATGTAGGGGGCGATATTACCAAATTTAACACACCTGCTCACCTCTCACACCTGAGACTGTGTTAACATTAACAAATCACATGGAACTGGAGAGGGAAAATGTCTACTTGGGCGACTTAGGCCCAATTTGGACACTTTCACTGAAGGGTGTACTTACTTTTGTTGCCATCAGTTTAGACATTAATGGCTGTGTTTCAGTTATTTTGATGAAAAAATGAAATTCACAGCATTTTCCAAGCTGTACAGTGGCTACTTTATATTGTACTGAAGTGTCATTTCGTCAAAGTTTTCCCAGGAATATATATCAATAAATATTTGAAAAAATGCAAGGGGTGTACTTACTTTTGTGACATACTGTATATGTATAATGTAGACCTACTACTTCCCAAGGGTCCACTTCCCACATGGTCGGATAACACACACACACACACACACACACACACACACACACACACACACACACACACACACACACACACACACACACACACACACACACACACACACACACACACACACACACACACGCGCCAAAGGCCTACACTGCACTACCTGCATTGTGGCTCCAGCCATTTCTACATTTACAATTAAAGCAGTTGCATATACATTTGCAAGTTTTGCACTGTAAGTACCTTCTGTTCTTGGCCCCAAGCGATAACATTCCCGGTGCTTTTCGTTCAGCTTTCAATCCATTTCCATCTCCTCCCTGCTCCGTCGCAACAGTTTGAGCAACCCAAAATCAATACGGCTCCATCCAGGGAACCCAGCGAGACTTTTAAAGTGATTCTATACGCCGTCATTGAATCGTGAAGACTGCAGGGATCTCTCTCTGCCCCGCGGCAAATGAGACGGCTCTTTGTCTCAGGCTCCCGAGAAATTCACACTCCTCCTCCTTCGCTCGTAATTGGTAGACCCAAACGCCATCCGCGTCGCTAAACCAAAACTTAAGCATTTCCTATGTTTAAAGCTAAGCAAAATGTCCGGTTGCACCATCTAATGCAGCGGTTGGCGACTTTGACGATGGAGAGGGCCACGATATTTACCCACTCAACCTGGAGGGACACATTGCTCTCGTAACCAAAAAATAGAAGATCTACAAACTCAAATGTTTTTGCTATTTATAATTGTATATTGTTTGCTATTTTTTAAATTGGAATTATGAAAATGTAGGGAACACACTGTAATTTCAAATGCCTTTTACTGTAAGTATACTGTAGTTGTGTTGAACACTGAGCTATATTGAAGTAACAAAGTGAGTCATGTTGTTGGAAATGTAACAGCTGAAACCAATAATATATCAGTATTCTTCTCATATTAACCTGCGGAGAGGATTCTGATATATATATAACACATTGTATATTAACTCTCTCTCTAGGTCGTCCTCAAACTCGTTGCCGGGATTTCTTTACAAAATAGAAGTTAGATAGAAAATAGAAGGCAGGTTTGCGCTGGGCTGCGCAGTGCAAAGCTCTCTTAGTCTGAAACCGCTCCCCAACCTGGAAAATAAACTGATTTTATTTATTTATTTTAACAAACAAACAACTAGGTAGGATTAAGGAGTATATTCCAAACGAGAGGCTTGTCCTCTTGTTTGCTTGTCATCCAGCCATTCTCTGTACAGAATGTGTTAAGTGAGGCCCCTCCAGGCTGTCAGTTGCCCGTGTATGATCTAATGTATAAATTGTTGCAGACAAACTGCCAGTGATGGGTATCAGTGTCTGTACTTTACTTCTCCCTGTCAGTCATATACCTGCTGACTGGAGCCTCCCGGGGCAGCAGAGGTCATGCTGGACCACAACAACACCGTGCATCATATAGTGTTATTCATACCTCATTCATTGGACACACCCGTCGAGTGCATTGGATCCTAAAGTTTTTTTTTTTTCTTTTTCCAATGTCTAATCTAGTTGAATCCGGCACAGCTGAAACTTGCAACCGTCCGTTAGGCTCACTTAAGTATAAACGCAAAAAGTCAGTCTAATCACTGTCGATAACAACCCCACGTGCGTACAGCAACAGATGGTGCATCAGGTCGTCAAAATCAGTGAACGGAGAGACTGTAATTAGATGCATGATGCATCAAACCAGATAAACCGTCCGTAGAAAGACCACTCAGTGCACAGAGGACAGGTCTCACCACAGTCATTCAGCACCACAGTCAATGACATGCAATGGCAGGTGTGAAACTCAGTAGAACGTGTGCCGTGTATATTCCAGGTTATATTAGCGAAACATTCCTTGAACAATTCACAACGATAGAACGATCATTTCTTATTCAGCCATTGCCTTTCCTTTCAGGAAGTGCTTTCATTTTGGTCTTCTGTGTGGAACATATCTCGATTATTATGTCTTTAAAACCCAATGCACCAAAAGTGTCATGACCAGTGCGACGGACATCACTGTGAGGATGTGTTTGGATATTTATTTCTGCGCCACCTGAAACCGGTGAGGCAGCCAGAGCGTGTGCGTTTGAGGGCTTGGGACACTAGCCTATGCTTTGTGCACAATGCCTAATCGGGGTAGCCCACCTAATCTTCTTCTTCTATACAATTGAGTCACACAGTTATCACTTGTGCGCTCTGATTGGCTCGTTGTTGTTGTTTACATTTGTGGCAGTGTGGCAAGGCTTCAATATGTCATCAGTCTTGCATTGATCCCGCCGCTAGCGGCCAAGTAGGGCCACATATTCTTCCATTGAGGATCTTGGGCACTCCTTGAGGCCCTGCTTAGGGCCCTGCTTAGGGCTTTGAGTCAGGAAAGATCATGGCTTACCCCGCGCAGCCAGTCTACAGTCTTTTTGCACCGCTGGCCTCAGGCACATAGTTTGCGTTCCATAAAGACTATGAAGGCCCAACTTTCCCCATGGCAATCTGGCTCCCGAATTCTGCTGGTGTCCCTCCCCTGACCCCCCCTTTTATCCTCCCTCCACCCCCACCCAGAGATGGACCAACTTGTCCTGTTTTAATAATAATAATATCTCAAACATATATAGCCGCGGTTTTCAACCAGTGGTCTGGGGACCACCAGTGGTCCTTGAGAGAATTCCAGGTGGTCCCCAGGCTAAACGATGGAAAGTTGGTTAACCAGATGTAACCCTTTGAGTGTAAAATGAAACCAAATGGACCCCTGCGGGTCCATTTGGTTCCATTTCACACGTTCAAGAGTTACAATATGCATCATCTGAATTAGTGCAAGACTACACACCTAGAGAATGCAGAAGATTAATGTTCATTTTGATCTGTATGTTTGTCTGTTTTGTTTCCCAAATCCAGCCTGGAATTGGCCAAAGTCTTTAGTTTTGGGGTCTGTGGGGCTAAAAATGTCCTCAAATGGTGGTCCGTGGCTCAAATGCTGAATAAATAGTGGGCCCTGGTATCAAAAATGTTGAAAACCACTGTTCTATAGCGCTGAGTACATCGATGTTGAGTGAAAAATCTTGGGTGGAACTGGTGAGGGTTTTTGCACTTGTCCTAATGTTGTAACTGCACTCTGCTGTCCACTAAACCAAATTCCTAACATGTTTACATTGTAATGGCCATGAAGGCCTTTGATTCTGAACCAGAATAGGTTTGGAGTGCCGGTAAGCCATCCCTGTCTGAGAAAGGTAGGGAACAGGGAGGAAGTCGACTGCTGCCACCAGACGGCCGAATCACGTTAGCTGAGCTTTGCAAAACAACACAACAAAGCGTCCCAAGCCTTGAGCGCAGGGGCGGAAGTAACATGTCCCATTTGGGAGGGCAAGAGAACATGTTGGAGGGGCAAGAGAAAATGATATGGGGGTGGCTTCATCGCCCGTGTCGCTTCGCGCCACGGGCGATGAAGCCGCACCCATACCATTTTCGGTTACAGGACTTTTATTAGGCAATTAAGCATTAATAATAGCATCAGTTGTTGTTGAAGTTGCAACAGACACGCAGCATGCATAAAGCTAAAGGTCTGACTCAGAGAGTTTTCTGTTTTCAATGATGAAATGCTGTTGGTTTAGTGGTGCCAAAATTGTAGTATACAGTAGTAGTAGTAGTAGTTTCAAGTCATTTTAAATATAAGCACTTTAATTTGAAATAACTTGAGTTGTTTTGCATGGCATCGTGTTTGGGGGGGGGGGCAGACTGGGTATTTAGGGGAGCACTGCCCCCCATGCCCATGCCTAGATCCGCCCCTGCTCAAGCAGGAGGCAGTTGGCCAACAGCAACTACTGTACTGTACTGTACTGTACTGCTATTTCATATTGTTGCGAAAAGCAATCCATCAGCCAGATCTACTGCACTCTACACCACTACCCCCCCCCCCCCCCCACACACACACACACACACACGTACGTACACACATTGTGACACATGTGGACTCTGCCAGCAACACAATCAGTCAGAGAGACTGCAGCACTGACCCGTGCAATGCACATGGGCCAGAGACAAAAAAAAAAAAAAAAAAGCAAGATTCATACATTCAAGTGCTCTGACTAATACATGTATTATTTTCTCTATCTTGCTGTCAGTCTGAGACTAGTGCAGGGGCAAAAATCAATGCATTTATATCACAAAAGACCAGTCTCGTTCGTCATGCTGTTCTGGTGGTGGGATTAACTTCAATTTCTGACAACTGGCAGCCAATTTTCTGATATGCCTACGCATGTAATGTCACTTCTTTTTAGTTTGTGATGCTTTAACTGTAGACATTGTTTGCGGTCAGTACTCAGTACATAGGATGGCTGTTATTCAAGTAAGAACTTGGGTCATGCTTTGCAGAAGAAAATGATCTAACATTGCATTGTTACATGCAATGTTCTTTTTCTGCCATAGAGTGGTGCTTTGCAAAACAGCCATATTTTGTTCCACTACTGTAGTGTGCAGTAGCTCCATTGCTTTAGCATCAATGCCTTTAGCATAGAACTGTTTTACTCTCCACTACTACTCCTCACATAAAAACACATTATCGACACAGATACACACTGTTTTTCCTTATACAAGTGCAGTACCACGCAGAATTCCACATGCCGCGTCTTACCAAGTACTTTGATGGTCATGTCTGGAGTTTGGAGCCTTTGCAAAAAGCAACATTACAGAGTCCATTTCAGACTCTGTAATGTTTCTTTTTTCCAAAGGCCACCAGTCCAGGCCCGGCAGAGATCTACGCTCTGCAGAGCACCACTTTGTAGTTGCTATAGCCTAGTTTTTACTCTTAGTGTTATTTAGACTAATGTAGCTGAACATTTGCAAGCAACGTGCAGCCTTGCACAGTAGAATACCACCCACTCTTATGCTCGCTGTTAACAATTAAAGGTTTTACTCGTTTCAATAACTCTGACATGCTGCTCGGTTTTGAAGAATCCTATTAGCTTTCGGATGTGTCTTTTTTTTCCTCCCCCTTTCATCCTTATCACAGATGTCCTTTTCACATCACTCTTTTCTTTCATCTACACCACTCAAACTTTTTTTCTTATCTTCCTCTTTGAGCCGCAGCCTCTGCATCGCTTGTCTCGCGCGAGTATTGTGTGTGTGTATAGGTCACAACATTCAAACATGAATATTATTGATGAACAGAACATTTTGTGAGCTTGAAGACTACTGTCTATTTTCAGCGATCAGATTTTCGGTGCAAGGGGGAAAAGGGTGCAGCCCAAGAATAAAGTCCCTGTATGACCCCAATTAGACCTCAGTATATTACGATAAGATGTTCTGCTTTATGTCAAAGGAGACTAAACATACTGTACTGTAGTTCTGCTGTGCCTTTGATGTGTAGTAAGAACCATTGTAATATGAGTGAGATTTTCAATCGGTTGATCGGTCAAACAGTCCCTCAGACAGCTAGTCTGATTGTGTTCATAGGAAATTAATGAGCTATTAAGGTGTTGTGTTTTTATAACACTTAAAAAAACAGTGTAACAGCAAAAACATCAACTCATCTGGCTAGTTCTGTGGTTTTCAACCAGTGGTCCGTGGACCACCAGCGGTCCCTGAGGGAATTCCAGGTGGAAGCAGCTAAGTCAGTGGTTTTCAACCAATGGTCCGGGGACCACCAGTGGTCCTTGAGAGGGTTCCAGGTGGTCCCCAGGCTAAATGATGGAAAGTTGGTTAACCAGATGTAACTCTTTGAGAGCGTAAAATTGAAACCAAATGGCTCACAAGAGTTAAAATATTCAACCTCTGAATTAGCCCAAATGTACACAACTAGAGAATGTAGAAGATTAATGGTCATTTTGATCTGGATGTTTGCTTGTTTTGTTTCTGAAATCCAGCCTGGAATTGTGGACAAAAACAAAATAATAACCCAAAGAGCTTTGGGTCTGTGGGGCCAAAATTGTCATCAAATGGTGGTCCGTGGCTCAAATCCTGAATAAATAGGGGGCCATGGTATCAAAAAGCTTAAAAACCACTGAGCTAAATAATGGACAGTTTGTTAGCCTGATATACAGTATATATTTTACTCTTGAAAATGTGAGATGAAAACAAACCCATGAGTTTTCACTTGGGTCGTTTGGCTGTTATCGCCTGCCTACAGTGTGGAGTTGTGGACAAAATCATATCCAACGAAAACAAAATATCCTTTAGTTTTGGGACTGAGAGGCTAAATCTTACAACAAATACCACACATCTTGCTGCATTATGCTAATTCAGTATGTTCGCCGTGTCGTCATTCCTCTGCTTGCCAATTAGAGATTTGACAGCTACAATGAATGGCTCTACCAATTGGAACGTTAGCTATTGAATAGAGTGTCAGATAATTATATGGTAGTAATAGTTTATAAGTACTCTGGAGAACACATTATCCCCCCTCTCACTTCTCTCCTCTCTGACATTCTTTACTGTGTGCTACTGAATAAATGGAAAGTGCCATTAAAACGATCTTTATAGGAAAAAAAGAACAGAAGAAAAGAAGAAAAATTGTATGGGAAGTGGCAGGTTAGAGTGGTTGTTATATGCGGCAAAGTTCCATCTCATATTGCAAGTCTTAAATCCTTTACATATGAACTTATGCCCTGCTCCCCTCCTGGTGGGTAAAACAACTAAATTTGCAACCATTGTCATTTCTGAATCTCTAGGGTGTTCTTCTGCAGGTTGTGCTGAGGTTGCCCCTGGTCTATAAGAGACATTAACCATGAATGCAAGTCTGTGTACTGTGTACTCCAGTCTGTCTAGAATCCACCTAACCTGAGAACCGTTGGCCCCACCGACTTCTAATTGGTGAGGCTAGCGGCCTAATTGGTGTGACTAACGAACTTTGTGTCAGCAGTGTTTTTCCAACCTTTTTGATACTAGGCCCCACTGTTTATTCAGAATTTGAGCCACAGACCAACATTTGATGACATTTTAGCCCCACGGACCCTAAAACTAAAGATTTGTTTTGCTTTTGTCCACAATACCAGGCTTGATTTGGGAAACAAAACAGTCAAACATACAGATCAAAATGACCATTAATTTTCTAGTTGTGTAGACTTGGGCTAATTTCAGATGATGAATATATTAACTCTTGAGAGTTCAAGGTTCAAGGTTCAAGGTTCAAGGTTTTTTATTTGTCACTCCAGTGTATGTCAGGACATATACAGGGATGAAATAGCGTTTCCATTTTCCACAGTGCAATAGACAAGACAGTGTAGTAAGACAAAAGTCAAGACAATAGACAGTGCAATAAGACAAAGTTGAGACAAATAGTGCAATAAGACAAGGTCGAGACAATATATGGACGAGACAACAGTAGTGCAGCAGACCAGTAAAGTGCAAACTGTACACCTAACTTGAGGTGAAGGTGCTTAGCTAACCAGGTGATAAAGTGGCGGTAGTGTGAAGCTAAAACAGACAGGACGTATATACAACTACTAGAAACTACTACTAGAGACTACAGTATACTACAGCTAGAAAACTACAACTAAAAAATCAAAAGCTATATACGAGGTTACATAGCTACAACTAGAACAACTAAACAAACAACACATAGCTTACTATGAGGTGAGGTATACATGTGCAAGATAGGATAGGATAGGATAGCAGCAGTTCGATCCAGTCCTTCGGTTGTATGTGTGAGTTGACCATGTGTGAGTGACCATGTGTGAGTGCGTGTGAGTGACCACACGCACATGTGTGAGTGACCATGTGTGAGTGCGTGCATGTGCGTGGGTGTGTGTGCCTGTGTAAGGGGTGGTGGGTAGTTGAAGTCCAGCGTCCGTGTGCATGTGTGTGTAGGGAGTTCAGCGTGTGCATGTGTGCGCGTGCACCCCCACCGTGGGAGGGGGGAGGAGTGGCAGCATGGGGGGGTACCGAGTGGGAGGGTGCTCAGTGGCGTGCGAGGGAGTGGGAGGGAGTTCAGCAACCTGACGGCTTGGTGAACGAAGCTATCATTCAACCTGCTGGTCCTTGCCCGGAGGCTCCTCAATCTCTTCCCCGATGGGAGGAGGTTGAAGAAGCCGTGCGTAGGGTGGGTGGTGTCGCCTGCGATCTGTAGCGCCCTGCGGGTCACCCGTGTGTTGTAGATGTCTTGCAGGGACAGAAGGGGGACACCCACGATCTTCTCGGCTGCTCTCACTGTGCGCTGCAAGGACTTTCTGCAGGAAGCTGTGCACCCACCATACCACACAGTTATGCAGCTGGTCAGGATGACGAGTGTAAACATGAAACTAAATGGACCCGCAAGGGGTCCATTTGGTTTCATTTTTACGCTCTCAAAGAATTACATCTGGTTAACCAACTTTCCATCATTTAGCCTGGGGACCACCTGGAACCCTCTCAGGGACCACTGGTTGAAAACCACTGCTATAAAGGAAAGAAGGGACACACAGAAATCTGGCATAAGAGGGACTGCAAGAGGGGCATGCATTTCCAACTTGCATCGTTCCAATTAGGCCTTTGCCCAACGTGCACCGTTGGAGAGGCCCCACGGGCAACCTCTGTAGTTATGATTGGTAATAAAACAAAATGGTGTCAAACGGCGTTCGTTATTATGTCGGAGATTTGATGTATTTATTGTTTAATTGAGTCAAGTACACTCCAATACTCATGAAGTTCAAGAACAATTAATCTAATGGGTTTCTCAGTTTATACGGACAGTGACTCTATTCTATTCTTCCTTCGGTCCCTCCCACATCTCTCTATGTCCATTAATCCATCCCTCCTTTATCTCTCGCGCTCTGTGCTTGTACAGCACTTGTCTCCGATTTACATGGCGACGACACCCGCCGTACGCAGTCTTTCAAACTTTTCTAATCTTGCCCTTTGAGAGTCGCTGCGTCAGGTGTTTTTTTTTTGTGGGTGACACTGCAGGTCGCACTCCCTCGCCCCCCGCATGCGTCATAAACCCCGCGAAACAGCAGCCAATCAGAATGAATGATGAACTTGGCCCGGGTACCGTGTCCAATTAGCGGAGACGAAAGTGATTCATGCGGAAATGTTCCACACGACTAAAGCCGGTAGAAGGTGAAACTGACGTGTGTCGGCGTCTCAGAGCCAGGTGTTATTTATGACTTTAGGGCGAAAGAAGAGTGTTGGAAAAAGTGTTTGCTCGACAAACAACGTGCCAACGCTTTGTCTGTTTAAAATATATCATTTTTGATATGGTACTTTTTCCCCACCGGTAGCATAAATTTCCATAAAAGCCATTTCAACCAGACACCTGAACCCACAGCTCATTCACCCTCTGACTAATAAACCTCTTGGAGTCATTCATAGGCTTTGGGAAAAGTCACTTCTCCGGCATGAATAATACATCCTCAAAGGAGTTACTGCTACATGATATTTCTTGGTTTAATAATATATAAGCAATAATATGTCAAAATTGTATGACTTTGTTGTTTTGTATTGAGACAGCCAGCAATGAGTAAAGCGCCTAAAAAACAAAAAACAAACTAGAAATAGTCTCCAGGGGCCACAATCTGCATTCAAAGATGTTCCTAGAAATTTTGTCATTGGCCTGGAAAAAAGTGGTCGAATTGATTAACCAATCAGGAAATAACAGGCAAATCGACCACTGACAAAGCGTCTAGGAAAATCTTTGATTGCAGATTGCGTTCCCTAGACCTCATTTTTAGAGCATTTTACCCATTTAACCAAAAAAGAAAGAAGAAGGAAAACATAGGTCATTAACATTTTGACATATTGCTTATAGCAGCTTTAAAACAAAACATTTTTGCTTAAATGTTAAAGCCCTATAGCTTGATATTTTGATCTCGTATTTTGGTCTCGTACCAATTCCTGTTGGGTCTGCTCATTTGTTTGTTCCGTAATTTCCAATTTCACGTGTTTATCCTAAATGTCATACAAGCTCTCTATCCCGACTGAATGAAATTGCTATCAAACCGAAATATTTACATTAAGCTTACTAAACAAACAGCTTGAGAGACGCAGAGAGTCCCGTTGCGGAACGAACACTATGGCGATGATAACTATGGGAATATAGAGCTCCGCCGCACTATTGGCAAAACATGGAAACGCATATTTATTTGGAGTAGGAGGCCTATATCACACATGGGAATCTACTTGGGATGTTGGAGACAACATTGTCTCCTAGAACAGCTAGTTACCAGACATTTCTTTGTGTCTGAAAGGCCTGGAAAACTTAAAGTTTTTTTTCTCTGAGAAGCTGCCAAACTACTGCCAGCAGCATGTGGTAAAAGAGTTTCTAGGATGTCTGCAGATCTGTCATTTTTTTTTTTTTTGGACCTGCCCCGAAATACGCCAGTGAATTATTTTGTGGTCTGCGTTTATATAGTGCCTCTTTCTTCCAAAAGGTGCTATATGTGTTATGTTCACATCTCCACACACACACCACGGGGAGGGCAGCCATGCAAGGCGCCGACCTGCAGTACAAAAAGTCAGGAGAAGTTAGCGCTCCATTGCTTTACTCAGAGACACTTTCACCTGATGCCAGGAGGAGTATATGGGATCAAACCAGGTCGAACCTTTTCGTTTCCCAGACAACCGCTCTGCTGTTATGAAACACGGCTGTTACAATCGAGTGTGTCATCTCGCAGATTAAGATGACACAAGATTAGTTAAAGCTTTATTGGTCCCCCAAATGGAAATTCAGTTGTCCATAGCAGTGAAAGCGATGAGAGTGAAACACAGGAAGGTTCATGTAAGAGTAAGAATTGAGAAGCAAAACTCACTTCATTTGGATTGAAGTCGTGCTGTGTTTTTTTTTTTTTTTTTTTTTTTATTTATTAATTTGTTCATGTCAGAAAGACGGACTGATGTTATCTGGCTGCGTTGAAGTATCAGATTTAACTTTTTTCATGGTCAGTTGCTGTAAAATGTTCTAGTTGACTGAACATGTCATTGCTTGAATTGTTTTAAAATCTTATAGTATAATAAAAGCAGTCAAAAAATTGCAATATATATCGAATCGAATCGCAGCATAATTAAAGGAAAACACCACCCATTTTCAACATTTTTCCTGAAAATGTACAAATGGAACCAAATGGACCCACTATGGTCCATTTGTTTCCATTTGTACACTCTCAGGGAAAAAGTCCTAAAAGAAAAATCATTAACATGGTGAAATACAACTTGATGATGTCATCAAGTTGTGTTTCACCATGCTAATGATTTTTTTCAGACCTCCATTTCTAGGAAACACAAAATGGGAGAAACTTTTTATCATGTCCGCACAACATCTCTGAGGTATATTAAGAATCACAATGTAAATTGATACATAGTGTGTATCTGTATTATTGAAACAGCGCGCTCTCAACATACTGAGATGTACATGGGAACAAAGCCAGGACATTGTTCCCTCTACACCAAATTTCTTTTGCTGAAAACAGCTTGGGATCGTGTGGCTAATCCTCTCACCTTGGACATGGAACCATGTCAGCAAAACCTGCAGAGTGGTTTATAAACTTGTCACATGAAGACAATCGATAGACAGTAAATTCTGACAGTGTGTTTATCTCGGAGAGAGAGTGAAATTGATCCTGGAGTGTCGGTAGGCGTCCATGAGCAGGAAATGGGATGTCAGACCTGACCGTTGTGGGCAGCAGATTTAAGGGTCCAAATCATGCGTGTTATCATACATCAGAGACTTTGAGGTTGTCTTTCTCGAAAACACTATAAATTACACATGTAATGTTCCTGAACTCATGTTCTGTTTGCGCTATGAAAATAATACAGGCATGGTTAGAAGTCTATATTTTTTATTGATGGACGTGGATTTAGGGGGTATAAAGGGTGGATTGCTGAATGCGCAAGCTCTTCTATCAACTCTGTTTTACGATCACACAGTACACACAGTTACCCAACAGTACACGACACCTCCATTACAGTACAGTCAACACTATAGTGTGGTTAAAAGCAAAGATGATTTTGTTAATTTGCAATAGCATTTCCCCTGCTCTTGACAATGGTCTTACATTTTCCTGAAGAACTCTGCTTATTCTGATTCTATGTGTGGGTATACTGTATCTTGAACAGTAACAGCCAGGGGATTTCTATATGCACTATATCACATATTGATGTGGAGGTGTGTGTACAGATAACTTTAGGAATATCAAATATCATTGTACAACTTTACTGACCTGAGACACAGTATTTTTTTTTGAACGACGCACACAATGATTGATGTTTAGGTTTTAAAACATTTGTTTGTTTGTTTTCCAAATTTTTATTCTTTTGCTATACATTCATACACAGAAATTGCGTTGCAGATGAAATAGACCAATTATTTGTTTACAAGCATTGGTACTGGATGCATGACGGTTTGGTGAGCGCTAGTTTCAGTTTATTCAACCCTCTCGTGTGTTGGTTAGTGGCGGTGCACCCTAGAAGACATTTATACTTGGTAGTGAACGGTACTGCACACAGACAGTTGATATACAAGTTTGCGCATAAATTATACTTGATGGGCTGCAGGTGCAACTGTTTTGAATTGCTATTATTGTCGAAACATAACAGAAACCAAGGATTATATATTTCGGGGTCGAGAGGTCACAATAAAAATCCTAATCTCCCTCCACATTAGGAGAAAAGCAGCACCTAAAATTTTGATGGTGCATTTTTTTTATATGTGAGTGCAGTTAGAACTTTTCCATTGCGTCTTATGATAAGCAGGGTTCTTCTGCAGCCTGCATGCACCTGCGTGCGTGCTTGTTTGTTAAAGCGTCTATTATTACTTAAAAAATGGTAAAACAAAAAAAAACAAAAAAACCTATATTGTGATAATCCTGGAGGAGGACAGAGATAAAAAATGCCTGCTGGCTAGGAGCATAAACAAACAAGTAACTGAGTAGGCGTGCAGATTTTAATGAACGATGCTTTTGATTCGATGCTTTTGTTTCCCAAGCACTGTGTTCACTTTGGAGAGAAAAGTGAGTGCCACAAGCGCAGCGACATTACAGCGGTTGTTTGGTAATTGGAAGGTCCACGGTTCAATACCCTGCTCCACTTGGCATCGTGTTGAAGTGTCCTCTTGAGCAAGACACCGAACCGCCAAACCGAGCCCCAGGAGCAGGTTGGCGATGCCTTATATGGCCAATGGTGTGTGAATGTAAGCTGCAAAGTGACACGTTTTAAAGTGCTTTGGATGAAGGCACTACTACATGCTGTAAATGCAACGCATGCACGCTTGCAACTTTTGTTATTGCTCCATATCAAAAAGTCTTTCCCGACATTTTCAATCCTCACACGTCGTCCTCGCTTGAAACGTAACCGAGTAGACGCCAAATAACCTTTAAGAGGATGTGTGACACATTGCTATTAACGACTTTTTTTGATATGGAGCATTAAAAAGTGAGTGGCAAGCCTTCCGTTTCATAAATTCATTCACTATGCTCTATATTTTAACATCAAGATAGGAGGGCTGTGCGTTCATTTGATCTTCACTATAAATGGAATGGGATGAAAGACTGGTACGCCACAAAAAAAAAGATGGAGAATGAATCCTTAGACAGACACTAGGAGAGAAAATCCTCCATAAGTCATTAGACCATTATCAGTGCCATACGTTATGTATATAAATCGAGACCGTTTATTTTTGGGGGGTTAAGGGGGATTATATTTGACCCAATTAAGTTCATTATCTTTATTTCATTTCTCTTTAGTTCAATCCACCGCACAAGTGAATTGAAAAGAAGTCGGGATTAGAATGCATAAATGTTCCTAATATCTACGGGGTACAAATGAGATTATTTCCACACATACGGCCCACAGTACAAAGTACATGCATCGGGGGCTCTTATACAGTAAGTGTTACAGCAGGGGCGGATGTAACATTTCCCAATTGGGTAGGCAGGAGAAAATGGTATTGGTATTGAAATGGTGTTGCTTTAGTGGTGTGACAACTGTAGTTAGTTGGTAGCAGCAGTAGTGTTTCAAAGCATTTTAATTATAAGCACTCTAATTTGAAATATCTTCCTAATTTGGGTTGTTTTGCATGCCATCATGTTTCATCATGGGGCAGACTGTGCATTTAGGGGGCATTGCCCAACCCCCCCCCCCCCCCCCCCCCCCCCCCCGTGCCCATGCCTAGATCCGACCCTGTGTTACAGCAAGATATAATATAGATTCTTCCTGACATCAAACCAAAGCAGTTGGGTCTCAGATGGTCTGCCATTTGACCCCTTCTGTCGCCATTCATTCAGTCTATTCCATCTATGAAGCTGTGTGTTGCTATTCAGGTCACGGCTAATAAATACTTAATGGCACAGTCCTTTTTCAACGTGCTTAGCATGGCAAAAGTGCTGTATTTTTTAAAAGTGCAAATAACATTCCTAAAACTATACTGTTTACTGTATACTCTTATTTCTAATGGTTTGATATAAGTTAACCAGTCCGTGTCATTGATTTCTGTTTAGCTGCAGTACTACAATGCCTGAGGTGGGGGGGGGGTCAGGATATTTTATAGTAGAGTCATTATAATACTGATGCTAGATGAAACCAGGCTTGTCAACTTGGAAAATCAACAATGTTGGACATTATATACAAATTTGGAACTGAAGACTGAAGGAGAGGAGGGATTACACCCAGTAGTGTGCATTGATGACATCATTATGAGGCCAAAATCAAACAAGCTGTTCCTGAGAGCAATTTCCATTAAATCTCCTCTATGATATGAAAGACTGATTGTTCAAACTGGATAATTTGTGAGGATAGAAAACATGCATTGGAACGCAAAAAACACTAAAATAAAATGTTCACATTATTCCCCCTTTAACTGGTCGCTGTGTCGGTTGCAACTTTTTCCCAGGTGAGAAAATCAGTTGCATAATACTTTTTGTCACATCACTGAACCTTACCTGTCTGTCAGTCAGCGAAAGGTCTGAACAACTTTATGGACTTTTTGACAGCAGCAGAGCATCAGAACGGGTACAGCAGGACTTTTAAACATTTATACGTTTATCTCGCACACGCGTACAAACACACGCTTGTGTGCGTGTACACGCACTGCACCGGCACCTGGGCCAACCCGTATATATATTTTGTTTTGAGTTGTGTAACCTGGGTGACTCCTGCCGCTCCAGGCCACATTGGAGAGAAATGGATTTGAGTTGTGTTCACCGCGACATTGCTGATGATGAAGCACCATTCAAGGCAAGGAATTGGCAAAGGAAGAGACAGAGTTCTGCGTTGCCTGCCCTGGACCCCCCCGAGGCCCCAAAACATGCTCTGCCGTGCAAACACGAGCGTGCACGTATGCGTCTTTAGCGTCCCGCTTCTCCCCAGGCGACTGTGGGGAGAGCGGTGTATTGTGTAGCCCAGAAGAAGCATGCCCTCCCATTAGGTCTAATGTAATGTCCACTCTAATGGACCCGCAAAAAAGCTCCGTCATCTATAAAACACAATGGCTGCTGGTGCACAGTTCGCACGGGGACAAAATCGTGGCTATGCCTTCTAATGTCACCTCGAAACGTTGTGGGATATGTTTCGGGACCCGCTTGAAAATCTAGAAAATCATAATTTATCTGAGAACTGTTGTTTGGTGTTTTTACTTATTTGTAGCCCTAAAATTGGGTGGTGAGAATGTAATCTAGCATGTAACCCCCAGTACAATACCTCCGTTGCTGTAATCCTAGCCTGGCCTAACCTGAAATGAATTTGGCCTGGGGGGTGGGGTGCCGTCCGAGCTGATCTGATTTGATTTCACTTACGTGTCGTCATCCCCGGCCCCTCACCTCGCCCCTCCACTGCAGTGCTACGTCACATCATTTGGAGCCACGCCCACCCCGAAAGGTTGACTGACACTTCTAGGCCACCGTGGCTAACAAATTAGCCCAGGCTTTCTGTTTTCGTGCAAGGCGGACGGAAATTAAAGCCTGGGTGTCGAGGCTGCTGTGTACTACAGTATTTTTTTTCAAGGTTCCAAAGTGTTTGTATTTTGATATTATGTATATTGTTGTTATAATTGTGAATAAATGCTCATAATCCAGTCTGTTAGTGTGCTGTGCGTTCCAATCCAGTTCCCTACGGTCCTTTACTGCATGTTACCCATCTCTCTCTCCATTTGTCTCTGTCACCCAATCCCTTTACAAAAAACAAGAAAAAAATCGCTTCCAGCTACTCATTTGGAGGCCTACTTCCAATATCCTGAAAGCCTGCCAGTGGGCCTTCGAATCGCTAATGCTCCTATCATGTTTGCTTGAGAGTCACATGCTCAACCCCCCTCCCCCCTTCCTCCCTCTTGTGTAGATTTTCATCGGAGAAGTGTCCATGTACGTGATGAAGTCAACGAGGGAAGCTCTCCTGGCCCAGGAGAAGACCATACTGACCGGAGACTGCTGTTACCTCAACCCCCTCATCCGACGCATCGTACGATTCATAGGTAACTTTTCACCTCGAAAACTACTGGCAAACCACCTTTTTATTGCAGAGTTGTCATTTATGGCCAGTTGGCTACTGGAACCCCAAAACAAGGGGTAGTTAACGTTAGCACACTGAAGTGGTGACAACACACATGAGGCGATATACCTGTAAGCTTTAGGTGTAAGTCGCACCTGCATGTAGCATAGAAAGTCGCCATGGCACTCATATTGCCATATTGCCAAAGTATACAAGTAAGTGTCAAGACTGATGAAACTGTCTAGCCTGCAACCAGACGAACCTGCCCGGCTGGAAAATGTCTTTCAAAAGCCCGAAACTACAAACTACAAAATCGAAAAAATAAATAAATCATTGAACTGCATGACTAGCCTCAAAATGAACCTTATATACTGAGAGGAAAAATGGGAAAAGGTCCTTGGGGCTTAACTTTGGCCACACACCCATCGAGACAAGGATATATAGTTACAATATCTTTGTTGGGGCATAATGTTACCATTTAAAAAGCAATAAAGAAGCCGTATAAGGACAGTGCTGAGCGGTTTCGACCCGCACAGGCCTCTTTCGGGGAGTGCTTTCTAGCATTTTAAATGTATCCTTGACTTGAGGTGAGCGAGCTTGAGGCCGAGTCTACAAATCTGAATCCGATAGACAATTTTTCTGTTCCAGCCATGCAGGCATGTGAAGAAGCAAAAGATTTCAGTTTTAAAATGACTTTTCTAAAATAGCTGATCTAGAAGCTTGTGAGCATGTACTGTAGATCTGCTATTTGAGAATAGCCACAGTATGGAAATAATGTTCCTTTTAGCTCCTACTCTAAAATGACAAGCTGGGGGAGAAGACGACAGCCTCCATGCGGCCTCCCCTGCAAGTAACGAGAAACTCGTGAAACCAATGTCGCCACCCAATCATCGCCAATGACGATGATACACGAAAGAAGAAGAAGAATGACAAGCTCTCCCATTTTAATGGGTTATAGCCAGAATCTACAAGGTACAAGGTTCCTTGTTGGTACAGGTGCATACACCTGGATTTTACTATTACTACCATATTTCTTCCATCCAAATTCCTCCATGTTCCATTATAAGCACAACGGTTTTCTGAGCTGAATTGTGCCTGAAAATGAACTTTTCACGTTCAATAGATTTTCTCATCTTTCTTTTTTTTTTATCAGCACAACGGCATTCATATCAATAGAGCCAGTCCTTTGTTCTGTACAATGTCAGGCTGTTGCTTGGTGTTCATCACCATGTAGGCTACTGGAGGACGATAAACTGAACAATGATGGGGATGAAAGCACAAGAGGCATATCAGACAGTGAGATTCTGTGTGTATGCTGTAACTGTGTGTATAAATGAACCTGTAATGTTACATTTAAACTCAGAATTTTCGTCTCTGTTTTTGATTAAGTCAATTACACCAAGGGACATAAAGGGGTTAATAATCACCACATGGGTAAAAGATTTAGATTTGACATACATGCAGCTCAGTGGTCTTGTGGTTAGAGTGTCTGCCCTGAGACTGGGAGGTCGAAGTTCGCTTCCCGACCGGGTCATACCAAAGACATTTAAAAAAAAAAAACATTTTTCAATAGTTTAAAGGGTCAGTCTACAAGCTCACAATGTGTCAATAGATTGGCACGTTGAACTATTCCAAAAAGTTTTTCAAAATAGCAAAAAAAAAATGATAAGGGGTTTAGATGGTAACGAAAATGGAGCCCTAAATCTACAGAATATACCCATACAGACGATGTTATGCATGCTATTGTTAGAAACGATTGTCTAACTCATTATCATTCACAGATTTCTGTCTGCCTGTGGAATTTGTAGGTGCCTGCTTAATTTTACATTATAATTCATACTACTATTTACGGTTGGGCGTTGTATGACAGAGTTTATTCCTCCCCATCTCTATCTCACTTCCTTCCTGTCACTCTGTGTCTCAACCTCTCCCTCTCTGTCTCCATCTCTCTGTGTCTAACTCCATCTCTGTCTGTCTGTCTGTCTGTCTGTCTGTCTGTCTGTCTGTCTGTCTGTCTGTCTGTCTGTCTGTCTGTCTGTCTGTCTGTCTGTCTGTCTGTCTGTCTGTCTGTCTCTCTCTCTCTCTCTCTCTCTCTCTCTCTCTCTGTCTCTCATTGCCCTTCACACACAGTCTCGTACCCAACGCCGCTACTCCCCTCCAGGCCTGGTGAATGAGCAGACAATGCAGAGTAATTTCATGGCTAGGCAGCCCAGATAATCAGCAGTCATATTTCACAGACCCGGAAGAAAGCACACAGTCGCATAACACAGTCAAAGTACTACAAACCTCACTGGCGCCAGTGAGGCCCATGGGCCTGCCAGTGCAGGGCCAATCACAAATGTTGGCCTTTCCTTTCCTTTCCTTTCCTTTCCTTTCCTTTCCTTTCCTTTCCTTTCCTTTCCTTTCCTTTCCTTTCCCATCCCAGGGGACACTGAGGGAATGTTCGGGGTGGATAGGATACAATTTGTATTTGTATTTCTATTGTTTTTTTTTATTATATTCGGAGTGCATCTTGCCATTATTTGTTCATTAGACGTCCTTTTCGGCATCTGAAACTGCAATCAAGTGAGCCACAGTCTGTAAAACCATGACCATTGGTATTTGCCGACATAATGGTGTAATTATGGCAGATACGTGGCTCCGAGTGTCTTACGGCTGGCCAGTTTTAGTCTTGATTAGTTCCAAACTTTGGCTGCGCACAAAAACAAGGAGATTATATCTGTCAATAACTCATGGACAAATGCAATTCCTTTTCACCCAAATGGCCAGTTTTAAGATGCCCTAGCAACGCTGGGCAGACCACAGGAATCCACTGTATGTTCAAAGTTCAGTTATCTGGGTGTAATTGAAATCATAAAACCTAAAATAAAAACGGAAAATAAAAATGAATGTCACAAAAAATTTGATGTGATATGGGATTACTTGTATACTGATAACTTATATTCCCATTAAAGTATTTTCTAAACCGTATACAGCACCCTTAAAAAGAATCCGTTTTAGCTGCCTAGGCAAAGAATGAAAAAGCTCAGCTCACTTGAGCACAGTCCATAACGTGATTGATTTCTGTTTGGTACCTGCTACAAATTAGCGCCCCTGATTGCTGTTTGTGATCAATAATGAGACCCAATTACATTTTGAATTACGGCGGTGTAAAGTACATTTACTCAAGCAATTTTGAGGTATTTCGCATTTTGAGAAGTACAGTATTTTCCAATTTCCAGTCATTGTAGTTACTCACTTTACGGTACAATTATTTTGAAAGTTTTAGTTACTACATGTACTATTTTTATTTTGATTAGAAAACATACATTAACCTTGCCTGGCTCCTGCCCTGGATCACCACCTTCAAATTATTTTCCCTCGGGATTCATTGAATAATGAAGTGAAACGAAATGGTAATTCAGACTAATCAGCCAAACATTAACCACTTCATCCCTATGTACTGTACATTTCGGCCATTTGACAATTTAAGATCTATGAAATGGGTACTTTAGTTCTTGAAGTATTTATACGTTTAAGTAAAACCCTTTAATAGTTTTTCCATCACTGCCTATATACAATTAATTATACCAGTTGTTTAACACTAAATGGTAATACAATAGTATCCCTGGCCTATTTAAGGCCAATTCAATTTCTTTTTCTGTTTTGCCCTGTGGGAGGTATAGGCTAATAATGTTAGTCTATCTAATTGTTTTTCTATAATGTATAAGCAGCATGGAATACTAAATTCAGCGAACATTTTCAGAGCAGAAGCTATTTGTGCTGTCTGTGTAAGGTGGTAAGGGACCTAGATGTTGTATAAAGGCCACCTGACGAAGGGTGCTCTAGGCGAAATGCATGATAGATGGACACATTGCTGGGAATTCACATTTTATCAGGGATATTGCGTGTGTGTTGCATATCTGTATCTAGGTTAAATTCTTTGCATCCGGTGGTGGCTCAGGGCTAGATTCCCCAAATGGCAACTGCAAAGTTGCCAGTTCGAATCTGGGCTCCCACAGAGTTTAGGCCCTGACACACCTAGCAATGTTTCTCATATCAACAAGCAACGTCAATTATCAACGTTGACTTTTCACTTTTCTATACAAAATGATCAACTTCTGTTTGTTCAGAAAAGTCAGATCTTTTTAGCGCCCTCTACTGGTCAACATTTCGGAATACTCCATTCACAGCCATCCCTGGCATCACCTGATCCTTTCTCCCAGACTCCCACAGATAAACTTTTATGAAAACATGGCTGCTGCCTCGTTGGACAGAAAATTATATTATATAACCTTTTTAGTGAACATTTGGTGGAAAATGATTCAATACAGACTTAAAAACAAACTGTGAAAACAAGTTGAATAATAATTTTTAAAATAATACTTAGTGTTATTTTTGTTTGTTAACTTTTTTTTACCATTAACATGGTGAAGCACAACTTGGTGACATCATGAAGTTGTGTTTCACCATGTTAATGATTTTTCTTTCGTGAAACTTTTTTTTGCACACTCTTAGGAAAAAAAAGAAAACTGGTGGAATTCTCTCTTCCCTAATTGCCCTCCTCCTCCCACCCAGGTGTGTTCGCGTTCGGCCTGTTCGCGACGGACATCTTCGTGAACGCCGGCCAGGTGGTGACCGGCGGCCTCTCGCCGTACTTCCTGACGGTCTGCAAGCCCAACTACACGGGCACCGAGTGCCGCTTCAACCACCAGTTCATCGTCAACGGCAACATCTGCACCGGCAACCCGGTGGTGGTGGAGAGCGCCCGGCGCTCCTTCCCCTCCAAGGACGCCTCCCTCAGCGTCTACTCCGCCGTTTACCTGACGGTGAGCAGGCCCAACTCCGCCCACATGCACACACGCACACTTAAATGGGAATTCCACCCATTTTCAAGATTTTCCTGAGAGGATACAAATGTGAACCAAATGGACCCTAGCGGGTCTATTTGAGGTCTGAAAGAAAAATCATTAACATGGTGAAATACATCTGATGACATCATCAAGATGTATTTCACCATCTTAATGATATTTTTCAGATCTCCATTTTTAGGAAATACAGAATTGGGGGAACTTTTTATCATGTCCACACAACATCTCAGGTATATACCGGTAAATGACATATTAAAATGTTGAAAATAGGTGGCGTTCCCCTTTAACGGTTACTCGTCTTCTCCAATCATCACAGCCGCCTTTCAGGGGAGGCGAAAGAGGCGGATGCCGATTCTTACTGCTACAATATCAATATCAAATTGCCAGCTTCAAAAAATGTTTTATATATATCCCTTTTTGACCTGACAAAATAGATTCCACAAAACGTTCGCTCTGAAAGAACGTAATATTCACAGATTTGCACTGTGTTTTCCCGATTTCCTCAAAAATAGCAGGTGTTCACGGCTCATAGTGGCATGCTCATGTTAGCAATCCTGTCTTTGCTACTTGCGGCTGTAGGGATCAATCACACAGACTGTAAGCCTGGCCTAACCTGAAATGATTTTGGCCATAGAGAGGTGGGGTCCGGTGCAGCCAGCCACGCCAGTAGATCTGATTTGATCTCACCAACGTGTCGTCATCCCCGGCCCCTCCTCCCCAGCCCTTATAGTGCTGCCCTACATCACATCATTTGTACCGACGGCCCGACGCCCAACCCGAAAGGATGACTCCCACTAATACGTTTTTGTGCGACACGGACGAAAATGAAAGCCCGGGTGTCGAGGCTACACGGACTGTAACTAACACACACACACACACACACACACACACACACACACACACACACACACACACACACACACACACACACACACACACACACACACACACACACACACATGCACTAATCTGTGCTAGATCAAGGAGATGGTGTTGAATCTGAAGTAAACAGCCCATAAAACCACACTCAGAGGTTATGTTGGATCAAATGGAATTTCCAGAAATCACATTGGATCCCGATTCTGCGGGGGGCCCCACCGGGTCGATGATGGGTCTGGTCATGCACCAGAGGAGGGGGGCAAGGCCAGAATGTTTCTGGTCGGTCGATAACAATTCTTCTACTGCTTTTTCCGGCGTGATTTCCGGGAGTGTCTCCGGCTGTGAGAGGTGATGTAAGGACACCCATTCGGACAGTATAGTTTCCCCAAAACTTTTCCGTTCGCCAAAGGACCCCCCTCCCCGGATAGACGTAACTTCTGGGCGCACCGCGTACTAAAGGAAATGCCGAGCGTGACGAAGCCAGAGTATAGGTAATGCGTGAGGTCAGTTGTATTAAGCCATTAAGGTGGAGCGTGTCTCCTCTGTGCCGTAAATGTCTCGAATCCTGTGAGCTTCTATCTACACTATTATTCCTGCTCAGCGTCTTTTGGTTTGTTTCCACTTCAAAGTGGTCCATAGAGTACATACAGCAATACATTTCCATTGGTTTAAAGCAGAATTCCACCCCAGAAGGCTTTCTCACGTTTGTTTGCGGTTGATGTATTTCCACAAAAGTGGTCCAGTTGTTATTTTGTATTGGCTGTTTTTGTTTCCCCCTAGCCTTAGTTCAAATCCATCATTCCAAAATACATTTTTGGGGTATATTATATTGTCTCCCCACCATGAATATAGCGTGTTGACACTCACACTTTCACTTTAACATTTGGTTTAGCCTGGTTCATTCATAACCCGTGCGTGCCACTCCCTTCCTCTGGAGACGGCTGAACCACAGCTGAACCAAAAGTTAAAATGAAGTGTCTTACCCCCAATCCAACCCTTGATGCTGAGTGCCAAGCAGGGAGGCATTGGGTCCCATTTTTAGAGTCTTTGGTATGACCCGGCCGGGAATCGAACCCCGACCTTCCAGTCTCAGGGCGGACACTCTAACCACAAGGCCACTGAGCTGGTTCAAGCTCATGGTGAGGTAAGAGAAACGGCCAATAAGGAGCTTTTTTTTCTCACAAAAAAGCTCCCATGTCTTCAATTCATTTACATTGCATCAGCAAATAGTCCATTTGTTGATTAGATTTGCCCTCCTTTTCTATAGGCCCTGTGTCACTATTTAAAAAAGAAACATAAACAAGCATTGAAAACTCACATTATGGGAATACTTCAACGTTCCGTTTCAGTTGCAGCTTTCCCCCCTGTGTCTCATTGCATTGTTATACATTGTTAATGTCTCCTTTCTGTTGACGTTTATGAAAAACGTGTCAGGACCTTGTGGGATGTATGTATCAGTTTGGATCTGTCTCAATTTATCCTCCATATCCTGATGGGAATTCTCAGGCTGATTCACCATGATGTGCCCTGTTTTGTGTGTTCCACACACAAAACAGGAGAATCAGGCTGAATTGCCTGGCTTTTGTTTTCATTTAAACCTATACTAGCTAACTTTTTCGTTCAAACAAATCTTAAAGCAAACCTTAAAACCTGTTCTGTTTTCTATCAAAAAGTGCTGAGAGTATAGCCTGGCTCCAGCCCTAAATTGCAACCTTGTTTGCTGAGTGCCTAGTAAAAAACTGCAGTACAGGCAGTGAGCACCAGTCAAGTTACCTATTACAGTTTTAAAAGTCTCTTAATCCAGTTCAATTGAAATCTACTTGTATTCCAATCTAATGGAGAGTCTTCTCTCCCTCCCGTTGCAGATGTACATCACCAGCACCATCAAGACCAAGTCCAGCCGCCTTGCCAAGCCGGTGCTGTGTCTGGGCACGCTCTGCTCGGCCTTCCTCGCAGGCCTCAACCGGGTCTCGGAGTACCGCAGCCACTGTACGGACGTGGTGGCCGGATTCATCCTGGGATCGGCTGTGGCTCTGTTTCTGGTAAGCAAACTACTTGAGAGAAGGGGCTGTGTGTGGGATGGAGACGTGGAGTTGGGAAAAGAACAACATAAAAAGAAAGAAGAAAAGGAGGATACTACTCTGGGGGAGCACTTGATTCAGTTGTGAGGCGTTGGGGTGTTCCACACAGTCGTGGCTGCATGTATATTAAGACTACATATCCATCCGGCTTATTATTTTTTATTTCCAAGTGCTTACATTTTGTGTGTTCTCTTTTCTTATCACCCTGCGCCGATGGTGCAAAAGGAGCTTTATGAATCCGGCCGTCTGGGAGAATTTGTCACAAATACAAAAAAATACTCCCACTCTCGACTGCATTGTGTATGCACAGCGCTAGTCTGAGTCTATTGTAATTCCTCCTTAGGGGGAGAAGAATCTTTAATTTCCCCTCCTGCTTGGTTGCAAAACAATCTCCATGTGTAGCTCAGTGAGTGGAGATCCGGCTTCGACGCTGCACCAACTCTCCACCGCCATGTCCAGAGTAGTCCCAGACACTGAGCAGGGCCTTCCTGACCACAGCCTGTTCACATTTATTGTGTCCCCAGCACCCCTATAGACAATCTGGTGAACGTTGACATTACCAGTGTTGCCAACTTGGCGCATTTGACGCTATATTTAGCTTTTTTTCAGACCCCCCTAGCCAAAAAAAAGTGGAAAAACTCCTGGTGGAAAATCTAGTGATTTTTTTTGCTGGTGAGTTGGGGCGAAATTGGTTGACAGGCGCCAGAGATAAAGCCCTTGTTTTTTCACCATTTTTCCTCCTATGATAGAGTTCTCCTTCCTTCCTAGAAATGACCATTGGTAACCAAATGGACCCTTATAGATCTGTAACTCTGGAGAGCGTTACAGATCGCTCTCCAGAGTTATATTATATTTAAACATCTGAATTACCTATTTTTTTTTTAAGAATCTACACATTTAGAAAATGTAGAAGAATGGCTATTTTGACCAACATTTCGCCAGACAGACTAAACTCAACATCAAATGGTGGTCCTCTGTGGCTAAAATGCAGAATAAACAGTGGGCCCTGGTATGAAATCCACTGCTCTAGCACAATCTAGCGCATTTTGGAAGTGCCACTAGTGCATTTTGAATTTTGGCAGTTGGCAACACTGCCGGTGTGACCCGGCACTCTTGTAGGCAAGCTGTTGAACATTGACATTACAAACCTCAGAACATGTTCTGCATCTCGTTTACAGCCTGTTGCTCTGGCCTTTGCGTTGCTGTGCAGAGGGGCATCATCAGACCAGTACTTTTTTTTTTCCACTCGCGGGAACTTGTAGTTGTGTTTATTTTAACATTTGACATGCTCGGTCCGCAAATGCTAGGAATATACATGCATATTTCAACGCACGCCGCATCTCGTTGGTTTGGCAGCACCGAACTCAAGGGTCTGCGCCGTGAAATGAATCTGATTGAGCTGAAGTCGGAGGAGTCGATCGTTAAAGGGTAGAAAAGATCAAAATTCAAAACATAGCTGTTGAAGTTGGGACTGGAGTCTCTACGAGAGAGAGTGAGTGTGAGTGTATTTTCTGGCCGCTAATGGCAACTGTACTGACCACGCTATCAAACACCAGACCCTAAGCTCGCAGGGAAGACATGGGTGATTTTTAACTGGCGTTGACGCATGTTAAGAGCCATAGCTGTTATCAGCACTTGGAAAAACGGACTGACACTGACGCAGAATGGAGCAGCGGCGGAGTGTCATGTGAGCTCTGCAGGTTTTCATAGTAAAAAATAAGACTACTGGGCTCTCATTTTAGCTTTTTCCTCCTTTTCAACTGTATCGTTAGACCTAATAGGCAGACACACTATGCAAATGAACCGCCGTAAATAATTCATTGGACAATTTAAGAAAGCTTTTTTTTTTTCTGAGTAGCCTGAGGATGAAAGATATTAGAAGCACACAGCCGGGGGGACCCCCTCTGAGCACGAGGCAGACGGTCAGATACTGGACCCTCGGGGGGTCCGACCGCCACAGAGATGGACAGAAACCAGGAGGTCCATGGGAAGGAAGAGACACTTGGAACATTATTAAATCAGTAGGTAGCTTTTCCCCTCCTGACATTTATATTCCTGAGCATAGATCCACCCGATGCTTGACAGAGCATTTTACTGCACCTACAGTATCATCCACCACACACACACGCATGCACGCACGCACGCATGCACACACACACACACACACACACACACACACACACACACACACACACACACACACACACACACACACACACACACACACACACACACACACACACACACACACACACACACACACACACACACAAAGAGAACACCCTGTGCATTTCACCCAGGCCCAACAATCCTTTACATCATCTTCACGCCCAAGCCAGGGAGCTTGATAATTCCCTAATCACTTTAAAATTCTAATCATCGCCGCACTGCATTTCTTTATTCCATGCAATATTTTCAAAGTAAAAGGGCTAATTTGGATGTCAGCAATTAAGTGAGGAAAGTTGGATATTAATCTAGTGCGGTCCCGGCGGAGGGCAATGTTGGAGTCTGCATTGGGGGAAAGAAGGATTTGAAAGGAGAGAGAGGGAGAGAGGGAGAGAGAGAGAGAGAGAGGGAGAGGGAGGGAGGTTGGAGGAAAGAGAAAGGAGGGAAGCACCAATTTCTACTGAGCAGTACTTCATCAGATTAGTTCTGGTTTCAGTGGTTCACAAGTGGAGAAGCTTAACTCCTTCTGTACATGAACCCCTGTGTTTTAAAGGACCACTTCACCACTTTTCCAACGTATCTTCATATAATAGGTCCTCACTAATGTACACGATAAAATACCACTATTTTTTTCCCTACTCAGTCTGTGTCTCGCAGGAGAACTGTGGGCAGTTCAGAAACCCTCTGAAATCTGCAGAATAAATGGAGGATGGGTTTCTGAACTGCCCACAGTGAGACACAGACTGAGTAGAAAAAATAGTGGTATTTTATCATGTACATGTTAAAAGTATGAATGCGTATGTACGGTAAATAGCGAAATGAGGAACCTATAGATTAGCTATAGCTTACATACGATTCTAAATGTAGAAAGCACCGAAAAAGGTTAGTTGTGGTAGTCGTCAAACATCTTTCGTTGTAGTTTCAGTCGACAACAACAACACTGAAGGAAAGGTGGATCAATCACGGAATGAATGAGTGTGGAAGGGAGCAGAGAGGGAGAGAAAGAGGCTGTTTTTATTCAAGGTGTGGGAACTGGGGATCTTACTGGTCCCGGGCTTAACTGTGGATTTGAGTAAGAAAGGGAGAAGAGACTATCCCCTGAATCAGTCCTCACTCCTCTTACCTCATATTCTCTAGAGCAGTCAAAGCATGCCACTGTCAGCGTTTTTGACCTGTTCCTCTTGCTAATATTTCAAGAACAATAGAATATTTTGTTCCGTGACTACGCAAACAGCAAATATAGCTATAATATATAGCTTCTTCTTTAATGTGTACAGAGACGTGACTAAAAACCGAGACTGCAGGCAGCATATGAGCAACCCCCCGGTTGCTCACATGTTGAAATTTGCTCCCGCCTACCAACAAACGTCTTTGTCATACAGATTGCTCCGGGAATGAGTATACACAGAAACAACAGGCGTAACGACACAGACAGGACTTGAAAGGATTCTGGGAAAGCGAAGCTTGTGTGCAGCCTCGGAGTATAAATTGTTAAAGAGTATCTCAAGGTAACAATGACATGTCTTTTGTGGTTAAGAATACAATGACTATTCTGTCTAGTTTGTGGTTAATAGGCCTGTAGTATACCTGGGCCTTTAATCTTTTCAGGGGAATTACTGGTAGTGAAAAATGCTTTTGCTGAGTTGTCGAGCGCGTGTTCAATTCGCTCGTCACTGGCATCAGTAAAAGCCAGTAGAAATTAAGCGGACTTGTTTTTTATCCCATTCCTGAATCGTCCTCCACAATCACAGGTGCCTTGATTACAATCAGGAGAATTTGAATCCTATTCTGGCATTGTGTGTACTAGTGTAGCTCAGAGTAGAGCTGTCGCTCTATCTTTGCACCCATAGCCTGAAGGGAACAATGATTGCTTCAGATCCAGTGTATCAGGCTGAAACTTCAAAGTAAAATGCCCTCCACTTTCGTTTTAGTGCCACTGATAGGGCCTGCTGTCTAGATCAGGGGTTTTCAACCGGTGCTCCGGGGACCACCAGTGGTCCCTGGCAGGGTTCCAGGTGGGCAGGGTTCCAGGTAGTCCCCAGCTCTCTCAAGAGTTAAAATATTAATCATCTTAATAAGCCCATAAGTCCTAGACTAGAAGATTAATGGTCATTTTTATGTATGTTGGACTGTTTTGTTTCCCAAATCCAGCCTGGAATTGTGGACAAAAGCAAAATAATTCTTTAGTTTCGGAGTCTGTGGGGCTAGAATGTCCTCAAAATTTGGTCCGCGGCTCAAATTCTGAATAAATAGTAGGCCCTGGTGTCAAAAAGGTTGAAAACCCCTGGTCTAGATTACTATGGCATTGTCATAGCATGTAATTTCACACAATCAAATTCTATAATGGCTGAGTGCATTCATGCTTCTCAGAGGACAGGCCCTGCTGTTTTTTTGTTGACCCCGCATGGCCAACGTTTCCTCCTTCCCTCGCGCACAACATTTTCTCTAAATTGATTGGACAGATTGGTACAAAACCTGCTCAGCAGACTGATGCTCCCTGGAGGATGAACTCTAATAAACATCCCGGTGACTTTATCGTCCGTTCCGTAGCCTTTCGACTTCAACTGGGCACACACAGCACATCTCTCAGCCCCAAACTGAAGGCTCTTCTTTGCAGGAAGAGTGAAATGTTAAGGGGAGAGAGGGGAATCGCAAAAGGAGGAGCAGGGGGGGAAATGAAAGGAGAATGAGTGTAGATATTAAGGATTGAGACAGATGGATAATGCTAGAGAGTAAGAGAGTTGGGGAGGGGGGAGTTCTCCATCATCCATAAATCGAAAAGGGTTTATGTAACCGTCTCAAAAGCCCCATTCCATTGAGTCATCACCGACGGGTTCTGTGCTAGTGGAGCGGGGGTGCTGCGAGTGGGTGGAATTGAGGGGTAGAGGTGGCTCATCTCCAACCTATTGATTTGGAATAAAAACTCAAAATAAATTATTTTTCCTCAAATTGGTATTTGAGCTGACATCACAGCAGCCCCTTACAGTTTACTGTACACTATACGGCATCCACTGTCTCGTGTTTAATAGCAGTGAAACTGCTGAGATTACTACAGAATGTCTGTAATGGCTTTCTAACGCCCTCTAATATAACTGTAATGTGCTCACTTACACTGCTGATAAGTTAAAAGCCGAGATCCCGGCACCATCCTAGGAAAAAAAGAAAAAACCTCACGGTCAGGATAGCCTATAGTCTAGAGGTCTGGGTTTGTTCATTGGACCATGGACAAGTTAGCAATCATTCAGAAATAGATTTCTGAATTATATTTTCAGGACCATGTTGTTGTGTAGTAGGGCATTAACCAAAAAAAATCGATACGTCAATGCATAGGTTTGCATAACACGAGTCGACTCCCACCAGCCCAAGTCGAAAAGTTGTTCTTGGAAAAGGAGGAAGGCAGGAAAGTAAACATTTACCATTGTTTTCCCATTTATTCTTGTGCGACAAGTGTGTACACAATTCAACTGTAATATTGGTTATTGTCACGGACAGACGTCGTTCTTTCCTTTGCTGCAAGTTCAGCCTTAATTAACAACCAGTCTTACTGCAGGTGTGCTCTGACTGCTCTCCTTTGATCTTTGCGGGTGGGACTGGCTAAATCTTGTCCTGAAAGGTATAACTTTTTTTCCCCCTCATGCCAGTTATTTTTGGCAGGTACTGCAAAAATGGAAACCTAAAAAAATCAAACACAGACAAAGAGCCAGATAAAATCCATGACGATGATTGCACGACAATAACAACCACTTCACGGCAGAGCAGACAGACCCAGAGTGTGTGTATGTGATTATGTTGCTAAATCGACAGGCACTGGTGCCAGACTTTGGCCTGGGGTTGTAGCAAAATTATTGACAGCAAGAAGATTTTAAAGTTTTGACCCACAGATTTCCCAACATTTTTTTATCCTGACCGAAGGGGCAAAACGTAGCAAGTGCCACTCCTTGTGGCAGTAGAGCGAGGATTCTTGCTCCAAAAACTGGAACAAATCCGCTCTCGTTCACTGCCCGAAGGAGAAGTTCACGCGACTCTGACTCAGTTTGAGTGTCTCAAACTTATAGCGGTATACGTAAAACCTTTTAGTTCAATTCAGCAGTTTCTGCTCACTGCCATGGTAGCAGTGAGCAAATGAAAGGATTCTTGTGCACACTTCAACGTCATTCATACGCAAAAGCTTAATTTATATTGTTTGCTGCAGAATCAGTCTACGAGAGCATCTGTTTGTCCGTCTGTGTGTCTGCAGCTATAATCTTCAAAGAGCTTGACTTGTCTGGCTGCTAGTCAGCCAAAAAAGGGCTTCCGTGCTATTTGTCCATATTTTGTCTTCAATTAGTTTTAGAATGGAAGAAATGGAGCTCCCGTGAGCCCCGTGTGACTCAAAATATTGAGTCACACGTCATAAGTAGATAACTGAGGTCGTATTATGAAGTCTGAGAACCACAATGGGGATTTGAAGGCGGGCCCTTAGGGATATCCCAAGACTTCACGATTCAAATTTTAGTCTACAAATGCTGGGCTGTTATGGCTGTCATTATATGCACTTGTCAGTTCACGCATTGAAAATAGAAGTAGCGGTTTTCTTTTTTTTTTATCATTGTCCAGCAAGAGACTGTAATCACTGCAGACATTCTGGCTAGCTGTTTCAAACCCTTGTGCGACCTCAGTGTGAATAATTGATGCCATGCTGAGGTGGAATCCTAGCTTTTTTGGGGGCAAGGGGGATTGAGGAGGTGGATTTGGTCTTAATGGACTAAAGTCATCCTGTTAAGCAGTGTTTTTTAACCAGTGGTCCGAGGACTGCCAGTGGTCCTTGAGAGGGTTCCCACGGTCCCCAGCTAAGTTGGTTAACCAGATGAAAAGTTGGTTAACCAGATGTAACTCTTTGAGAGCATAAACCACGAAACCAAATGAATACACTCTGAAGAGTTATAATATTCATCATTAAATTAGAAACCCTAGCAAGAAGTCTACAATGTAGATGAATGGTCATTTTGATCTGTATGTTTGTCAAAAAAAAGCAAAAATCCATCCTAGAATTGTGCACAAAACCAAAAGAAATCTTTAGTTTTGGGGTCTGTAGGGTGAAAATGCCGTCAAATGGTGGTCTGTGGCTCAAATGCTGAATAAATAGTGGGCCCTGGGATCAAAACTACTGTAACCTCCTGGTGGATGGTTAGACAGTTAGCAGTATTAGTGCTAATGATGCCTTGCTGTATGTGTCTTTGCCTTGCCGTCGCGCAGCTCCCCAGATGAAGCCGATAGCCAATCACCCGCTTAACAGTGCACATAATACTGACTTTTTTCCCCCATATGGATTTGGAGTCGACGAAGCAGAGCAAAGACGGCGTAGGGCACTGTTTCCCACACAGTGGGTTTGGAACTCAATTGTGGGACGTGGACACATTTTCTTGGGTCTCTTTTTTTCCTCCTATCGTCACACATTTGTTTTGTAAATTATTATTCATTCATTCATTCATTATTTATGAATGAATGAAACAAAATATTCCCCAGGAAAGCAAAACAAAAAATGAATAAATAATATCAAATAAGCCACCCACTTCCTACTCCAGAGAAACGGAGGTGGCCAATCAGGACACAGTATGCAAATATTTGTGTCAAAATGCGCAAAGAGAGATTGTTTGATAGCTATGTTTGACTATGACACATTAGTGTCATTATGACTGGCTAGCGTGCTTTCTTGATTACACAATGCCATTTACAATCTTTTTAAAAGGGCAAAAATACACAAGACACCGTCGCACATCACATCACATTAGAACATCCAGAGTCTAGACAAGTAATATCCACTGAGAACTACAAGGATAACTATAACTACTAATTCACCATTCCCTTTCTCATATCAGTGGTGTACCCTCTATCATCCACTTGAGTTTGAACGTTTTTTAAAGTTCCAGTGAAATGGTTAATTTGGGCATTATATTTTGACATTTCAGCCTTCATTTCACTGGGGCTTTAAAGAGTGGAATAATCAAAATAAATACATGCATACTTTTTTATTGCTACCGATCTAGTTGCATTGCTTGGTGTGAGAGCTTATCACACAAACAATACAAATCAGAAAAGGCGTCAAAAATATCACAGACGCTGCCTTTTTTTCAAATAGACCAACAGCACCGGGAAGCGTTGGCGAGACATAAAAGGCTGCCCCCAGGCAGGGGCTAATCAGCAGGCACGATCAGGTCTGACCTCCCCTCACCTTTACATCGACTTGTCCTTACTGCTAATGAGGTCGCCTAATACGGAACGACGCAGAGAGGAGAGGGAACAGCTGCAGCGTGTGTGGCTGACAGGGCCCAACCTCTGTTACCCAGGGGCGGATGTAACATGTCCCATTTGGGGGGGGGGGCAAGAGAACATGCATGTTGGAGGGGCAAGAGAAAATGGCATGGGGGCGGCTTCATCGCCCGTGTCGCTTCGCGCCACGGGCGATGAAGCCACACCCATACCATTTTCGGTTACAGGACTTTTATTAGTCGAGTAAAGCATCAATAATAACATCAGTTGTTGTCGAAGCTAAAGGTCTGACTCAGAGAGTTTTCTGTTTTCACTGATGAAATCCTGTTGGTTTAGTGGTGACACAGCTGTAGTTAGTTAGTATAGCAGTAGTAGTGTTTCAAATCATTTTAGATATTAGCACTTTAATTTGAAATATCTTGGGTTGTTTTGCATGCCATCGTGTTTGGGGGGGAAGACTGGGTATTTAGGGGGACACTGCCCCCCCCATGCCCATGCCTAGATCCGCCCCTGCTGTTACCTGTAATTGTAAGAGACAGAGTTGGACAGTCAGATTGTCAGGCGCAGCGTTTCAATATTTGCCTTCCATCTATCAGGAAGTCTCTGATCCGCCAGCCGTTTGTCAGGGCCATGTTTACTCTCTGACAGTTTGGCAGTTCCTAGGATAATGATGGCAAATGCGCTGGTGTGTAGAGTAGCGGAGTACATGTACTCAAGTACATGATGAGATTCAATTTATTGTCAATGCACAGTATAAATACAGTACAACGAAAAGTATTCATGTACACTAGCAAATGTTGTGTGTACTTTGTGTGTACTTTTTGCTGCACTGCAATTATTTGAAAATTTCAGTGACGAGTTACTTTGTACATTTTTTATTACACTGATTAGACTTCAGCACTACTATACTGTAATATTTCTGCCATTTGAAAATGGCAGTTCTGCTGTGAGCTTGTAGATCTGCTATTGTCAGAAGATGTTTATAACTTGGAAAACTAGGGGTGTGGTGTGAGTTCCTGGGTTCGATTCCCTAGGGATGCTGTAGGTCTCCTCATCCAGTGCCCATACCCGAGGGCGGGGTTGGGGAAAGGGCATTCTGTGTGGAGTTTGCATGTTGTCCCTGTGTCCCCTAGGGTAGCTACCTGCTCAAAAACATGCAGTCCTCCTGGGCTCGAAACTACCTCCAGGAACTGGTTGGAATAACATTTCACACGGCATGTCCAACCAGGGAAACCCCAACAAGACAGGTGAAAAGAAGGCAGTTTGTACTCCTCATGCATTGAAGGAAGCATGAGGCCACTCCGCTGCCTCCCGGAGGATGTGTAGAGCCCCGGATCACATTAGGTATTGGCACTGGGGGATAGAAATGGGTTACAAAATCACGGGGATGAAAATTTCTAATCGATAAATTGGAAAACTTGAAATGGGACAGCCTTGCATCAGGAGTAGTTTTACATGCAAGTATGTTTTACCACCACCGGGTAAAGCTATGTCAACGTGCAAGGTCCTGGACGAGGGCCCAGGGGGGTTCTTTTGGCTTCTGCAGAGCAGCATGACCAATTGCGTTGTTGCAGTGTTTTTCGGCTCCATTGAGACTGGAGTTGATAACCTCAGTTGTTGTTAATATCCTGGTAAATTGCAAGCAGCAATCTGTTTTTATTTTCGCAGGAGGAAGAAAGATTTCCCTCTGGGATCAGCTTTTCCGATGTTAATCTTAGTTACTGTAAGCGCGTTGGGGGGAGCTTTAAGGGTGCTCTGATTGATTGATTGAATATTTTAGTAGACAGAAATGCAAAGCGGTGCAAAGTGTAGTCAAACACTTTGTCTCAGGGGATTTCGGCCACATGGTCCTGTTTGCATTGGAGCCCCTATATCCAGTTCATCAACATATAAGAAAGAACACCAGAAAATATATACTTATTTTATACCGAAGCTTGTGAGCTTATAGATCTGCTATTTTGGGTATGCAACGTGCGAGCATAAGTCAAGCTCTACTAGCCCCACGAATGCTGACAATATATAACGAATAATATACTGCAACTCCTCCGGTTGAATGAATCGCGGTTGCATCATGCCAGCCCCTTCACTCACCGCTGTCCTCACTTCCCTGGGTCAAACTGCTGTCCTGTCCAAAGGATTCAATACAAATGGCATAAAAAAATGTAATGAAAAAGCAAATAAAGACAAATCAGCACACACCCCGACACGTCCTCCCGGTGATGAAAAATACATTCTGACTGGACAGAAACCATAACGCAATTGTCAACTTAATAACAAACTTGTTATGGCAGAAGTGTAAATAAAATAAGAGAGAACAGTGCAGCGGTCCACAGAGCGAGGCTGTGCCAGGTACAGTGATGTGTCATCAAGATGCAGCGCTGCGTTAGAGCTGCTCCGGTGACTGTTAATTAGACTGACTTTGGGGGATTTACGCCATGTTTGATTGAGCTTTCACACCCAGTTGCACTTTATAGAGAGGCCATAAATGATCCCAACCAGAAAATCTAACCATACCCCCCCCCCCCCAATAATAAGGATAGGGAGATGCATATGGTGTCTCTCACACTCACTGGAACTGTATCTACTTTGTGACATTGCGGATTGGCATGTGGTACTCATTTCTAGATTGGAAGGGGAAATTGAATAACAGAGGCCCATTTTGTGCAAACAGATTATCCGCCGGCTGTTTGCCGGTCAGATGCCGGGAGTATGTATATAGCATAAACATAACTTATTTATACACACAGATAAGGAAGTTGCACAATTAGATCCATCGTTTGATCAATGGAACCAATGGATTCGCATTACTGTCAATGAGGAACTGATTCCGAACAAAATGGGATTTGGGTTTGGATCACGAGAGGCCCTTCTGGAAGGCCTTGCTCTCCTTGGCACGCAGCCGGTTTTGTTCCGTTTTGATTCCTTGGCGCATCGGTAATTGCCAATGTCTCCTCGGACATGATTTCCACAAAAAATCACACATTGTGTGAAAAGGGTCCCGGGGTCCCCAAGTGTGGTTGTGTAGCTCAGTATGCAAAAGTAAATGCGTTGCGCGATGCGCATGTTTCTGTACCAGAATGTGGCAACCCATATGGCTCTGGTCTGGTCTGCTCAGTTAGGTTCCACACCGCTTGTCCCCAGACGTAGATATGATAGAACTGGTGTTGTTGCACCATTTCAAAAAACACCTGCAGCATCCATGTTTGTCCCAGGCTATGTTTGACATGGTGAGCTTCTAAAGCAGAAAGAAGGGGCGCAGTCACAGGGACAGTTCAGCGCACATTTTAGCTTGCATCGATTGGTCAAAATGTCAAAGCAGCAGCTCTAAGGGACTTTAACAGACCTTTAACTCGTGCCGATTAGTGAAACGTGGACGAAACTCGTCCCGCCGGACGCCGGGAGTTTGTCCGAGTGCGACGGACCAACGGAGGGCGGAGAATACAAGCCTTCGACAGTTCATAGGATCCCAGGGGGACTATACCGTTGCGATCGCTGGCGCAATTCAAAGGGATGATCTCTCGCTCACTTTTGTGAATAAATAACCCTATGTCGGGTTTGTCCAACTGAGAACAGGTGTATCGGCCCGAGCCAGTGGCTGCACAGCGGGTAAAAATCGATTTGGTGCGCGGGGGGGTGAAGCATGCACTGTAGCTGAAGGGAGGCATCAGTATCTCCATTGGCGTCTCTGGTTGCACACTTCCTTGCCCTGTTACCCTTTCTGTGTTTCCGTTTCCTTTGCCATTTTATATTCTGGTCTTGTCACGGGCAGGGCGAAGCCAGAACTTCAGTTCTGGGTGGGCCTGGAGTGGGTGGGCGGGCCTGCGTGCACTTCTCTTTACATTATTTATGTAAAAGCGTGATCAGGGGTGGATCTAGGCATGGGGGGCAATGCGCCCTAAATGCCCAGACTGCCCCACCAAACACGATGGCATGCAAAAAAATAGTGCTTATATTTAAAATGATTTGAAACGCTACTACTGCTACTAACTAACTAACTTGTGGCACCACTAAACCAACAGCATTTCATCATTACAAAGTCACACCTTTAGCTTTATGCATGCTGCGTGCCTGTTGCAACATCAACAACAACTGATGTTATTATTGATGCTTACTTGTCTAATAAAAGTCCTGTAACCGAAAATGGTATGGGTGCCCCCCCCCCCCCCCATTGGGAAATGTTACATCCGCCCCTGAGCATCATAGCCTACTTACTGATCATGACGGTGATCACTGGCATGATGCATTTCTACATAATGACAATAAAGGTAATACATATGTAATACATATGGTGTTATATGTTATATCTACTGTATATCTTGCCCATAGATCCCGTGCCACGGTGTCCATTTTCATCCATTCTAATATGTCATTAGTATACCCTAGAGGTGCTGGGTGGACATGATAAAAAAGGTCCCCCATTCTGTGATCCCAAGAAATGGAGGTCTGAAGAAAACCACTAACATAGTGAAACATCTTGATAACATCATCAAGATGTATTTTCACCATGTTAATGGATTTCTTTAGACACTTCTTTTTTTCTGAGAGCGTACAAATGGAACCAAACGAACCCGTTAGGGTTCATTTGGTTGCATTTGTACGCTCTCAGAAAAAAAATGGAAATGGGTGGAATTACCCTTTAATGTTGCGGTTTAACATTAACATTCTCTTCTCGCAATAGCATTTTCTGTTCACTGTTAACCTTCATGTCCTGTGTCTAGGCATAATGCATAGCATTATACTTTTCTTTTTATTATTATTATTATTTGTATTATTTTCTATTCATTGGCTGTACGTGTTGATGCTTTCCTGTCTTCTTTCCAGGGCATATGTGTGGTGAACAACTTTAAAGGTGTCCACAGCACGGCGGCCAAGCAGAAGACTGAGGAGTACCGCGGTCTGCCCCTGATGACGTTCCCTCGCGTAGAGAGCCCTCTGGAGACCCTCAGTGCACAGGTTAGGTGACCCCCAAACTTTTTTTTCCCCCTGTCGGACCAAAGCCTATATGTGGCATGCGCTTGGACCACTTGGCCAGCGGGTGGCCTGACCCCCATTCTGTTTCTTCTTAACCATTAAATGCCTGTCATCTAAATCAAAACCCAGAACACGTGAAATGATTTGAATGTTAACCGTTTGCACGCCGAATGCGAGGAGATGCGCCATATCTCCGAAACCGGATATATGACAGCGTAATCTGGTTAGGGGTTATCTCAGAATTTGAGATCATGTAATTCAAAGAAAATGACGATCAGCAAACGATACATTTGAATCAAAAGAATGGATTAAAGTATGGATATCAATTAATATTTGTGTTTGAGTTCGGCACTGGGAACGGCAAGTACAGGGATTATGCACATAAAAGCATAAAGCGGGCACATTTATTTATTTTATCATTTATTGTTATTTTGCCTCAAATGTTTCCAAAAAACATTCTTGAGTGTGCTGTTCAGCTGAAACACAAAGCCGGTATTTGTTTTTCTATGGCTGCCATGCCAGAACAAATAAAAGTAACGCAGATTGAGGATGAAGGAGCCAGGTGCTCTGAGCCTTTGATTAGACTGAGATCTGTTATTGGGTGGAGCTGTCCTGAAAATAAAATAATGCTAGAAATCAACGTAGACCATTGGATTCAACGATTAACCAATCAGAATTAAGCATTTAACTAAGCTGTGTACTAATGTTCAGCAACAGTGACGTTTAACTGTCTAATAATTATATACTGACGTTACTAGCTGTGCATTTTGTAAGAAAGAAAGCAAGAAGGTGCACCAAAATGGCATCATTGTGGTAATGGTGTCTCCTTTGATTCAATGGAAATATAAATCTTCATCAATACTAGTATCAATAATATTGAAGAGACAGGAAAAAAAGGCCTCAGAACATTGGTCTAGTGCAGATTCATTGCATAAATTGGTAGCTACAATCCAGATTAAACTCTAAAGTTTGGTTTTGTTTGGCGTTTCCAGGCCATGTAGACCAGGGGTTTTCAACAGGTGGTCCGGGGACCACCAGTGGTCCCTGAGAGGGTTCCAGGTGGTCCCCAGGCTAAATTGGTTAACCAGATGTAACTCTTGAGAACGTAAAAATGAAACCAAATGGACCCTTGCGGGTCCATTTGGTTTCATTTTTACACTCTCAAGAGTTAAAATATTCATCATCTGAATTGGCCCAAGTCTACGCAACTAGAAGATGGACAAATGCAAAAGAAATCTTTAGTTTTGGGGTCTGTGGGGCTAAAATGTCCTCAAGTGGTGGTCCGTGGCTCAAATTGTGAAAAAAATGGTGGTCCCTGGCATCAAAAAGGTTGAAAACCCCTGATGTAGACCATGCTGTGTTTGTTTATGCACAGACATTGTGGTTTGGTTTTTGGGGATGTCATGCATGTGATTGGTTTACTCTTCAGGGAACATGTGCATACTGTGCATACTGTGCAGGCATGGAGACAAACAAACCCTGATGATATGATATTTGACTTTTGGAAACCATTGCGCAAATGATGCCTCATGATTAATATATGAATTTCTCACCCCTTGGTTCTCTTTCTCTCTGTCTCTCTCTCTGTTTCCTTGCTTTCTTGCTTCCTTTAACTTCTTTCTACACACAGAAATAATTATATATATATATACTGTATACTCAAGAAGAGCTACAGAGAGGCAAGCAACTACCAACTACACTTCTAACCGTCACTTTCCTCTGTCTCGATAAATTACAGTCTGTTTCATGTAATTGTATATATTCGAAAAGTCATACAGACAGCCAACGGCACTGTACAGTTACTTCTAGCGTTCTCTCTCTCTCACACAAACACACACACACACACACACACACACACACACACACACACACACACACACACACACACACACACACACACACACACACACACACACAGGCCCTTGTCCCACTGGTTGTGAACCAGTTCTTAGTTTTAAGCGTACTGTAACTGTGGTAGAATAGCAATATTACACTTGAGGGTGTGGATTAACGTGATTCTTGGCACTTCAGTGATGCTTAACTCTACTAAATCTCGTTCCTGGCCGCATCACTGTCATGCCAATAATCACGTTAATCCACACCCTCTCGTGTAATATTTAATTATGCAACAAACCCAAGGAAGAAAATACAAAAAAAAAAGTGCTCAAAAAGTGCTCAAAGTGTTAGCATTACAATTTTGGAGGTCTGACTCCTGGAGTAAGAACCAAAAAGAACTGAAGCGTTTCCCAATGGGTGGAAAAGGGGTCATACTTTACATGCACGCACGCACGCACGCACGCACGCACGCACGCACGCACGCACGCACACGTGTGTGTGTGTGTGTTTTCAAGCACTAAATGGCAAAGGTCCACTACCTTTTCGTCCTATTTTCATTACTTTTTTCTTCCTTCATTTCCCCCCTCTTCTTCCTCATTCTCTCATTTTCTCCGTCTACTTTTCCTCCCTCTCCTCTCATTGCTCTGCCCTCCTCCTCCTCCTCCTCCTCCTCCTCCTCCCCCTCATGCAGAATCACTCGGCGTCGATGACGGAGGTCACATGACTAAGGGGGCAGCACCGGGTCACGTTTGCGTCTCCTCAACACTTCCAAACACAATGACGGAGGAACGTGTCCCGCGTGGTTCCACATCATCTTCATCATCATCGTCATCGACTACAACAAACAACACGCACCACCGACATATCTTATCTAAGGGACCTTGGGGATAAAATGCTCTGCCCTTGTCTAATCATTTCAATCTAGTCGTGGTATGCTTGATTTGACCCGCCAAACAACACTCACGGACTGAAAAGAAAACGACTAAATAAAACGGGGAAAGAAAATGTACCGATGCATGGGTATAACTTGAGCACAATATATTTTTTTTGTTCTTTTGTTTTGGGGTTTTAATAAGAGGAAACCGTTGGATTGGACGATGTTTTTCCTCTTTGAGGTACACTGTCTGTAGTTAGAGGATGGTGTTTTGTACATTTTTTTGTATGCGCCGAGTGCCGTAGCCTGTATGTCCCGATGGTGTTACATCTGCACACTTCCTGTCAGCTGACACGCCGCTGTTTTACAGTGGTGAGCACTTGAAAGTGTCACCGGCGGCGCCTCCCTGGTACCAAGTCTTTGGTGGTACCACTTTACTCCATGCTGTCACCAGGAGATGGCAGCAGAGAAGTAATTGTCACATATGGTACGTATCATTGCCAATCTCAAGCGCTCACCACTGTACATCACGACCAGTCAGGTGACTTTGCATCACCACCGCCATCTTGCCCCCGACCCAGTCTAAAAATAATAATAATAGTTATTATTATTATAACAATAAGAAATAATTGATGTTGTTGTTCCGTGATGTTTGTCATTTGTACAGAAGAAAAAGGGACGAAAAAATAAGAATCCTCCTTTTTGTTATTATTTCCTGTACATAAAAAAAAAAAAACTTGACCGTGTTAGGTCGTATTTTGTAAAGACTTTTTTTTGTTTGTTTTTTTGTTATTCTGTAGAATTATTTACGATCCATTTTGGACCTGCTTGCCTGCTGTAAAACCTGGATATGTTTCGGTATCGGTTTGTAAGTGTTTTCCAGGGGGGGGTGGCTCCCCCGCTCCCCAACTATACCGCCCCTTACAGAGGAAAAAAAAAAATGACAGGGAGAGTCTCAGTGACATTAACCAGAGGTGGAATTTGGCGGTAATATGACTGCACTGTGCCATTTACATGTTCACTTCATGTGGAAATGTGATGATAAATGTGAAAAAAAACAAACACTTGCTGAGTTTGTAACGTGTCCGTCCCTGTTTCCCTGTCACATCTGCTGTATACTGTCATACATGCAGTGAACACACTGTATACGCGGTATACATACAGTACATACGTCTTATTTCGAATGCAGAGTGACATACTGTACCATACCGTTAGCCCTGTAGTAGAACACCGACTTATGACACCTTTGCGCGTGCGCAAAAAGCAATCACGCACGTTCCCGTCTGCTCCTCAACCCACCAGTGAATTGTGACGCAACGTTGTGGTTCCATTTTTTCTTCGTCCCTATTGGACGATAAATCCCCCCCCCCCAGCATGAAGAAGAGAACACACCCATGATGTTTTATATCTATATATATATAGCCATGATTTGTATTATATTCTTGTTATCATTGTGATTATGATTGTCCTTTGTTTACAAAGCAAACAAAAAAGATGGAAATGCATTTCATTTTGAAAATGCGGCATTTATTTTTCTTTTTTTCTTTTCTCGTTTTGTCCACGAAATAAAAGGTAGCAAAACGTAATGGTGTTTGTGGTTTCATTCCACGTAATGGTGTTTGTGGGTTCTTATCATTTAGCTGGGGACCCCCTGGAGCTCTCTCATGGAGCCCTGGTGGTCTCCGGATCCCACTTTGGGAACCACTGCCCCAGCGGTGTATACAGTAGCTCATGAGAGTGTACAAATGGAACCAAATGGCCCGTGGAATGTACAGTACAAATGTACTGTAACTAAATGAACCCGGTTGGGTACATTTTGGTTACATTTCTTCAAGTCAGCCAGGTAATGGTAGCACTGACACTTCCATCGATTGTGTGCTTTTGACTACAATTTCTGACCCTATCTTACTAATGTCTTTCCAGTAGAAATGCCTATTGAAACACCAGCCTGTTGAGCAGTGCTCTTGACTGAGGCTTGTGTCCCAATAATGAACCCTCTTGCGTGTAGTCGCTTGCATCTTTCTTAATCTTTAATGTTGCCATCTTGATTATGCATGCCACTGAGGATGATAGGATATTAATAGCTTAATTATCTCTCAAAGGCCGGAATTGCCGGAGGTGGAGGTTACATTTTCACCCCTTAGTGTATCTGTGTGATCTGAAGCTAATCTCGGAAACGACTTATAGCCGCTCAGTGCCAAATGTCGTGCAGGCGGCCAGGATAGGCCAAGGGCGTCACTATCAACTACTACACTTAACTTAAAGGAATATTCAGTGATTTGAGTGATGATGATGACTGTTTGAGTGATGACTGTACATTTTAAAAATGCTATAGGTTTCCCTTAGAGAACAGTACTCCACTGAAGGCTCTGTCCTGTAGTTGGTCGCATCACGCAGACCACCTGTGTGGAAGCAGTTACCTGTATATGCACCTCTCCTTCAGTATTCAGTTCCAAATTTGCATTCCACTTTGCTTACAATATCCACCATTGTTGATTTTCCAAGTGGACATGGGATAGAAACAAGCCTGGTATGTAGCCTACTCTATGTATGTATGCTATTTGCACTAATATATCTTTGACAAAAAATATATTAAGGTATAATTTTAAAAGAGGCTGAAAGTAAGTGTGTCTGGGTATAGCTGAGTCTGTGGAGCCTTTCGACGGCAATATCATGGGTTTGATCCTGGTCATCTGCAACTCAATGTATGAGAAGCAAAGCTTGATGTTGTGCTGCAACTTAAGGTAAGTGAGACATGCCAGAAGTCTATGAAAAAGAGCCAAAGAAGACATGCACATCCAACCTGTACCAGGGCAGGTGCTGAGCAGTGAATAGTTGAAACAAGCTTCCTCTGTGTGGACCTTTAGTCTGAGGGAAAGCATTGTGCTTGAAACGTCACCTTGATGGTGCAATAAAGGCATCATTTCAGCATTTGATTTTTAAGCCCTCAGTGTGAGAGCTGTTTCTTTATTCTTGTTACATCCCAGAGGTCTAGCACATTGAACTCCCACACAATTATGGAGTACTTTGATACTTGACCTGGCTTCATGCTTTTGTTTTGAGTGCTTAATGTTATACCCAGAATTATACAGTGCAATAAGCAGATGATATGCGGGGCAACCTTTGGCTCAGGAGGTAGAGTAGGCCATCCAGAATGTAGAGTAACTGTAAAAAGAGAGTGGTGGCACGCTTTGATCTTGCGTCTCGCGGTTCGTGCCTGCACTGGAGCTACGCTACTCTCTCTCATTATAGATACTCTAGTCCAGAGGTGCCCACACTTTTTTGACTTGAGAGCTTCTTTCAAAATGACCAGCTCAACAAGATCTACACATCAAAAATGTGATTGTTCCATTACTGAAAATCCATTTCCCCCCCCCCAGAAAGTTTGAACTTTGAAATAATGGTGACTTACTGTTATAGTGTTTAAGAATAATGCACTTATAATGAAAAATAGAGGGGGAGAATTGGAAGGTTTTCCTGTATATGCTATTACTGACGTTTGAAAACAGTATTAGAGGTTTGAGTTGACAGTTTGTGGTGTTGAGTTTAGTTTCTTGCACCCAAAACTAAGAACTTTCACGTTTTTGTCCACAATTGGGAAAGAGAACTGGCAAAACGTTGGTCAAAATAACAGTTACTCTCCATTTTCTAATTGTGTGGACACTTGAAAATTATGTAATTCAGATGTTTAAATATAATTTAAATCTTGAGTGTAAAATGAAACCAAATGGACCCGTAAGGGTCCATTTGGTTTCAACACTCTTTTTAACACTGGTTTCAGCACTCTTTTTAACACTCTCAAGAGTTACAGATCTATAAGGGTCTAAGTGCTGGGGGACTGTCATGTGATCTACCTGCACGGTCTGTGTGATCTACTGGTAGATCACAATCTACCTTTTGGGCAGCCCTGCTGTAGTCCAATGATCCTTTGGTTGCCGGTTCTTATCCTGGCTCCTCTTGCCACCAGATTCCTCCTGATGTGCTAAGTTGTGCCTTGCATGTTTTCCCGAATCCTGCCACCATTTTTTCTGTGAGTGAATGTAAAATACATTACAAGTAAGCGCCTTGGGTATAAAAGCACTATATAAATGCACCATTTACCATACTATATAGGCTATATAGGCTGCTGTATGTATAATGCATTGCAGACATTATTCTTGGGGCTCTGTGTGTGTTTCTGCACCTCAGAGGCTTAACAACGCTCTCTGCACTTCTGTCACAAACACAAGCAAGTTGTGTCACACGAGTCGACACATTTGACTGAGCACTTGTTATTCAGCCTCTACTCTGTCCTCTTCGGCCTCATCGGATGCAGTGTTTACCGCACGTCACCCACCATGACATGCACGTACGCGCGCACATGCACACGCACGGAGAGAGAGCGAGGAAGCTGACTACACAGTGTGCTCGCTCCAGTGCCATGTCAGGTATTCATTTCAGCTGTGGGTGGCAGCCGGTGCTTACCCTGCAGACAGACACTATGGAAATAATGCATAAAGACAGCGCGTGCGTGCGCGTGTGCATGTGTTTGTGTGTGTTTCTGTTCCTGGGGGATGTACACGCTTGTGAAGCTGTGCGTGCTGTTGTGCCAGTGAGAACACAGTCATCATGGCAAACCACTGCTTCTCCACGGAGTTAAAAAAGAATCACACTCATGTGAAGTGAGGGGCGCTCGATCTTATGTAGCCTAATCATAATATAACATATAACATAATTTATCAAGACAAGAAGAAGTGTCTCAAGACACTTTACAAAAGAGAAAAGAAGAGAGGGGAACCGATAAAGATCCACCCAGAGCAAGTAGAGGTTGCAACCGTGGTAACGAAAAACTCTCCCAAGGGAAGAAACGCCAGGCAGAACCTGCCTTGACCGTGTCATCTGCCTTGACCGTGTCAGGGGAGAGAGGAGGAGGAGTGGGGAGGAGAAAGGGTGGGGGGAGGTGAGGGGAGGAGGGGACAGAGAGAGAGATGCACACGAAAACAAGTAATGGCAAAGTGACAGTAGACAGTGTAATAGTGTAGTATGGGGGGATATGGTAGAACATTTTTGTTATATGATTCAGAATGGGCTGGTGGTATATAGTTTAAAGTTTATAGGGAGCAGTTCATAGTCGTTATTGACAACGAGGATGGGTCCACAGTGGTCCGCAGTGGTGGGTGTCGTGGAGGGTCCTGGTACATGAATAAAACATATTCGCATATCATTGAATAGTTCACTGATCAGTGCATATTCTGCTGATCAAAGATGGGACACAATTGATTGATTGGTTGTGGTTAATTGACTGACTGACTGACTGACTGACTGACTGACTGACTGACTGACTGACTGACTGACTGACTGACTGACTGACTGACTGATTAAATAAAACATCGTCAGAAAATGCACGTATCCATCCATCCATCTGGCCACTTTGGGTTGTGAACGTTGTCCTGATGTTCATACAGTAAGTGGGCCCTCATCCAGAAAAGGTTGGGAACTGCCCTAAGCAATGTAGAGAAGAGAAGGCAACATGGACCAAATATTGATTCATGGTGAGGAGGAGGAGCACACATCAGGTCCCCTAGCTGTGAGTGTTGCTTAGGTAATAGGTAGACACCTTCAGGCTGTTTTAGATGAATAGACAGAGGTGGAAGAAGTACTCAAATATTTAACTTAGTAGGCTGTAATGCAGAAGCACTTCGTTAAAAGTGAAAGTCCGCTGTTTAACACTTAGAGAGTTCATCAGGTGTCACCAATCGAGTAATCTCGGCAATCACTATGATTTGAAATCAGGCCCCGGTCCTGATTGCTACCTATTGTTATGCAATCAAGTATTAACTTGAGAGTGTGTATCATGTGTTTAAAGCAAACAGAAATGAAAGCATGGAATGCTTAAAAGTAGTGTTTTGGCGGTACAATGCCATAGCTATTAATGTCAGAATTTAAGTAATTTAGGTTATTACCAAGAAAACCATGGAAATTGAACAGTTCTTGAATTAAACTCTCATGAGCTATTTTTGTTATCATTATAATTGTCCAAACAAATGTACCTTTAGTTGAGCCAGACATTAAAATTAACAAGAAATTGAAGAAAACAAGGGTGGTCTAATATTTTTTTTCCATGACTGTAGGATTTTGGGGTTTCCATGAGCTGTACACCATAGTCATCAGGATTAAAGCAATAAACGTTTTTAAATACTTCACTTCAGGCACAATTGATTTAGAATGAAAGTTTCACTTTTTGTATTATATTAAGGAAGAAAATGAACTTTTACACAATATGCAATTTTTTTATGAGGACCTGTACATCACATAATTGTGGGAGCAGGGCAGGGTTCTTGAAGAATCACACATTGTATTGTCAGTAGCCTGATTTGAACCCAAAAGCTTTTGTTTCTAATTCTGGCACTTCACTGAGCTATCCAGACCCAGTGATTTGCTTCATTGTTGTTAACAATGAAACAGCCCATAATGCAGCACTATGAACCATATTCACAAATAAGCCATCCTAGGTTGGACCTTACTGGTCAAAGTGACACATGTGTTCCCATGAGTCATGGCATCACTGCCATTGTAACCGTGGATTTATCGGTTTTGGTAGTAGGATAGGTAGGAAAGTTTTTTTGTTTTTGTCTTTATCGCATTTTAATTAACGCCATTTTTTGTAATTCTTTCCTCTTCCACTGACATTATATATTAATTAATCCATACTACAGTATAAATCAGGAAATGTCTGTCTGCCTGTCTGTCTGTGTGAAACCATGAAAAAGAGCTAAAAAAAAGACATGCACATCCAACCCGTAATAGGGCAGGTGCTGAGCAACAAACAATTGAAACCAAAAATGATAAAGAAAAGCTTGCACACTGAGGGCTCAGATGCCGGACTGGTACCTTCTATTGCACCATAAAGGTGAGTAACGTTTCGAAACGTTACAAATACTGGAGCACAATTGATTTTTGCCTTTCATCATTATATTTGGTAATTGGCATTATCTAAAAGGAAATTTTCTTTTAGATAATGCCAACTACCAATGCCAATTGGGACAATGTAAAATGTAGTCTGTAGCCTAGTCTTGGGATTTGTTTTGGATCTGTAAATTGCAACAAAAAAAAAACACAAGGCACTGGTGTGGGACTTCTGGTTTACTGGAATGGGGTTCAACTCCCTGCAGTGCCCAGCTCAATGTGTTGTATTTACAAGGTCTATAATTTTTCGAAAAAATGTCGAAATTTCGAGAAAAAAAAAACGCAAGGCTATAGCCTTACGTTTTTTCATCATTTTGAAGATTTTCGAAAAATGACGAAATCTGGCAAAAGCGCAAGTCTCATGCCGTTTTTCACCGTTTTGAGCATTTTTGAGCATTTTCGAAAAAAAATGACGAAATTTCGAGAAAAAAAAACGCAAGGCTATAGCCTTACGTTTTTTCTAGCAAAAGCGCAAGTCTCATGCCGTTTTTCACCGTTTTGAGCATTTTTGAGCATTTTCGAAAAAAAATGTCGAAAATTCGAGAAAAAAAACGCAAGGCTTACGTTTTTTCATCATTTTGAAGATTTTTGAAAAATGAATTCTGGCAAAAGCACAAGGGTATAGCATTACAGTCTTGCTCAGCATGCCGTTTTTCACCATTTTGTGCATTTTTGAGCATTTTCGAAAAAATGTCGAAATTTAGAGAAAACAAACGCAAGGCGTCCGAGACCGTGTACTATAGCCCATGGTTTTTCTTCGATTTCGACATTTTTTCAAAACGCTCAAAAACGCTCCGAGACCGTGTACTATAGCCCATGGTTTTTCTTCGATTTCGACATTTTTTCAAAACGCTCAAAATCGCTCCGAGACCGTGTACTATAGCCCAAGGTTTTTCTTCAATTTCGACATTTTTTCAAAAACGCTCAAAAACGACGAAAAACACCATACTATAGTATGGCGTCCGAGACCGTGTACTATAGCCCATGGTTTTTCTTCGATTTCGACATTTTTTCAAAAACGCTCAAAAACGACAAAAAACACCATACTATAGTATGGCGTCCGAGACCGTGTACTATAGCCCATGGTTTTTCTTCGATTTCGGCATTTTTTCAAAACGCTCAAAAACGCTCCGAGACCGTGTACTATAGCCCATGGTTTTTCTTCGATTTCGACATTTTTTCAAAACGCTCAAAAACGCTCCGAGACCGTGTACTATAGCCCATGGTTTTTCTTCGATTTCGACATTTTTTCAAAAACGCTCAAAAACGTCAAAAAACACCATACTATAGTATGGCGTCCGAGACCGTGTACTATAGCCCATGGTTTTTCTTCGATTTCGACATTTTTTTTAAAACGCTCAAAAACGCTCCGAGACCGTGTACTATAGCCCATGGTTTTTCTTCGATTTCGACATTTTTTCAAAAACGCTCAAAAACGACAAAAAAACACCATACTATAGTATGGCGTCCGAGACCGTGTACTATAGCCCATGGTTTTTCTTCGATTTCGACATTTTTTCAAAACGCTCAAAAACGCTCCGAGACCGTGTACTATAGCCCATGGTTTTTCTTCGATTTCGACATTTTTTCAAAAACGCTCAAAAACGACAAAAAACACCATACTATAGTATGGCGTCCGAGACCGTGTACTATAGCCCATGGTTTTTCTTCGATTTCGACATTTTTTCAAAATGCTCAAAAACGCTCCGAGACCGTGTACTATAGCCCATGGTTTTTCTTCGATTTCGACATTTTTTCAAAAACGCTCAAAAACGACAAAAAACACCATACTATAGTATGGCGTCCGAGACCGTGTACTATAGCCCATGTTTTTTCTTCGATTTCGACATTTTTTCAAAACGCTCAAAAACGCTCCGAGACCGTGTACTATAGCCCATGGTTTTTCTTCGATTTCGACATTTTTTTAAAACGCTCAAAAACGCTCCGAGACCGTGTACTATAGCCCATGGTTTTTCTTCGATTTCGACATTTTTTCGAAAACGCTCAAAAGCGACGAAAAACACCATACTATAGTATGGCGTCCGAGACCGTGTACTATAGCCCATGGTTTTTCTTCAATTTCGACATTTTTTCAAAACGCTCAAAAACACTCCGAGACCGTGTACTATAGCCCATGGTTTTTCTTCGATTTCGACATTTTTTCAAAACGCTCAAAAACGCTCCGAGACCGTGTACTATAGCCCATGGTTTTTCTTCGATTTCGACATTTTTTTCAAAAACGCTCAAAAACGACAAAAAACACCATACTATAGTATGGCGTTCGAGACCGTGTACTATAGCCCATGGTTTTTCTTCGATTTCGACATTTTTTCAAAAACGCTCAAAAACTACAAAAAACACCATACTATAGTATGGCGTTCGAGACCGTGTACTATAGCCCATGGTTTTTCTTCGATTTCGACATTTTTTCAAAACGCTCAAAAACGCTCCGAGACCGTGTACCCATGGTTTTTCTTCGATTTCGACATTTTTTCAAAACGCTCAAAAACGCTCCGAGACCGTGTACTATAGCCCATGGTTTTTCTTCGATTTCGACATTTTTTCAAAACGCTCAAAAACGCTCCGAGACCGTGTACTATAGCCCATGGTTTTTCTTCGATTTCGACATTTTTTCAAAAACGCTCAAAAACGACAAAAAACACCATACTATAGTATGGCGTCCGAGACCGTGTACTATAGCCAATGGTTTTTCTTCGATTTCGACATTTTTTCAAAAACGCTCAAAAACGAAAAAAAAAAACACCATACTATAGTATGGCGTCCGAGACCGTGTACTATAGCCCATGGTTTTTCTTCGATTTCGACATTTTTTCAAAACGCTCAAAAACGCTCCGAGACCGTGTACTATAGCCCATGGTTTTTCTTCGATTTCGACATTTTTTCAAAACGCTCAAAAACGCTCCGAGACCGTGTACTATAGCCCATGGTTTTTCTTCGATTTCGACACTTTTTCAAAAACGCTCAAAAACGACAAAAAACACCGTACTATAGTATGGCGTCCGAGACCGTGTACTATAGCCCATGGTTTTTCTTCGATTTCGACATTTTTTCAAAACGCTCAAAAACGCTCCGAGACCGTGTACTATAGCCCATGGTTTTTCTTCAATTTCGACATTTTTTCAAAAACGCTCAAAAACGACAAAAAACGCCATACTATAGCATGGCGTACGAGACCGTGTACTATAGCCCATGGTTTTTCTTCGATTTCGACATTTTTTCAAAACGCTCAAAAACGCTCCGAGACCGTGTACTATAGCCCATGGTTTTTCTTCGATTTCGACATTTTTTCGAAAACGCTCAAAAACGACGAAAAACACCATACTATAGTATGGCGTCCGAGACCGTGTACTATAGCCCATGGTTTTTCTTCGATTTCGACATTTTTTCAAAAACGCTCAAAAACGACAAAAAACACCATACTATAGTATGGCGTCCGAGACCGTGTACTATAGCCCATGGTTTTTCTTCGATTTCGACATTTTTTCAAAATGCTCAAAAACGCTCCGAGACCGTGTACTATAGCCCATGGTTTTTCTTCGATTTCGACATTTTTTCAAAAACGCTCAAAAACGACAAAAAACACCATACTATAGTATGGCGTCCGAGACCATGTACTATAGCCCATGGTTTTTCTTCGATTTCGACATTTTTTCAAAACGCTCAAAAACGCTCCGAGACCGTGTACTATAGCCCATGGTTTTTCTTCGATTTCGACATTTTTTCAAAACACTCAAAAACGCTCCGAGACCGTGTACTAGCCCATGGTTTTTCTTCGATTTCGACATTTTTTCAAAATGCTCAAAAACGCTCCGAGACCGTGTACTATAGCCCATGGTTTTTCTTCGATTTCGACATTTTTTCAAAAACGCTCAAAAACGACAAAAAACACCATACTATAGTATGGCGTCCGAGACCGTGTACTATAGCCCATGGTTTTTCTTCGATTTCGACATTTTTTCAAAACGCTCAAAAACGCTCCGAGACCGTGTACTATAGCCCATGGTTTTTCTTCGATTTCGACATTTTTTCAAAACGCTCAAAAACGCTCCGAGACCGTGTACTATAGCCCATGGTTTTTCTTCGATTTCGACATTTTTTCAAAAACGCTCAAAAACGACAAAAAACACCATACTATAGTATGGCGTCCGAGACCGTGTACTATAGCCCATGGTTTTCCTCGATTTCGACATTTTTTCAAAACGCTCAAAAACGCTCCGAGACCGTGTACTATAGCCCATGGTTTTTCTTCGATTTCGACATTTTTTCAAAAACGCTCAAAAACGACAAAAAACACCATACTATAGTAAGTAAGTAAGTAAAGTTTATTTATATAGCACCTTTCACAGAGTGGTCTCACAAAGTGCTTTACATACATACAGAAAAGCAAACAGGAGAATAAAAAAAGGAAAACGGTATACCACAGGAGAAGAGAGAAAAAATAAAAAATAAAATAAAATAAAAGTTGTGCAACTCCATTATATAAAACCAGGATACAAGGAAGCATTTGGGAAAAATAAAATCACGAACCATCACTAAGCAGCAACAAAAGCTTGTGCAAATAGGAAAGTTTTAAGATTTTTCTTAAAAATGTCTACTGATGACGAGAGTCTCAGTGAAAGTGGCAGTGCATTCCACAGTTTAGCAGCAACCGCCTGATAGGACCTGTCCCTTTGGTTTTTAACTTAGTAGAGGGTTGAACTAAAAGGTGCTGGTCAGCCGATCTAAGGGCCCTACTGGGAACATACCGTGGGACTAGGTCTGTAATATAGCCAGGGGCCTGACCGTGCAGTGCTCTATATGTCGTGACTAAAACTTTTAAACTGTATTCTAAAACTCACAGGGAGCCAGTGCAAGGAGGCCAGCACGGGGTAATGTGGCACTGTCTACTGGATTTGGTTAATAACCTAGCTGCTGCGTTTTGTATTAGTTGGAGGCGGTCCGTGCTGGATTTATTTAGGCAGGTGAAAAGGGAGTTGCAGTAGTCAAGCCTTGATGAAATAAAAGCATGTATGACCATTTCGAGTTCAGTATATGATATAATGGATCTTAGTTTGGCGATATTCCGTAGGTGGAATATCGCCAAGTATGGCGTCCGAGACCGTGTACTAGCCCATGGTTTTTCTTCGATTTCGACATTTTTTCAAAAATGCTCAAAAACGCTCCGAGACCGTGTACTATAGCCCATGGTTTTTCTTCGATTTCGACATTTTTTCGAAAACGCTCAAAAACGACAAAAAACACCATACTATAGTATGGCGTCCGAGACCGTGTACTATAGCCCATGGTTTTTCTTCGATTTCGACATTTTTTCAAAACGCTCAAAAACGCTCCGAGACCGTGTACTATAGCCCATGGTTTTTCTTCGATTTCGACATTTTTTTCAAAACGCTCAAAAACGCTCCGAGACCGTGTACTATAGCCCATGGTTTTTCTTCGATTTCGACATTTTTTCAAAAACGCTCAAAACGACAAAAAACACCATACTATAGTATGGCGTCCGAGACCGTGTACTATAGCCCATGGTTTTTCTTCGATTTCGACATTTTTTCAAAACACTCAAAAAGGCTCCGAGACCGTGTACTATAGCCCATGGTTTTTCTTCGATTTCGACATTTTTTCAAAACCGCTCAAAAACGACAAAAAACACCATACTATAGTAAGTAAGTAAGTAAAGTTTATTTATATAGCACCTTTCACAGAGTGGTCTCACAAAGTGCTTTACATACATACAGAAAAGCAAACAGGAGAATAAAAAAGGAAAACGGTATACCACAGGAGAAAGAGAAAAAATAAAAAATAAAATAAAATAAAAGTTGTGCAACTCCATTATATAAACCAGGATACAAGGAAGCATTTGGGGAAAAATAAAATCACGAACCTTCACTAAGCAGCAACAAAAGCTTGTGCAAATAGGAAAGTTTTAAGATTTTTCTTAAAAATGTCTACTGATGACGAGAGTCTCAGTGAAAGTGGCAGTGCATTCCACAGTTTAGCAGCAACCGCCTGATAGGACCTGTCCCCTTTGGTTTTTAACTTAGTAGAGGGTTGAACTAAAAGGTGCTGGTCAGCCGATCTAAGGGCCCTACTGGGAACATACCGTGGGACTAGGTCTGTAATATAGCCAGGGGCCTGACCGTGCAGTGCTCTATATGTCGTGACTAAAACTTTAAACTGTATTCTAAAACTCACAGGGAGCCAGTGCAAGGAGGCCAGCACCGGGGTAATGTGGCACTGTCTACTGGATTTGGTTAATAACCTAGCTGCTGCGTTTTGTATTAGTTGGAGGCGGTCCGTGCTGGATTTATTTAGGCAGGTGAAAAGGGAGTTGCAGTAGTCAAGCCTTGATGAAATAAAAGCATGTATGACCATTTCGAGTTCAGTATATGATATAATGGATCTTAGTTTGGCGATAATCCGTAGGTGGAATATCGCCAAGTATGGCGTCCGAGACCGTGTACTAGCCCATGGTTTTTCTTCGATTTCGACATTTTTTCAAAATGCTCAAAAACGCTCCGAGACCGTGTACTATAGCCCATGGTTTTTCTTCGATTTCGACATTTTTTCAAAAACGCTCAAAAACGACAAAAAACACCATACTATAGTATGGCGTCCGAGACCGTGTTCTATAGCCCATGGTTTTTCTTCGATTTCGACATTTTTTTAAAACGCTCAAAAACGCTCCGAGACCGTGTACTATAGCCCATGGTTTTTCTTCGATTTCGACATTTTTTCAAAAACGCTCAAAAACGACAAAAAACACCATACTATAGTATGGCGTCCAAGACCGTGTACTATAGCCCATGGTTTTTCTTCGATTTCGACATTTTTTCAAAACACTCAAAAACGCTCCGAGACCGTGTACTATAGCCCATGGTTTTTCTTCGATTTCGACATTTTTTCAAAAACGCTCAAAAACGACAAAAAACACCATACTATAGTATGGCGTCCGAGACCGTGTACTATAGCCCATGGTTTTTCTTCGATTTCGACATTTTTTCAAAATGCTCAAAAACGCTCCGAGACCGTGTACTATAGCCCATGGTTTTTCTTCGATTTCGACATTTTTTCAAAACGCTCAAAACGACAAAAAACACCATACTATAGTATGGCGTCCGAGACCGTGTACTATAGCCCATGGTTTTTCTTCGATTTCGACATTTTTTCAAAACGCTCAAAAACGCTCCGAGACCGTGTACTATAGCCCATGGTTTTTCTTCAATTTCGACATTTTTTCAAAAACTCTCAAAAACGACAAAAAACGCCATACTATAGCATGTCGTACGAGACCGTGTACTATAGCCCATAGTTTTTCTTCGATTTCAACATTTTTTCAAAACGCTCAAAAACGCTCAGAGACCGTGTACTATAGCCCATGGTTTTTCTTCGATTTCGACATTTTTTCAAAACGCTCAAAAACGCTCCGAGACCGTGTACTATAGCCCATGGTTTTTCTTCGATTTCGACATTTTTTCAAAAACGCTCAAAAACGACAAAAAACACCATACTATAGTATGGCGTCCGAGACCGTGTACTATAGCCCATGGTTTTTCTTCGATTTCGACATTTTTTCAAAACGCTCAAAAATGCTCCGAGACCGTGTACTATAGCCCATGGTTTTTCTTCGATTTCGACATTTTTTCAAAAACGCTCAAAAACGACAAAAAAACACCATACTATAGTATGGCGTCCGAGACCGTGTACTATAGCCCATGGTTTTTCTTCTCAAAAACGCTCCGAGACCGTGTACTATAGCCCATGGTTTTTCTTCGATTTCGACATTTTTTCAAAAACGCTCAAAAACGACGAAAAACACCATACTATAGTATGGCATCCGAGACCGTGTACTATAGCCCATGGTTTTTCTTCAATTTCGACATTTTTTCAAAACGCTCAAAAACGCTCCGAGACCGTGTACTATAGCCCATGGTTTTTCTTCGATTTCGACATTTTTTCAAAAACGCTCAAAAACGACAAAAAACACCATACTATAGTATGGCGTCCGAGACCGTGTACTATAGCCCATGGTTTTTCTTCGATTTCGACATTTTTTTAAAACGCTCAAAAACGCTCCGAGACCGTGCCCATGGTTTTTCTTCGATTTCGACATTTTTTCAAAAACGCTCAAAAACGACAAAAAACACCATACTATAGTATGGCGTCCGAGACCGTGTACTATAGCCCATGGTTTTTCTTCGATTTCGACATTTTTTCAAAACACTCAAAAAGGCTCCGAGACCGTGTACTATAGCCCATGGTTTTTCTTCGATTTCGACATTTTTTCAAAAACGCTCAAAAACGACAAAAAACACCATACTATAGTATGGCGTCCGAGACCGTGTACTATAGCCCATGGTTTTTCTTCGATTTCGACATTTTTTCAAAATGCTCAAAAACGCTCCGAGTCCATGTACTATAGCCCATGGTTTTTCTTCGATTTCGACATTTTTTCAAAAACGCTCAAAAACGACAAAAAACACCATACTATAGTATGGCGTCCGAGACCGTGTACTATAGCCCATGGTTTTTCTTCAATTTTGACATTTTTTCAAAACGCTCAAAAACGCTCCGAGACCGTGTACTATAGCCCATGGTTTTTCTTCAATTTCGACATTTTTTCAAAACGCTCAAAAACGCTCCGAGACCGTGTACTATAGCCCATGGATTTTCTTCGATTTCGACATTTTTTCAAAAACGCTCAAAAACGACAAAAAACACCATACTATAGTATGGCGTCCGAGACCGTGTACTATAGCCCATGGTTTTTCTTCAATTTCGACATTTTTTCAAAACGCTCAAAAACGCTCCGAGACCGTGTAGTATAGCCCATGGTTTTTCTTCGATTTCGACATTTTTTCAAAACGCTCAAAAACGCTCCGAGACCGTGTACTATAGCCCATGGTTTTTCTTCGATTTCGACATTTTTTCAAAACGCTCAAAAACGCTCCGAGACCGTGTACTATAGCCCATGGTTTTTCTTCGATTTCGACATTTTTTCAAAACGCTCAAAAACGCTCCGAGACCGTGTACTATAGCCCATGGTTTTTCTTCGATTTCGACATTTTTTCAAAAACGCTCAAAAACGACAAAAAACACCATACTATAGTATGGTGTCCGAGACCGTGTACTATAGCCCATGGTTTTTCTTCGATTTCGACATTTTTTCAAAACGCTCAAAAACACTCCGAGACCGTGTACTATAGCCCATGGTTTTTCTTCGATTTCGACATTTTTTCAAAACGCTCAAAAACGCTCCGAGACCGTGTACTATAGCCCATGGTTTTTCTTCGATTTCGACATTTTTTCAAAACGCTCAAAAACCCTCCGAGACCGTGTACTATAGCCCATGGTTTTTCTTCGATTTCGACATTTTTTCAAAACGCTCAAAAACGCTCCGAGACCGTGTACTATAGCCCATGGTTTTTCTTCGATTTCGACATTTTTTCAAAAACGCTCAAAAACGACAAAAAACACCATACTATAGTATGGCGTCCGAGACCGTGTACTATAGCCCATGGTTTTTCTTCGATTTCGACATTTTTTCAAAACGCTAAACCCGAGACCGTGTACTATAGCCCATGGTTTTTCTTCGATTTGGACATTTTTTCAAAACGCTCAAAAACGCTCCGAGACCGTGTACTATAGCCCATGGTTTTTCTTCGATTTCGACATTTTTTTAAAAACGCTCAAAAACGACAAAAAACACCATACTATAGTATGGCGTCCGAGACCGTGTACTATAGCCCATGGTTTTTCTTCGATTTGGACATTTTTTCAAAACGCTCAAAAACGCTCCGAGACCCTGTACTATAGCCCATGGTTTTTCTTCGATTTCGACATTTTTTTTAAAAACGCTCAAAAACGACAAAAAACACCATACTATAGTATGGCGTCCGAGACCGTGTACTATAGCCCATGGTTTTTCTTCGATTTCGACATTTTTTCAAAACGCTCAAAAACGCTCCGAGACCGTGTACTATAGCCCATGGTTTTTCTTCGATTTCGTCATTTTTTCAAAAACGCTCAAAAACGACAAAAAACACCATACTATAGTATGGCGTCCGAGACCGTGTACTATAGCCCATTGTTTTTCTTCGATTTCGACATTTTTTCAAAAACGCTCAAAAACGACAAAAAACACCATACTATAGTATGGCGTCCGAGACCGTGTACTATAGCCCATGGTTTTTCTTCGATTTCGACATTTTTTCAAAAAGCTCAAAAACGCTCCGAGACCGTGTACTATAGCCCATGGTTTTTCTTCGATTTCGATATTTTTTCAAAAACGCTCAAAAACGACAAAAAACACCATACTATAGTATGGCGTCCGAGACCGTGTACTATAGCCCATGGTTTTTCTTCGATTTAGACATTTTTTCAAAACGCTCAAAAACGACGAAAAACACCATACTATAGTATGGCGCCCGAGACCGTGTACTATAGCCCATGGTTTTTCTTCGATTTCGACATTTTTTCAAAACGCTCAAAAACGCTCCGAGACCGTGTAGTATAGCCCATGGTTTTTCTTCGATTTCAACATTTTTTCAAAACGCTCAAAAACGCTCCGAGACCGTGTACTATAGCCCATGGTTTTTCTTCGATTTCGACATTTTTTCAAAACGCTCAAAAACGCTCCGAGACCGTGTACTATAGCCCATGGTTTTTCTTCGATTTCGACATTTTTTCAAAACGCTCAAAAACGCTCCGAGACCGTGTACTATAGCCCATGGTTTTTCTTCGATTTCGACATTTTTTCAAAAACGCTCAAAAACGACAAAAAACACCATACTATAGTATGGTGTCCGAGACCGTGTACTATAGCCCATGGTTTTTCTTCGATTTCGACATTTTTTCAAAACGCTCAAAAACACTCTGAGACCGTGTACTATAGCCCATGGTTTTTCTTCGATTTTGACATTTTTTCAAAACGCTCAAAAACGCTCCGAGACCGTGTACTATAGCCCATGGTTTTTCTTCGATTTCGACATTTTTTCAAAACGCTCAAAAACCCTCCGAGACCGTGTACTATAGCCCATGGTTTTTCTTCGATTTCGACATTTTTTCAAAACGCTCAAAAACGCTCCGAGACCGTGTACTATAGCCCATGGTTTTTCTTCGATTTCGACATTTTTTCAAAAACGCTCAAAAACGACAAAAAACACCATACTATAGTATGGCGTCCGAGACCGTGTACTATAGCCCATGGTTTTTCTTCGATTTCGACATTTTTTCAAAACGCTCAAAAACCCGAGACCGTGTACTATAGCCCATGGTTTTTCTTCGATTTGGACATTTTTTCAAAACGCTCAAAAACGCTCCGAGACCGTGTACTATAGCCCATGGTTTTTCTTCGATTTCGACATTTTTTTAAAAACGCTCAAAAACGACAAAAAACACCATACTATAGTATGGCGTCCGAGACCGTGTACTATAGCTCATGGTTTTTCTTCGATTTGGACATTTTTTCAAAACGCTCAAAAACGCTCCGAGACCCTGTACTATAGCCCATGGTTTTTCTTCGATTTCGACATTTTTTTAAAAACGCTCAAATACGACAAAGAACACCATACTATAGTATGGCGTCCGAGACCGTGTACTATAGCCCATGGTTTTTCTTCGATTTCGACATTTTTTCAAAACGCTCAAAAACGCTCCGAGACCGTGTACTATAGCCCATGGTTTTTCTTCGATTTCGTCATTTTTTCAAAAACGCTCAAAAACGACAAAAAACACCATACTATAGTATGGCGTCCGAGACCGTGTACTATAGCCCATTGTTTTTCTTCGATTTCGACATTTTTTCAAAAACGCTCAAAAACGACAAAAAACACCATACTATAGTATGGCGTCCGAGACCGTGTACTATAGCCCATGGTTTTTCTTCGATTTCGACATTTTTTCAAAAAGCTCAAAAACGCTCCGAGACCGTGTACTATAGCCCATGGTTTTTCTTCGATTTCGATATTTTTTCAAAAACGCTCAAAGACGACAAAAAACACCATACTATATTATGGCGTCCAAGACCGTGTACTATAGCCCATGGTTTTTCTTCGATTTCGACATTTTTTCAAAAACGCTCAAAAACGAGTAAAAATACCATACTATAGTATGGCGCCCGAGACCGTGTACTATAGCCCATGGTTTTTCTTCGATTTGGACATTTTTTCAAAACGCTCAAAAACGCTCCGAGACCGTGTACTATAGCCCATGGTTTTTCTTCGATTTCGACATTTTTTCAAAACACTCAAAAACGCTCCGAGACCGTGTACTATAGCCCATGGTTTTTCTTCGATTTCGACATTTTTTCAAAAACGCTCAAAAACGACAAAAAACACCATACTATAGTATGGCGTCCGAGACCGTGTACTATAGCCCATGGTTTTTCTTCGATTTCGACATTTTTTCAAAAACTCTCAAAAACGACAAAAAACACCATACTATAGTATGGCGTCCGAGACCGTGTACTATAGCCCATTGTTTTTCTTCGATTTCGACATTTTTTCAAAACGCTCAAAAACGCTCCGAGACCGTGTACTATAGCCCATGGTTTTTCTTCGATTTCGACATTTTTTCAAAACGCTCAAAAACGCTCCAAGACCGTGTACTATAGCCCATGGTTTTTCTTCGATTTCGACATTTTTTCAAAAACGCTCAAAAACGACAAAAACACCATACTATAGTATGGCGTCCGAGACCGTGTACTATAGCCCATGGTTTTTCTTCGATTTCGACATTTTTTCAAAAACGCTCAAAAACGACAAAAAACACCATACTATAGTATGGCGTCCGAGACCGTGTACTATAGCCCATGGTTTTTCTTCGATTTCGACATTTTTTCAAAAACGCTCAAAAACGACAAAAAACGCCATACTATAGCATGGCGTACGAGACCGTGTACTATAGCCCATAGTTTTTCTTCGATTTCGACATTTTTTCAAAACGCTCAAAAACACTCCGAGACCGTGTACTATAGCCCATGGTTTTTCTTCAATTTCGACATTTTTTTAAAAACGCTCAAAAACGACAAAAAACACCATACTATAGTATGGCGTCCGAGACCGTGTACTATAGCCCATTGTTTTTCTTCGATTTCGACATTTTTTCAAAACGCTCAAAAACGCTCCGAGACCGTGTACTATAGCCCATGGTTTTTCTTCGATTTCGACATTTTTTCAAAACGCTCAAAAACGCTCCGAGACCGTGTACTATAGCCCATGGTTTTTCTTCGATTTCGATATTTTTTCAAAAACGCTCAAAGACGACAAAAAACACCATACTATAGTATGGCGTCCGAGACCGTGTACTATAGCCCATGGTTTTTCTTCGATTTCGACATTTTTTCAAAAAGCTCAAAAACGCTCCGAGACCGTGTACTATAGCCCATGGTTTTTCTTCGATTTCGACATTTTTTCAAAAACGCTCAAAAACGACAAAAAACACCATACTATATTATGCGTCCAAGACCGTGTACTATAGCCCATGGTTTTTCTTCGATTTCGACATTTTTTCAAAACGACTAAAAATACCATACTATAGTATGGCGTCCGAGACCGTGTACTATAGCCCATGGTTTTTCTTCGATTTGGACATTTTTTCAAAACGCTCAAAAACGCTCCGAGACCGTGTACTATAGCCCATGGTTTTTCTTCGATTTCGACATTTTTTCAAAACGCTCAAAAACGCTCCGAGACCGTGCCCATGGTTTTTCTTCGATTTCGACATTTTTTCAAAAACGCTCAAAAACGACAAAAAACACCATACTATAGTATGGCGTCCGAGACCGTGTACTATAGCCCATGGTTTTTCTTCGATTTCGACATTTTTTCAAAACACTCAAAAAGGCTCCGAGACCGTGTACTATAGCCCATGGTTTTTCTTCGATTTCGACATTTTTTCAAAAACGCTCAAAAACGACAAAAAACACCATACTATAGTATGGCGTCCGAGACCGTGTACTATAGCCCATGGTTTTTCTTCAATTTCGACATTTTTTCAAAATGCTCAAAAACGCTCCGAGACCATGTACTATAGCCCATGGTTTTTCTTCGATTTCGACATTTTTTCAAAAACGCTCAAAAACGACAAAAAACACCATACTATAGTATGGCGTCCGAGACCGTGTACTATAGCCCATGGTTTTTCTTCAATTTTGACATTTTTTCAAAACGCTCAAAAACGCTCCGAGACCGTGTACTATAGCCCATGGTTTTTCTTCAATTTCGACATTTTTTCAAAACGCTCAAAAACGCTCCGAGACCGTGTACTATAGCCCATGGTTTTTCTTCGATTTCGACATTTTTTCAAAAACGCTCAAAAACGACAAAAAACACCATACTATAGTATGGCGTCCGAGACCGTGTACTATAGCCCATGGTTTTTCTTCAATTTCGACATTTTTTCAAAACGCTCAAAAACGCTCCGAGACCGTGTAGTATAGCCCATGGTTTTTCTTCGATTTCAACATTTTTTCAAAACGCTCAAAAACGCTCCGAGACCGTGTACTATAGCCCATGGTTTTTCTTCGATTTCGACATTTTTTCAAAACGCTCAAAAACGCTCCGAGACCGTGTACTATAGCCCATGGTTTTTCTTCGATTTCGACATTTTTTCAAAACGCTCAAAAACGCTCCGAGACCGTGTACTATAGCCCATGGTTTTTCTTCGATTTCGACAATTTTTCAAAAACGCTCAAAAACGACAAAAAACACCATACTATAGTATGGCGTCCGAGACCGTGTACTATAGCCCATGGTTTTTCTTCGATTTCGACATTTTTTCGAAACGCTCAAAAACACTCCGAGACCGTGTACTATAGCCCATGGTTTTTCTTCGATTTTGACATTTTTTCAAAACGCTCAAAAACGCTCCGAGACCGTGTACTATAGCCCATGGTTTTTCTTCGATTTGGACATTTTTTCAAAACGCTCAAAAACGCTCCGAGACCGTGTACTATAGCCCATGGTTTTTCTTCGATTTCGACATTTTTTCAAAACGCTCAAAAACGCTCCGAGACCGTGTACTATAGCCCATGGTTTTTCTTCGATTTCGTCATTTTTTCAAAAACGCTCAAAAACGACAAAAAACACCATACTATAGTATGGCGTCCGAGACCGTGTACTATAGCCCATGGTTTTTCTTCGATTTCGACATTTTTTCAAAACGCTCAAAAACGCTCCGAGACCGTGTACTATAGCCCATGGTTTTTCTTCGATTTCGACATTTTTTCAAAAACGCTCAAAAACGACAAAAAACACCATACTATATTATGCGTCCGAGACCGTGTACTATAGCCCATGGTTTTTCTTCGATTTCGACATTTTTTCAAAAACGCTCAAAAACGACTAAAAATACCATACTATAGTATGGCGTCCGAGACCGTGTACTATAGCTCATGGTTTTTCTTCGATTTGGACATTTTTTCAAAACGCTCAAAAACGCTCCGAGACCGTGTACTATAGCCCATGGTTTTTCTTCGATTTCGACATTTTTTTAAAAACGCTCAAATACGACAAAGAACACCATACTATAGTATGGCGTCCGAGACCGTGTACTATAGCCCATGGTTTTTCTTCGATTTCGACATTTTTTCAAAACGCTCAAAAACGCTCCGAGACCGTGTACTATAGCCCATGGTTTTTCTTCGATTTCGACATTTTTTCAAAAACGCTCAAAAACGACAAAAAAACACCATACTATAGTATGGCGTCCGAGACCGTGTACTATAGCCCATGGTTTTTCTTCGATTTCGACATTTTTTCAAAAACGCTCAAAAACGACAAAAAACACCATACTATAGTATGGCGTCCGAGACCGTGTACTATAGCCCATGGTTTTTCTTCGATTTCGACATTTTTTCAAAAAGCTCAAAAACGCTCCGAGACCGTGTACTATAGCCCATGGTTTTTCTTCGATTTCGATATTTTTTCAAAAACGCTCAAAAACGACAAAAAACACCATACTATATTATGCGTCCAAGACCGTGTACTATAGCCCATGGTTTTTCTTCGATTTCGACATTTTTTCAAAAACGCTCAAAAACGACAAAAAACACCATACTATAGTATGGCGCCCGAGACCGTGTACTATAGCCCATTGTTTTTCTTCGATTTCGACATTTTTTCAAAACGCTCAAAAACGCTCCGAGACCGTGTACTATAGCCCATGGTTTTTCTTCGATTTCGACATTTTTTCAAAACACTCAAAAACGCTCCGAGACCGTGTACTATAGCCCATGGTTTTTCTTCGATTTCGACATTTTTTCAAAAACGCTCAAAAACGACAAAAAACACCATACTATAGTATGGCGTCCGAGACCGTGTACTATAGCCCATTGTTTTTCTTCGATTTCGACATTTTTTCAAAAACGCTCAAAAACAACAAAAAACACCATACTATAGTATGGCGTCCGAGACCGTGTACTATAGCCCATTGTTTTTCTTCGATTTCGACATTTTTTCAAAACGCTCAAAAACGCTCCGAGACCGTGTACTATAGCCCATGGTTTTTCTTCGATTTCGACATTTTTTCAAAACGCTCAAAAACGCTCCAAGACCGTGTACTATAGCCCATGGTTTTTCTTCGATTTCGACATTTTTTCAAAAACGCTCAAAAACGACAAAAAACACCATACTATAGTATGGCGTCCGAGACCGTGTACTATAGCCCATGGTTTTTCTTCGATTTCGACATTTTTTCAAAAACGCTCAAAAACGACAAAAAACACCATACTATAGTATGGCGTCCGAGACCGTGTACTATAGCCCATGGTTTTTCTTCGATTTCGACATTTTTTCAAAAACGCTCAAAAACGACAAAAAACGCCATACTATAGCATGGCGTACGAGACCGTGTACTATAGCCCATAGTTTTTCTTCGATTTCGACATTTTTTCAAAACGCTCAAAAACACTCCGAGACCGTGTACTATAGCCCATGGTTTTTCTTCAATTTCGACATTTTTTCAAAAACGCTCAAAAACGACAAAAAACACCATACTGTAGTATGGCATCCGAGACCGTGTACTATAGCCCATGGTTTTTCTTCGATTTCGACATTTTTTCAAAACGCTCAAAAACGCTCCGAGACCGTGTACTATAGCCCATGGTTTTTCTTCGATTTTGACATTTTTTCAAAAACGCTCAAAAACGACAAAAAACACCATACTATAGTATGGCGTCCGAGACCGTGTACTATAGCCCATGGTTTTTCTTCGATTTCGACATTTTTTCAAAAACGCTCAAAAACGACAAAAAACGCCATACTATAGCATGGCGTACGAGACCGTGTACTATAGCCCATGGTTTTTCTTCGATTTCGACATTTTTTCAAAACGCTCAAAAACGCTCTGAGACCGTGTACTATAGCCCATGGTTTTTCTTCGATTTCGACATTTTTTCTATAACGCTCAAAAACGACAAAAAACACCATACTATAGTATAGCGTCCGAG
>CM076985.1:16061510-16064010 GCA_039105355.1 Benthosema pterotum | reverse complement strand
CAGCGCGAATTAATGACTTTAAAGAAGTTGAGGAAACGGCCGCGGTGGGTGATGCATTGAATACCCGCGGCCGGCGTGGGTGGCTCCGAACGGCACATGAAGTCAAGGAAGGCCCGGACATGTGTCACCCTTTGAGACATGTTCCGTACCCTCTGTTGGGTGGGCCTGGACGGCAGCAGATCTGCCCGAAAATCCTCCAGGAGTGAGGCTATATTGTGAGCTAAGTCGTCCCCCCTCTCCGTGCTGCTGTGGGACGTAAAACATAAACATATAAGCGAGACCGAATAACCAAACTATAAGTTAAAGTTAGGCTAGCGTAAGTCAAACTCAAACCCACCTTTGCGTGTGGTTGGTCGGCGTAGGCGGCGGTGCTGGACCTGCCGCTTCGCTGGTGATAACATCGTGATCGTCAGGTAGCATAGTAAACAAACAGGAGAGACACCCGGCGCTTCCGCGTTTAAGTGCAGGCGCGGCGGTGACGTGGTGGCGGTGACGTGGTCAACGCGCACCGCCACACACGCTGCGGCTCCGAGGGCAAGCTGCAGCGGGCTAGACACTTGCCGAGCACCCGCATACACGCGCGGCGCATGCGGGTGACGTCGTTTGTTGGTGGTGCATGGCCTCCAACTCCCAGAGGGGGGTTGGGGTGGAGGGAGTTGCCCGGCGAAAGCTGCACGGTATCCAGCCGAGTGGCCTCATGATTAGAGTGTCTGCCTTTGAACTCGGCTGCCCGGGTTCGACTCCCGGCCGGGGCATACCCAAATTCTGTAAACATGGGTCCGAGTGAATTCCAAAGCTTACCCGCCTTAAGCGGGACACGGTATAACTGCTCTACCGTCGTGCACGCCCACGCGGTAGCCCATAATAAGTAAGTAAAGTTCCGGCGCGGTGACACTTGGCCACCGCGGCCGATATCAAACGATGGCAGCAGTACGCTCGGCCGGCGGCGGTGGGGGGTGGTGGGTGGTGCATGGCCCCCAGAGGCATGGTCTCTGGGGGTTGGGTTAGAGTGAATGCCCCTGGACGGGGCCTGGTGGGTGGTGCATGGCCCCCAGAGGGATGCTCTCTGGGGGTTGGTTTGGAGAGAAGGCCCCTGTCTGGTGCACTTGGTACTGGCGGCAGTACCCTGGACAGACGGCCAGAGTTGTTGCAGTGTCCATCGGTATGGCCAGGGCGCGGGCCCCGGCCAGAATTGTTTGTCCATCGGTATGGCCAGCCAATTGTTTCAAAGTCCATCGGTATGGCCAGGGGCGCGGGCCCCGGCCAGAATTGTTTCAAAGTCCTACAGTATGCCCAGGGGCGTGCGGTCCGTGCGGCGCGGTACATCACTCTTTATGCCCCGAGAGGGGTGCTTAAGGGTGGGTGCACATGTTCGAACGGAGCGCCGGGTGGTGGCTCTCGGCCGGGAGGGTGCCTGACCCAGGGCCTGGGCCCCCGCCCGGCGGGTCAGTGGGCCCTGGGCCTGGGCGGTGGCCTGGTGGTTGTGGTGCATGGCCCCCAGAGGCTGTCCTCTGGGGGGTGGGTTGGAGAACGTGCCCCTGCACGGAGGTGTGCCTGGAGCACTGGGTACTGGCGGCAGTACCCAGGACAGGCGGCCTGGTGGCGCCCTTCGGGGGCGGCGGCGTTCTGGTAGTGGTGCATGGCCCCCAGAGGTTCACCTCTGGGGGTTAGGTTGGAGAAAGAGCCCCTGGACGGAGGTCCTCTGGGGTCCATTTGGTGCGGGGCGCAGTACCCCGTGCGGCCGCCTGGTGGCGCCCTTCGGGGGCGGCGGCGTTCTGGTAGTGGTGCATGGCCCCCAGAGGTTCACCTCTGGGGGTTAGGTTGGAGAAAGAGCCCCTGGACGGAGGTCCTCTGGGGTCCATTTGGTGCGGGGCGCAGTACCCCGTGCGGCCGCCTGGTGGCGCCCTTCTGGGGAGGCGGCAGTCTGGTAGTGGTGCATGGCCCCCAGAGGTTCACCTCTGGGGGTTAGGTTGGAGAAATTGCCCCTGGACGGAGGTCCTCTGGGGTCCATTTGGTGCGGGGCGCAGTACCCCGTGCGGCCGCCTGGTGGCGCCCTTCGGGGGCGGCGGCGTTCTGGTAGTGGTGCATGGCCCCCAGAGGTTCACCTCTGGGGGATAGGTTGGAGAAATTGCCCCTGGACGGAGGTCCTGTGGGGTCCATTTGGTGCGGGGCGCAGTACCCCGTGCGGCCGCCTGGTGGCGCCCTTCTGGGGCGGCGGCAGTCTGGTAGTGGTGCATGGCCCCCAGAGGTTCACCTCTGGCGGGTAGGGTTGGAGAGAGTGCCCCTGGGGTCCATTTGGTGCGGGGGCGCAGTTCCCAGTTTGGCCACAAGGCGGCGCCTGACCTCCAGCCCCCCCAGGGGGGGCGAGCGGCCGGCTCATGCCCGGCCGAGGTGCCTGCTTAAACGTGGAGTTTCCCCCTCTCCGCATGAGCAGCCTGGAGCTTCGCATGTGCAGCTCTCCCCCACGTGAAAGTGGCCGGAGCCCCGAGCTCCTGGGCTC
>CM076985.1:16049010-16051510 GCA_039105355.1 Benthosema pterotum | reverse complement strand
TGTACCGCCGCTGTTGCAGGAAGCGGCGTAGCCATGTATACTCAGTATCTGTGAGCACAAGCCTCGCGGCTCCGTAGGTTCTGCGGGTCTTGTGGTGCTCTAAGCGAATGACATAGCGGCCGGGGCTCGCTTGGACGGCGGAGGACACATCCGTGTCCCGCATGTATACGAAGCACCCGCGCCGCAAGCCGCTCACTGTGGCGAGATAGGTGGCGAGGAGACCTGTGGCACAGTGAACAGTTGTCAGGCAGCCAGGGTCTTCTTCCAGCAGATCTAGTGCGGCTGGGATATGCCGTTTGGCCTCGGCGAGTAATTGTTGCAGCTCTGCCGGGGTCATCGTAAGTTCGGATTTTCGGTCCAGGGTTCGGTTCCTGTGTTGTGCGACGGCGTCGGCGAGCCCCTCACGCTCCATCCGGAGCCACCGTAGAAGCCGGTCCAGATCCGGCGCGGAGGGTATCGCGCACGCCGGCCCCCGCTCTTTGAGATAGTTCATGAATCTCCTCAGGTCGGAGATGTAGTTGATAACGGTGGTCGGAGCCCAGCGCGAATTAATGACTTTAAAGAAGTTGAGGAAACGGCCGCGGTGGGTGATGCATTGAATACCCGCGGCCGGCGTGGGTGGCTCCGAACGGCACATGAAGTCAAGGAAGGCCCGGACATGTGTCACCCTTTGAGACATGTTCCGTACCCTCTGTTGGGTGGGCCTGGACGGCAGCAGATCTGCCCGAAAATCCTCCAGGAGTGAGGCTATATTGTGAGCTAAGTCGTCCCCCCTCTCCGTGCTGCTGTGGGACGTAAAACATAAACATATAAGCGAGACCGAATAACCAAACTATAAGTTAAAGTTAGGCTAGCGTAAGTCAAACTCAAACCCACCTTTGCGTGTGGTTGGTCGGCGTAGGCGGCGGTGCTGGACCTGCCGCTTCGCTGGTGATAACATCGTGATCGTCAGGTAGCATAGTAAACAAACAGGAGAGACACCCGGCGCTTCCGCGTTTAAGTGCAGGCGCGGCGGTGACGTGGTGGCGGTGACGTGGTCAACGCGCACCGCCACACACGCTGCGGCTCCGAGGGCAAGCTGCAGCGGGCTAGACACTTGCCGAGCACCCGCATACACGCGCGGCGCATGCGGGTGACGTCGTTTGTTGGTGGTGCATGGCCTCCAACTCCCAGAGGGGGGTTGGGGTGGAGGGAGTTGCCCGGCGAAAGCTGCACGGTATCCAGCCGAGTGGCCTCATGATTAGAGTGTCTGCCTTTGAACTCGGCTGCCCGGGTTCGACTCCCGGCCGGGGCATACCCAAATTCTGTAAACATGGGTCCGAGTGAATTCCAAAGCTTACCCGCCTTAAGCGGGACACGGTATAACTGCTCTACCGTCGTGCACGCCCACGCGGTAGCCCATAATAAGTAAGTAAAGTTCCGGCGCGGTGACACTTGGCCACCGCGGCCGATATCAAACGATGGCAGCAGTACGCTCGGCCGGCGGCGGTGGGGGGTGGTGGGTGGTGCATGGCCCCCAGAGGCATGGTCTCTGGGGGTTGGGTTAGAGTGAATGCCCCTGGACGGGGCCTGGTGGGTGGTGCATGGCCCCCAGAGGGATGCTCTCTGGGGGTTGGTTTGGAGAGAAGGCCCCTGTCTGGTGCACTTGGTACTGGCGGCAGTACCCTGGACAGACGGCCAGAGTTGTTGCAGTGTCCATCGGTATGGCCAGGGGCGCGGGCCCCGGCCAGGGTCCATCGGTATGGCCAGAATTGTTTCAAAGTCCATCGGTATGGCCAGGGGCGCGGGCCCCGGCCAGAATTGTTTCAAAGTCCTACAGTATGCCCAGGGGCGTGCGGTCCGTGCGGCGCGGTACATCACTCTTTATGCCCCGAGAGGGGTGCTTAAGGGTGGGTGCACATGTTCGAACGGAGCGCCGGGTGGTGGCTCTCGGCCGGGAGGGTGCCTGACCCAGGGCCTGGGCCCCCGCCCGGCGGGTCAGTGGGCCCTGGGCCTGGGCGGTGGCCTGGTGGTTGTGGTGCATGGCCCCCAGAGGCTGTCCTCTGGGGGGTGGGTTGGAGAACGTGCCCCTGCACGGAGGTGTGCCTGGAGCACTGGGTACTGGCGGCAGTACCCAGGACAGGCGGCCTGGTGGCGCCCTTCGGGGGCGGCGGCGTTCTGGTAGTGGTGCATGGCCCCCAGAGGTTCACCTCTGGGGGTTAGGTTGGAGAAAGAGCCCCTGGACGGAGGTCCTCTGGGGTCCATTTGGTGCGGGGCGCAGTACCCCGTGCGGCCGCCTGGTGGCGCCCTTCGGGGGCGGCGGCGTTCTGGTAGTGGTGCATGGCCCCCAGAGGTTCACCTCTGGGGGTTAGGTTGGAGAAAGAGCCCCTGGACGGAGGTCCTCTGGGGTCCATTTGGTGCGGGGCGCAGTACCCCGTGCGGCCGCCTGGTGGCGCCCTTCTGGGGAGGCGGCAGTCTGGTAGTGGTGCATGGCCCCCAGAGGTTCACCTCTGGGGGTTAG
>CM076985.1:16028910-16038510 GCA_039105355.1 Benthosema pterotum | reverse complement strand
GCCGTGTCGTGGGCAGAGCCCGACAGACCCAACGGCATCATCCTGGAGTACGAGATCAAGTACTTTGAAAAGGTAAATAAAAAAAGACTACAAGTTAAAGGGGAACTCCACCCATTTTCAACATTCTAATATGTCCATTGGTAACCAATGGACCCTTATAAAGATCTGTAACACTTCTCAAGAGTTAAATTATATTTAAACATCTGAATTACCTAATTTCAAGAATCTACACATTTAGAAAATGTAGACAAAGTGTTATTTTGACAAAACATTTTGCCAGCTTATCACTCCTGAATTAGTCCGAGAGACAAAATCAACATCAAACGGTGGTCCTTCGTGGCTGAAATGCAGAATAAATAGCGGGCCTGGTATGAAAATGGTTGAAAACACTGCTCTAGCGCATCCTAGTGGATTTTGGAAGTGCCACGAAGTGCTTTTCGGATTTTGGCAGTTGGCAACACTGCGCTGAGCTGTCGTGATGTCACCTCTCTATTTCAGTCGTCGTTTTCGCACCGCCACCTTGCGCAACAACCGTGTGTGTTGAAGGGTTGTTGTATGCGCGCCGCCTGCCAAGATTAAAAATACACGGTTTTTGAAAAGACAATTCTTGAGGTGTTTTATGCCAACATAACATAACAGCAGTGAGAGCGCGATGCAAAAACCCAGTTCTGGGGCTGCGTTTTAGCCCAGGACCTCTGGCGTGATGGGGATTCAATCGCGAACACATCATTGGTATATTTGGCCGATTTGAGTTGTTGTTTTTTAAATTACTCGGCATCGGGTGTGATTAATCAGTCTGTTATTCACAGATAAACAAGACAAAAGTAATAGATCTACAAGCTCACAATATATATATTTTTTTCTTTTCTGTCTAGCTCACAATATTAGCTCACATAATAAAAATATATACCGTAATAGCTCACAAATTAAATATTACACATTAAAGTTAAATCTGACTTGCCTAAGCCTTCAGTGCAGTTTTCTCAGGATGGACAGCATTATTAGGTATATATTTTAATTTCAGAATGGGATCTTATTGACATCATTAAATATCAGTTATCGGCCACACTAATCAACTAACACTGATTATTATATCGGAAATCGGATATCGTATATCGGATAGCGATATCGGCAAAAGATAAGACTTAGTATTAATATTATTTATCACAAAACTATTATTATTTATCCACAAACTACTGAAAACTATAGTGACTGAGGTGTAATAAATAAATATGAATGGATAAGCATATTAAAGAAGCATAGAAATAAGAATTTCTATGCCAAAATTTATATTATATTGGAAAACAATTCAAGCCCAATCACAAAAAAGAAGGCCGACATCTAAAGAGCTATGAGTGTGTTTGTGTGGCAGCTTATTTTACTCCCACACATACACGACAGATAGTCAGTACGTACAGCACCTTCAAGCAGGCGTTGATAGGTCTTTCTTTAAGATTAGAGCCATGCTATGTTAGACAACTGCTGCACAAGGAGGACTAGGAAAAGGTCCTCACATCACTTCAAAGCTGCGTTAAACACTCCCCACAGCCAAGCATTGTAAGCTGCGCGTGGCCCGCGTATTTATCATTATGATGCAACCGTCGCACAGGGCGCATCAGGACACAAAATTAAACACAGGTCTCTAACACATTTTAGGGTCAGTTTTATCTAAATAAGCCCTCAAAGATAAAACATACAGCGTGCACTGCAGACACACACGCATACAACACACACACACACACTTGATGGAATGTGTGCCTGGGATTGCAGCAGACAGCTAAATCCATACTCTTTGATGTGTGTATGGGTGTGCGTGTGTGTGTTCGTGCCTGTGTTTTCAATGCCTATATTTATGTGTAGGTCTAATATCTTTTTAGGTAGAATGAGGATGCAGAGCAATGCAGGTGGGGCAGGGGTAAATAAATAAAATGATAGAAAAAAGGATGAAAGACAATAAGCAAGCGACAAGGCAGTATTAAGTACAATTATTAAGTTAAGATTAGCAAGACTGTAGATCAGTTATTTTTAAGGCTTTTCCATAAACTTAGTATTACTAAACTCGGAAGTCCATAATGAGTGATTGGGGTAGAGTAGGACAGTGTTTGAATTCGGGGTGGAAAGGACAATATGTCTTCTTGGCTAAATTTGCAAAGAACCAATCAAACCCCTTACAGGTTTTGACATATCTGCCAGCCCAGACAAAAGGCTGAAGCATATTTCTTGAAGCAGAACTAAAATGTTCTGCTGGTCATGAGGACAAAATGATGTAATTGTGGATGAAACACTGTCACCAAACACTGGCCATGTTTTGGTTAACTCAAAAAAAATAGAAGTCTACGATCTGTAACTTTGCAAAAAACCTTCCATACCAGTAAAAGCTATATTATGAGCAGTGGTTTTCAACAGTGGTCTGGGTCCACCAGTGGTCCTTGAGAGGGTTCCAGGTGGTCCCCAGCTAAGTTGGTTAACCAGATGAAAAGTTGGTTAACCAATGCAACTCTTGAGAGCGGAGAAAAATGAAACCAAATGGACCCGCGTGTCCATTCTCAAGAGTTAAAAATTTGTCACTAGAAGATTAATGGTCTTTTGATCTGTATATTTGCCTTTTTGTTTCCCAACTCCATATAGTGACGAAAGCAAAAGAAATCTTTAGTTTTGGGGTCTGTGGGGATAAAATGTCCTCAAATGGTGGCTCTGTGGTTCAAATTCTGAAGAAATAGTGGGCCCTCGTGCCAAAAAACACTGTTATAGAGTAATGCTTTTTCCACGTAAGTCACGTAATCAATGAACCGCCTTGCCCAAAGGGACTGCGCAGTGTATACTCAAGGATTCTTTTTTTGTATTTGTATATAGTTAAAAATATATACTTACACTCTACATGTATAAAGTGGCATTTGGACCTATTTTTATCTTCAAGTCAGAACATCAGGGCTCCAACATGGACTCACATTGAGTGTATCGGTTACTTTGTTTCGCTTCTTGAATCCTCTGTCCAGTAAATGGAGATAGGGTGAGATCACAGCAGAAATACAGTATTTTTTAAATCTGGCATTAGCGCTGCTCTTTTGGAAACCCTGCAGTCCTGAGCATAGAACTCAGCAATGTAATGCTTCTCCCCCGTATCTCCTCTCCTCTCCTCTTTCACTCCATCTTGTTCGTTCTCCGTTCTCGTCTTGTCCTGGAAGGTCAGATGGGAGGTAGGCCTATACGGGAGAGACTGGGAGAGTTGTGGTCGGTGGTTAGCTAATGGCTTTAGGCTAATGGAGGGGGCATTTAGCAGTGTCTCAACCATCATGCGGTTTGAGCCGGCGAAACCGATCCTCAGACACATGCATGGATGCACACGGCAGACGTGCGCGCACAACCACGCACACCTCGTAAATACACTCTCTTTGTCTTATGTACAGAAATGAACTAAACGCACAGTTTTTTTTTTGTTTAGCTTTGGCAGATACAAGCTTTAAAAGGATAGAATTGAAGGAATGTTCCATGATTATCCAGCAATGCAACGCAAAATATACTCGATGTATACTCAACAAAAACATGAACGCAACCCTTTTGTTTTTACTTCCATTTTTCATGAGATGGACTTAAAGGTCTAAAATTCATTCCAGTTACACAATATTACCATTTCGACAGCATCTACCAGTTCTCACTAACTCCAGCAACTTCACACAGCCATTGAAGAGGAGTGGACCGACATTCAACAGGCACAATGACAATAAACTCAATACGAAGTGTGTTGTACTGCATGAGGCAAATGGTGGTCACACCAGATACTGACTGGTTCTGAGTCCCCAATAAAGCAAAGAAAATTCACATTTCAGGTTGTCCTTTTATTGTGGACAGTCTAAGGCACACCTGTGCACTAACCATGATGTCACATCTGCATCTTGATGTGGCACACCTGTGAGGGGGATGGAAAGCAGAAGTGCTCACCATCACATAATTAGACAGATTTTGAACAATGTTTTAAATTGTTCAATTCTACTTATAGAGGGCAAGTAAAATGTATTTATCCATATTTGTCTCATTAGCCAGGATCCTTTGAAGAAAAAGAGCCTATATCACTGGCCTGCAGCTACTCGGTCCTTTTCTTATTTCACATGTGACACAAATTACACTCTTATCATACAGTTTGTAGAATCGCTGCAGAAAACACACTGGCGGCAAATCTAATTGTCACGATAGTGTAAACTCCATACATATTCTTTATTACTCTGTCAACAGTGCAGCGTTTATTGATTGCGCTCACTGAATTCTGTAGAATTTTATTAAATTAATGAATAATGAATATGTGTGTGCGTGTGTGCGCTCATTTTGATGAATGGATGCTGCTCCAGTGTTGCGGCGGAGTCTGGAATTCCGTCGGCAATCTTTCATTGACTGCATCTTCCCGTCTGCTCCTATCGCTCAATTCAACATTTTAAATGTTTCCATGGAAGCTCTGAGAACCACTGTCAATACTAGTATACTGTATGCACCTTTGTTTCTCTGTCTAACCCCAGGGATGGGCAACTTTGATGAGGGAGAGAGAGCCACTATACTTTCACACTCACTGCAGAGGGCCACAACAATGCGTACTGTCATAGCGAAAATAGCAGATCTATAAGCTCGAACCCGTCCCACTCGTATCAGCAGAGGTCGCTGTTTCACCAATACAGACTGCACACACACACACACCACAACACACACACACACACACACACACACACACACACACACACACCACACACACACACACACACACACACACACACACACACACACACAGCACCACTCGTTCAGAGCAACTGTGTCATTTTTAATTGGAATCCTGTACCATTTTAATTTGATTTCCAATGCTTTTCAAAAGCCTTATTTACCGTATCTCTCTCTCTGTTTTGTTTAACATCTTCTTCATCTCTGTCTCCTCTGCAGAACAGGACTCCAGTTACACCATCATCAAATCCACAAAAACAGAGATGGTAGTGGACAGCCTGAAGCCTTCATCAGCTTATATCTTCCAGGTCAGAAAATATTTGAATATTAAAAACAATTGGTCTGTCTGTCTGTCTGTCTGTCTGTCTGTCTGTCTGTCTGTCTGTCTGTCTGTCTGTCTGTCTGTCTGTCTGTCTGTCTGTCAGTCTGTCTGTCTGTCATAATGATCATTTGAAACACTTACCTTGCATTTTGTTTTAATAGCGTGTCATAGTGCAGCACTATTTTAGAGACACTAAATATGTTTTATTTACTACCACTATTGTTATTTACACACATTCCAGGTACGAGCTAGGACTTCAGCGGGATACGGAGCCTTCAGCAGACGGTTTGAGTTCCAAACAAGCCCTTACTGTAAGTACAACCAGATAGAGTTAACCATGACACTATACTAATGCAAATCATGCTGATCAACCAACCCCCATTATCAATGAATGGTAAGATCTGTTTCCATTGTGCTGGAAAATCCCAATGTATTTGAAGATAATATTAATAATAACTGGAATTTACAAAGCACCTTTCAAGAAACTCAGTGACAATACAGAGAAAATGAACGAATTAGCAACGCAGACAAGAGTCCAATGTCACAAAACGATGTGTTCTGTTTTCTCTTTGTAAAAACTCAACAGTATCTGCCTCCAGTGAGCGCACCCAGGTGTCCGTCGTAGCGGTTTCTGGTTACACTGGCGCTGGTGCTGATGGCCTTGGTTGCTGGATTTCTGCTTAGCGGACGGTAAGAGACATCATTTACGCTCTCAGGAGTTAAATTATATTATTGGTTAATTAGTTAATTTTCAAGAATCTACACAGTTAGAATATGTATTGTGTATATGTATGGTTATTTTGACCAACATTTGCCAGTTATCTGTGGACACAAACTTGAAAATCCTTAGTTTGGGGCCTGAGAGACCAACATCGAATGGTGGTCCGTGGCTAAAATGCAGAATAAATAGTGGACCCTGGTCTGTAAAAGGTTGAAAACCACAGAACTATTACACAACAATTATAGCAACCACAATTTGTAAACACTACTTTTGGTTGATGCATCTCGCATGTACAGTAGGTGTGTGTTTCATCTTGTTTGTGAACACGTTTCCTAGCTATCTGCCCCTTAGATTCAGCGTGATATCGTGTGAGTAAGTGGATCTGGCATGTAATTGGAAATAGTGGCTTTAGAGGGACACAACAAAGAAAGGCGGTGTGGGCTTGCTTGGACCTAAAGTGTTGAACGGACGTCGGACGGGACAGGCCAACAATGCTGTCCTTAAAAGCTCCGTTACTAACTGAGGGCTACAATGACACGCTTGCAGGATAAAATGGATGTGGTTATCATTCCCGGTGAGTCACCGCAGGGTCTGGTCAGAGGGTGCGTTCCCTCCGTCTAGTCGTTACGCTGCACACAGTCATCAGCCGGCTAACAAAAGCAGCGAGCCCCTGAACCCTACGGTCCGCCTGTCCCCCGATTAAGGTCACAATATTCACTAGACGCATATTCACTGACGCATCCCCTGTGCTCTTGTCACGAATCCATTGTTTGAGAAATATACGCTTGCCACACACTCACAATCTTTTGTTGTGTCTCTTTTATAGCGGCTAGAACATACATATTAATTAGTATACAAGTGTTCATTGTGTACCCGGGAGTTATTGAAATGAGACTCCTGTCTCGCTGTTATGCATAAAGGCATGCAGTAGGCCTATATACGGTATATGGGAACACATGGCTTGGATAAGCCTTCCTTTCCACTCTTTGATGTGACTCTATTGTTTTTTTCGGGAGTCCGGGTCATGTGGCTGCCATGTTCTATCATGTTTTGTCTTTTCATGATGTCAGTATGTTATTTTTGGTGGTCTTTGTGGCTAGTCATGTGTAATTTAACACTTAACATGCCTGAGAGGTCATTCTGACCTTTAATTTGATTGTCTTTGCCCATGAAGCTTACAGAAGGTTCCCCTTCCATGACCATCATCATACATCATCTATCGATCATCTCAGAAACTTTGGACATTTGAAACATTTTCTAAATATGAATCTAAGCAAATGTCCATTTTTCTTCAGGCATTTAATCTGTAAAGTGATAATTGTTAGTCCTTAGTAGTGCCTGCTTTGCCATACCGTAGTGTCGAATAAAAGCAGCAAAAATTGCCGATCCACAAGCTCACATTGTTGACGAAGCGACGCCTTGTGAGCTTTCAACTCTCTCTTAAAAAGCGGTTACGTGTCCCGCTCTGGGTTTACAAATATTGATCCAATGAAAAGTATTAATAATTGTGGCTAAAAAACAATTCCGATAGGTCGTTAGCTTAGAACAGCGGCCCATTGTTTCCTGGACATGATAACAGTTGAGTGAACATGCGAGTTTTCCCAGGCCGACAGCGAGGATGTGTTGCATGGCGTCGCGTTTGCTTTGCGCTGCATTAGTGCTGACACTCTGCATCGCCGTGACTTTGGGTCACATGACCTCTGCCTGACCTGCTTTTAAACACGCTATAGAGCCAATGTGCAGAATCATCAGCTGTCGCAGTCACGCATGAGCACGCACGCACGCACACACAGACATTTCCGCAGGCTCGCACATAGACATATGCCGCAAAAGCACCTGTGGGCATGTGCGCACGCACACATACACACACCCACACACACACTGCCTGAAACAGTTTCACTGGCCTTTATCGATCAGTGTTAAAGCTGCAATCCGAAATTTTGTATCGTACAAACAACTTCATTCCTCGACAGAAGAGTAGGGAAGCCCGTTTTACCTATATAACATACTGTAGTCTAAAGCTTTTGGGTGCTGGGTGCTGTGTTGGCACCCTAGGGTGCCGTCTTGGCAAAAGTCTAGGGGTACCTCACAATACTTTGATAATGTTTGGAATTTAGCAATACCAGTTCAACTCTACTCAGTGTGATGTTTGTCAGCCACCATCACTGCACCAAATCTCTCTCTTCACCAAAGAATTGCAGATCTACAAGCTAATGCATCGGCTATTTATTTTTGATTGGAATAGAATGGAAATGCTGGAGTTATAAGTGGTTCAACACCAAGTATAAAAGTTATTTGTCTTTTAGTAGTTATTTGTTCTAATCTGTCCATAATGAAAACAAATATCCTCTCTAGTTCCTTGTGGCATGCTGTGTCTTTGGGGAATAGACGAAAAAGACGTACAAAAGTATAAAAGTCTGCATGAACTCCTATGCACATAATGTATCTACAGCACATAATGTTTTAGATACAGATTGGTTAAATGTACGCTTTATGCATTCAAATGAGCACTGGATTTCAGCTTTAAGGTCAGTGCATTGTTCTAATGTTCCCTATCGAGTCAGCATTCTTTCTTGGTTACATACAAGGTCTTTACTGCATACATTTCAGTGTATATTTCAGCCCGCGGGGTTTTTTAAGCCATGCAGATAATGTGTGGTCCGTGTCGTTTCACTGAAGTGTAATTACAATGGCAAAAGACCTCTGTTTCACCAGCAGGGCTTATAGGTCCTAGTGTTATATTTTTTTACATTATAGCCTGTAGTCTTTACACTATAGTCTGTAGACTCCATATACTGTACATGCAGGGTCCCATTTACTGGGCTGTGTGTTTTATCTGCATGCATTTGGTTATGTGCTGTATATGGTTGTGTTTGATATTACTGTATATACTGTATATAACCCCCCAATTTTCATAATTATTTATGGGTTATTTTCTTTTACAATATGAACCTTGTGTATGCTGACTGTAGTGACTATAGTAATGCATCAGTCATTCATGAAATGTTTTTAACGATGACCATCCGTCCGTCTTGCTTTATTGCTTTTCATACAACGTAGTTCATCCATCTATCCATCAATCTACAAAGTATGCTCCTATCGGCGCATGCATGCAAGAACACACGTGCACACACACACACACACACACACACACACACACACACACACACACACACACACACACACACACACACACACACACAGTGAAAGTTCACTTAAATGAACACTCTCAGGCATAAGGAGCAATATAACTGGTACTGATTTGTGATTATACACAGTACAGTACACAGTGTTGATTGAACTATGACTGGTGTGCAAATGCACCCTTATGGTGTGGGTATTAAATTAACACCAAGATTTGCCACTTACCAAATCGGGACATAGCAAGTCAACACTTGTGTCTCTCTCCACTCTCCAGTCATGCTAACGTATGCATGCACCACACACCACACACGCGCGCGCGCATGCACGCACGCTCGCACACACACACACACACACACACACCACACACACACACACACACACAACACACACACACACACACACACACACACACACACACCACACACACACAATGTACTGTACCAACCCCTCCTCCACAGTACAACAGGAAGTTAGGGGACTGAGCCAGCACTAAACCCCCCTGACTGATCGGATCCAGAAAACCAAACACCAACACCCTTCAGGCACATGCACTGATTGCACACCCCACATGTGCGCTCACACACGCACACACACACACACACACACACACACACACACACACACACACACACACCACACACACACACACACTCACACACACACAAGGGCATTAACCAAACGTGATTTTTGGTAGTCGACACGACTACATTGT
>CM076985.1:16006410-16023910 GCA_039105355.1 Benthosema pterotum | reverse complement strand
CTACGTTGACCCACACACCTATGAGGACCCCAACCAGGCAGTTCATGAATTTGCCCAGGAGATCGATGTGTCCTTCATCTCCATAGAGAGGGTCATAGGAGCTGGTGAGTATACTGTGTGTGTGTGTGTGTGTGTGTGTGTGTGTGTGTGTGTGTGTGTGTGTGTGTGTGTGTGTGTGTGTGTGTGTGTGTGTGTGTGTGTGTGTTGTGTGTGTGTGTGTGTGTGTGAGACAGAAGGAGATTGAACAGAAATGGGGAGAGAGTCGGGTGGGGGAGTGGCACGCATCAAGGGTCCACTGTGCTCGGGAATCGAACACGCAGGTGCTCAACTCTCGATTCCCTTGTTTTTCTCAGGTGAGTTCGGAGAGGTGTGCAGCGGACCACTGAGGCTTCCAGGGAAGCGGGAGATCCAGGTGGCCATCAAAACGCTGAAGGCAGGTTACACGGAGCAGCAGAGGCGGGACTTCCTCTGGGAGGCGTCCATCATGGGCCAATTCGACCATCCCAACATCATCCACCTGGAGGGGGTGGTCACCAAAAGTGAGTGGACTGTCAGGCCTGGTCGTTTCCTATGCAAAGTGTTTTAATGTCATACTGTGCATTGTGTGCAACAATTAACCGTTTTTCATGTCAAACTCAAGGATTACGTGTATGCATCTATGCCACATCTTTCACATTTGAAACCCTTATTTTGAAGCACCAGCTCTCTAAAACCGCATGTATGATGATGCAATCGTGCTTTTGGTGTCTTGACAATTCTGCCCTCTAACTCTGTGCAAAAATATCCACTATTGGATCTACCGTCTCTTATTGGAAGTCTGGGATAATGCTATTCGAATGCATGGGTTAGAATAGGGGCGGGGGCATTATTTATTGTATTTTTATTTTATTTTTATTTTTTCAAAATGGCTGCATCCATTTTGTCCCAGATGAAATGCAACAAAGCGACCATCGGCAATCAATACATTTGGATCAAAAGATGGAATAAAGAATGGAATCAGTTAATTTTTGTGTTCCTTGAGTTTGGCTTTGGGGGACAAGGGCAAGTAGCAGCGGTGAAAGTATTAGTTCTTTTTGGCGGCACACCTCATAGCTTCTTTGCTTATAATGGATGTTGCACTCAAAAAGGAATGCTGGAAGGTCTGTTGATATTAGAATTCATTTGGGGTAGTTACTGTGAAAAATATAACATCAACTTTCACAACCACAGAAAATCTACTGAAAAGCTCTTGATTTTTTGAGGGGGTGCAATTGAGCCCAGAAAAAATAAATAAGGAAACACTCCAAAAACATTTTTAATGCCATGAAAACATTTTCCTCTAATTCATAATTTAACATTCTAATGTCTTGTTTCTCAGGCAAGCCTGTGATGATCATTACTGAGTACATGGAGAATGGATCTCTGGACACCTTCCTCAAGGTAAGACAGGAGGATGACTACAATATGGGGGAATAGACAAGGGGAAGGAAAGGTGCTATACTGTGGGTGCAATTACAGAGAGGAGGAATGTTTTTAGAATGCTGAAAGACTAAGATTATGAGTAGTAGAGAGATAGATTTGTGGTTGTAAAATGAGATGATGAGCATTCAATTGTTTCAATGGTGTTGTTTTCTTTGAGAGACATGTAATGAATACTAATACCCTCTTGTTTATTCAACAGTTGAGACATTTGTGCTGGATAATATAGTGAGCTTATGTTTTCCTTACATTAAATACAATATCTGTTTGTATTTCCCCAAAGCAATAGTTGTGTAAAGCTCAGATACTTGGTCCTGGGGTTCAAGATTTACCCCTAGTCAGAAATGCTTTCACGTTGTAAACACATTCTTTATTAACGGCACCTTCAGCACGGTGCCATCAGTCATGACCGCCTGATGTTTGCACAATGTCTTCAGACTTGTTCGTACAACATCCAAGACTTGTACGTGTGGATATCCTCCAAAGAGGATGATACGATCTCCCATGATACAGCATATGTGGACCATCCAACAGGGGCCTTTCCCCATGGGCTGAACCTTGTTCCACGAGAAGGTCTCTGGGTTGAATGTCCACAGATCATTGAATCCAGTACAGTATGTTTGGCAGTGGTCGTCAGACTCGTCACTACCAAACTTGTACGGTTCTCCATTGTAGGTAAATACCGAACTCCAGTTGCCAAATAAGCTGTTTTGAAAGAGTTGTGAAGGTGTGCTCTTATTCAGCATGTCGACCTCCACATAGATACGCATTGTCTTTTTTAAGACGCAGGCCAAGTGCAACGCCCTCCCCTTAGGAGGAGTTCCAGAGACATCAGGTTTGAACCATCTGTGTGTGTGTCGACATCAAAAGCACGCTGCATTCGCCAGTTGGAAGGTGTTTTGATCCCGGTGGTCACTCGGGACAACTTCGTCCAGAGCGGGGTCACTGTGTCGAGGGCGTGCACACCGATCCGGTCGCTCCGGTTAGCACACGCCACAAAGGAGTACACCCCACTGACCCACCACCACGGCAGGCAGCAAGGTTGTCCTTGGTGACTTATTCAGGGTTATTGTCCAGCGAAACATGTCTGGGGAAGTATAACAATGCGTTCTATAAAACACGTCCAGTATATACAGTATAGGAGGGCACTACCTATAGTGTCACAAAAGACACGCAAAGTGGATGTAGTTGTATGACCAAAGCCATTTAGAGGAGGAGTTGTGACAACAATTGAACGAGAACAGCTTGATCACGTGGTTCTGAAATGGCGACTAACCGGAGTTGAAATACAATGTTTTCAAAGAGAGCACGCAAATGGGAGCTATTTTAGGGACGTATGCAACAAAACAATCAACTGTTTCAATCACAAGACAAAGTATCTGAGAACAACCTGCAACGTGCCGTCTTTAATTTACATGTGCATCGAAAATGTGTTTTTACGAGGTCAAAGCCATTAATACATGATGTTTTTTTTGTGCTTTGTCTGCTGGTCCCTTAACCCATTTAGCCTGACCTAAGGTTTCTGAAAAACTGAAATATTTATATATCAGCATCAAAAAAAGTTAAGGTAACACTTTCTATGATCCCTACTTTATAATGCATTATGAGAGCATTTATAGTGCATTATAAATGCATTCATAATGCCTCATAACTACACTCATATAAACAGACATAATGCTTTGTGATGCACTATATCAGTAGTCATGAAACATTATATGTCACTGTCATAATGAATTATAACAGCTTAAATTCCAAGGATTCTATGGATGTTCTTGAATACTTATGAAGACCACATCTATAATGCATGATGAGGGTTTATAATGCACTCTTGACTGACTGCTTATAATAGATTATGAAAACCTACACATGCAGTTCATGTGAACTGTAGTAATGACTTATGGCATGCTATAATGGCCCATTCATTATCATGAGTTATCATTGCATGGGTTAAGTAAAGTGACACACATGTATGCATTTATAATCATGCATAATTGATCATAAAGCGTCATTGTTGGGGCTAAGTAAAGTGTGATTCATTTGCTTGCATTTAAAAGAATCTATGCTGCATCTTGAGTGATTATTATGCAAGACAAATACAGTAAAATGTGTATGGTGCATGGGAATTTATGGACAAGAGACCAAATACATTTGTCACATTTATTTTGACAATTTCAATTTGAAAATAGCTGGAAACACCAAGGCCAATTCAAAAATGGGTGGCAATCCCAAACAGAAAAACAAAAAAAACAAACAACAAAACACACTACCCATAAAAGGACAACTTTGCTTTTTGTTTTTCAGTCAAGGTTAATTATGTAGGTTAGAGAAAAGATGCATGTTAATTTTTCCTTTCGCCGTTTTTAATTTTACTGATTTTAGACTATATATATTTTACTGATTTAGACTATATTATGGAGATTTTTATTACCTACTATAGTCCTAATAAATTAACTGGCGACAAGAGTTCAAAGGACATGGGCCTTGGTTGAAAAACAAAAAACAAAGTTGTCCTTTTATGGGTAGTGTGTTTTGTTGTTTGTTTGTTTGTTTGTTTGTTTGTTTGTTTGTTTTTTTTCTACTTGGGATTGCCACCCATTTTTGAATTGGCCTTGGTGTTTCCAGCTATTTTGGTGTTTCCAGCTATTTTCAAATTAAAATGTTCAAGGTAGAAACACACATACACACACGCACACACACGCACACACAAAACCTGACCCTGTGCATGGGGCACCTGCAGACCTGGCCAATGTCCTTCTCTATGTTTGTTCCATACACTAGTTAAGGAACAAACATGCTTTAAGGTTAATTCTACAAAGAGCAGAACTGGGACGGATAACGTATTCTTCCACCTGCTATCCCCTCATGACAACTTTTTTTTTTGTTTTTCTACTTGGGATTGCCACCCATTTTTGAATTGGCCTTGGTGTTTCCAGCTATTTTCAAATTGAAATTGTCAAAATAAATGTGACAAATGTATTTGGTCTCTTGTCCATAAATTCCCACCATACACATTTTACTGTATTTGTCTTGCATAATAATCACTCAAGATGCAGCATAGATTCTTTTAAATGCAAGCAAATGAATCACACTTTACTTAGCCCCAACAATGACGCTTTATGATCAATTATGCATGATTATAAATGCATACATGTGTGTCACTTTACTTAACCCATGCAATGATAACTCATGATAATGAATGGGCCATTATAGCATGCCATAAGTCATTACTACAGTTCACATGAACTGCATGTGTAGGTTTTCATAATCTATTATAAGCAGTCAGTCAAGTGCATTATAAACCCTCATCATGCATTATAGATGTGGTCTTCATAAGTATTCAAGAACATCCATAGAATCCTTGGAATTTAAGCTGTTATAATTCAGTATGACAGTGACATTATAATGTTTCATGACTACTGATATAGTGCATCACAAAGCATTATGTCTGTTTATGAGTGTAGTTATGAGGCATTATGAATGCATTTATAATGCACTATAAATGCTCTCATAATGCATTATAAAGTAGGGATCATAGAAAGTGTTACCAAAGTGAATTGTGGAATACTGTACATACTGTACAGAATCCAAATATGGATTCCCGGCCTGAATGGGTTAAATCCCAATCATTTAATCAGCCTCCCGTTAGGAGTGTCAGTGTCGGGTGTGAACGGCCATGGTTAGACCTTAACATGGGAGTGAAGGGGAGTGTCAGAACTCGGGTTTCCCAAAGGTGGTCCGGGGACCTCCAGTGGTCCTTGAGATGGTTCCAGGTGGTCCCCAGCTAAGTTGGTTAGCCAGATGTAACTCTTGAGAGTGTAAAAATGAAACCAAATGGACCCTTGCGGGTCCATTTGGTTTCATTTTTACACTCTCAAGAGTTAAACTAATCATCATCTTAATTAGCCCAAGTCTACACAACTAGAGTATTAACGGTCATTTTGATCTGTATGTTTTGCCTGTTTTGTTTCCCAAATCCAGCCTGGAATTGTGGACAAAAGCAAGAGAAATCTTTCATTTTGGGGTCTGTGGTGGCTAAAATGTCCTCAAATGGTGGTCCGTGGCTCGAATGCTGAGTAAATGGTGGTCCCTGGTGTCAAAAAGGTTGAAACCCCCTGCTCTAGATGGGTCTGGGAGGGCATTCCACAGCCGAGGAGCAGGGATGAGCAGGAGGTCTGCTATGTTGCATGCTCCAGGGGTGTGATCCCAGGAGAGGAGCAGAGCATGCCTCATGTCATTGATCGTGTCTTTGTTTTCAAGGGTAGTGGAGCATTCTGGGGGAGAGAGACCAGTCGTTGTGTAGAAGCAGAAACAAAATAACACAAATAACGGATTTTTACCGCTTCGCTCAAACCCAGCCATATGGTAAATTAGGATTCGTATCCCTGTATCATTCATCATTGTTGCGCATCAATGTGCAACATTACTCTAAGCGTTAAAACGACACAGTAAAACAAGTCAGCATTGGCCTTTGTCTGTCTTGTCCAGTTCACCTGTGGCCCTGTGATTAATATGCTGGGCGCTAGAATATACTGGCTATGTAATAAAAACTTCTCATGCTGTTTCCTCAAAATAATCCAATTCATTTGTGAAAAGCACCCTCCTTTAGATTCTTATTGTGATTTCAGATACACAATAATAGATATGACATTGGAATGCAGGGGTGGATCTAGGCATGGGCATGGGGAGGGCAATGCCCCCCCTAAATACCCAGATATTTCTGGGTATTTACCCCAAAGATATTTCAAATTAAAGTGCTAATATTTAAAATGATTTGAAACACTACTACTGCTATTAACTACAATTTTGGCACCACTAAACCAACAGCATTTCATCATTGAAAACAGAAAACTCTCTGAGTCAGACCTGATTTTTGATTACCTTATTTTTGATGCCTTACTTGACTAATAAAAAGTCCTGTAACCGAGAATGGTATGGGTGCGACTTCATCGCCCGTGGGGCGAAGTGACACGGACGATGAAGCGCCCCCATAACATTTCTCTCTTGCCCCTCCAACATGTTCTCTTGCCCCCCCCCCCCCCCCCCCCCAAATGGGAAATGTTACATCCGCCCAGAGCTTACACATGAATATTACTACTGCAGCCTTGTTTAGTTGTTGTCTCACTGCCAGTGGGAAAAACTCTGGATGTTTATGAAGGGAGCTTCTATTATGGCTCTGTGTGGTATTTCATATAACCAACAGGGTGGCTCCTCCAAGACTGTTAATAGAGTTCGTCTGGAAAATCTTCGTACTGTTCAATCTTTTGTACAAGGCATGTACCCAGCTTTGAAGAACGTTCAGACTTTCTTCATTTGTCTGCCATTACGAATGCCGGATAACAGATTAATCATAGAGATGTAAAACTGTGTTGTCAGTTCTAACACCTGAAAGAATGTCAGGCCCCCTTTTTGTAGATTGCAAGCCTTTTTTTCCATTTCTTTTTTTTTTTTTTTTAGATTGCGTCAGCCGTTAAATGTCAAATTGTCATCTTTGATGATGCCTAAGTACTCCTGACACACTCTAATCCATGCCCTGTGACAGTCTCTGATGGAACTGTCTAAAACCTGTCTGAAACCCTCAAATCTATAATGTCGTCTTTAGTCGTGGACACCTTTAATTTAGTAAACAGCCATTGCACATTATAAAATCGTGCACCACATGCCAGTGTTGAAACTCCCCCTCTTGTAGTAAATGTAACATTTGCATAATTCCGAATATTACCTACTGCCATTGGTGTGATAGCATCGCTGTCTGATAGAAACCTTGTCATCAGGGGCGGATGTAACATTTCCCAATGGGGGGCAGGAGAAAATGGTATGGGGGCGGCACCCATACCATTTTGGGGTACAGGACTTTTATTAGGCATATAAGCATCAATAATCAGTTATTGTTGAAGGTTTGACTCAAGGTTTGACTCAGTTTTCTGTTTTCAATGATGAAATGCTGTTGGTTTAGTGGTGCCACCACTGTAGTTAGTCAGTAGCAGTAGTAGTGTTTCAGATTATTTTAAATGTAAGCCCTTTAATTTGAAATATCTTGGGTTGTTTTGCATGCCATCGTGTTAGTTGGGGCAGCCTAGGCATTTAGGGGGGCATTGCCCCCACATGCCCAGAGGCCTCGATCCGCCCCTGCTTGTCATATATTTATAAAACCCCAGACAGAAAACCAATCCATATTCAATGCTGGGGATCAAATGGTTAATAATAATATGGTGATAGAAAGTTTGTGGCTGACAGAGAGGAGATCAGGAGATAGGACACAGCGCTGTGGGAAAGCCGCATGTGATGGAGGATAGACAATGTCATTGGCTCAAACTGTCTGGGGCCTGTCTGCACTTAGCATCCATCAAAAAGAGCCCACACTGCCACACCGAAACCAAGGTTAAACTCTGATAAAAGTATCTTGCCCGCAAAGTATAGTTGGATAGGGTTATAAACAGGTCAACTCTACCGTACATACTTAACTGAACGGTCAAGTAAAATTACAATTTAGGCGTTTGGCGTAATACATGGAATGGAAAACTAGGAATCTACAGCAGCACCAGTCAAACGATATTCCATTGAAATAACAATCTGTAGGTACTGCACAATCTTTAGGTACTGTATTGGGTAAACATTGAACCCAAAGCATAGTGCAGTATAACCAAACCTTTCCTGTGATCAGGAAAGGTTTGGTTATCAGGGCTCGACCACTTACACGGCAGCCAGACAGATTAAGGGCTGTGTCTATTTGAATGATTTGTCCATGTTTCATCTGGCATCAGTTTGTAACATAATTCCTGCAGTTTTCCCCCTGGAATAGGGCTGCTATGGCTAGAATCTGAGAAAGTACTGCGTGTGTAGAGCAAAAGTATGTGTGTACACTTGGAGCCGGGGTTCTCTGCCGTACAGGGACGGCCCGTGCGACTTTTTAAGTCCAAAGTGTTAGTGAAAGGGCTGCCACACTGTGCCAGTTGAATGAGGGTGGCGGGACAGGCAGGGGTCCTTATCGAGCGGCGACATGGACATGGCCGTGGCTCAACTCTGCGATGGGGAGTGGAGTGAGTTTGTGGTCTGGCCTTCACCCCGTTACAGCCGTGCCCGTTGAGCCCACACAGTACAATCCTCTCCTCTGTGTCTACTGAGAGTGTAACGACTGGCTCAACTGGACTTTCTTCCACTCTCGCAGTCTACTGTGTGTGCAGGTCTGGCAGGGCCTGCATGCTGACAGGGCCAACATGTGTGCCAGGGACCACTGTTGGCCCGTGTGTGTGTGTGTGTGTGTGTGTGTGTGTGTGTGTGTGTGTGTTTGGTTTGTGTGTCTCTTTCCTGACACAACTCTCTCTCTGTCTCTCTTTGCCCTTTCTCTCTCTGTCCCTCTCCCTCCCTCGCTCCCTCCCTGTCTCTCTCTCTCTCTGTCTGTCTCTCTACAGAAAAACGACGGTCAGTTCACAGTGATCCAGCTGGTTGGGATGCTTCGTGGCATCGCGTCTGGCATGAGGTACATGCACTCACATTATGCGCACACATAAAAACACTGTAAAAGTGTAAAGTGTTTATCTCTGAGATACATGAATTGAAATCGCACTAGTTGAGCCGTGAAAGAGTGTCTGTGCATATACACTATGTCACTCTGTCCGTAGTCCCTGTGTGTCCCACAGGGACACACATGTCTTGTTGTAGGAGTGCCACTAGCACCACTCAAAAAGGACAAAGAAAATGACAGTTATTTGTTTAAAATCATGAAAAGGCAACGCTAAGAAAATGTAAATGGCCTTCGCAATATTATTTGAAAATGATTGCTCTAGATATATTTGTTGAATTTCCATTTCCGCTAAAGCAGCAATCCTGATAGCCCTTGACTAATCTGATTTTTACAGGAGACAAAGCGGAAGTGAGGGAGACGCGACAACGTACACTTTGTGTCTGCTCAGTTTTCAGTATTTGGGATGTACACACTGTCAGATGGAAGCGTTTCACAGAATTGTGCGAGACAGCAGTCTGTCTCAAGAGTCTACTCTGTCCTCAATAACTCCATAGTCTGTGTCATCAGAAAAATTACAGCACAAAGCCACGAGACCTTGTATCGTTGCTGTCGGAGCAGAAACCTCATGTCTCTAAATGTCAACATTTTATGTGCTTTTGTAAATGAATGCCCTACTTCATTCTACAAGAGTTTTGCATGATAAACAATTGTAGTGAACATAGCAGAAGTTAGAAGTAGTGAAGAAAGCAGAAGTTCACAATGGGTCACATTGCAATCTGTTATGAACGTGTACATTGTATCTTTTCACTATTTAAGAAAAATGTTTTTCCTGAAACAGATTCCTAATGATTTGAGTCTAAATCACCACCGGACAATGTCATTTCTATCTGGCATCTAAAGCAGTTTTACCTGCAGTACCAGAAGTTGCTGTGTATGAAACATATTCTATCCGAGACACCACTCCCACATCTTTGGTTCATTGTGACGGTATCACCAAATCAGTTGGCCTGTTGTGAGACACTGTACATAGAACAATGGATAGAATGCATGTATAGTTGATTCCCATTTAAAGTTGAAATTAATGTTGTTGGCACTTTAACTGACAGTTATGGACATACAAGGTTTCCACCTGACCGTATACATATTGGATCTGTAACTCAACCCCTGACCAGAGCATTGCTATTGTAATTTTGTGGTCAAAAGTCGAGGTCAAGAAGATCAATTATTGATTATCACGGTGCCATACATGACCTATACCACCAAGGTTTTCAGGAAACTCCAATATATGTACAGAACTGTGGCGCCCACCTGCTCACCAGAGCCCTGATCCAAAGACCACATACATGCCTGAGTCGAGACACGGAGTAGATTTTCGAGACGCCGATCACTACCTACAAGCAGGACTGGAAAAAAAAAGGTTGAGAACCAAAGGTCCACTTTCAGGCTCCCCTGTGTTATTGATTTCAGGTACTTATCGGACATGGGTTACGTCCACCGCGACCTCGCAGCTCGTAACATCCTGGTCAACAGCAACCTGGTGTGTAAGGTCTCTGACTTTGGCCTGTCCAGAGTCCTAGAGGACGACCCCGAGGCCGCATACACAACAAGGGTAAGACGTAACTTTGTGTGTGTGTGTGTGTGTGTGTATGCGTGTGTGTGTGTGTGTGTGTGTGTGTGTGTGTGTGTGTGTGTGTGTGCGTGCGTGCGTGTGTGCGTGTGCGTGTGTGTTCGTGTGTTCGTGTGTGTGTGTGCGCGAGAGAATGAGAGAGAGAGAGAGAGAAAGCACCTGATGTTTTGGGTACATTTAGAGTGTAGGAGATGGTTCCGATAATACCTGTAGTAATGTTTCCTGACGTCCGTATAGCTATTATAATATTTATTGTGTCTGTGTGTGTATGTGTGTGCGCGTGTATGTGTGTGTGTGCGCGTGTGTGCGAAAGAGAGGGGAGAGGAAGAGAGAACAATATGGATGGAGAGAGGGACGGGTGAGCACACAAATGTAACTTTGGACCGAGAAGTCGAAAATTATTAAACAACACCAGTCTTTTAGCAGACGCTCTGTCACACACTATATAACTCTCACACTCTCTCTCTTTCTCTCGCTCGCTCGCTCTCTCTCTCCCTCACACACATACGAGCGTGCACACATGCACGCATGCACTCACTCGTGCATGCGCACACACAGCAGGCTGTAAATTGAGCTGTGTCTCAGGCTGAGAGGAAAAGCTGACAGCCGCCAGAGACAGGATGTTGAATCCTGGAGGAGAGCCAATTAGCACTCAGCCCAGGCTCCCCAACAGCCAATTAGCAGCGGGTTCTGCTGCCTGAGCATCCAGCTTCCTGTCACTCTCCACTAAGCTATCTCTGAGTGTGCCTCTCCCTCCCTCCCTGCCTGTCTGTCTGTCTGTCTGTCTGTCTGTCTGTACACACACACACACACACACACACACACACACACACACGCATGTTCTCTCTCTCTCGCTCTACACCTATTTCTGTCCTTTTTTATCACAGGTATAAGTGTCACCCCCTCTCCAAATAGTAGTAGTTTCCACCCCCTTTTCAGCTGGAAACACAAAAGACATTTTTTCCCTTTCTCCTCAGGACACCACTTTTCCAAAATAATGTAAATGTTGTCTGTTGTGAATTTATTTATTTTTTTAAATGAATGAATGAATTCCAGTAATTATAAAAATGTAAAGCAGAAATTAGGGATGTCCACGATATATATATATATATATATATATATATTTTTTTTTTTTTTTTACGTTATTGGGTCATATCGGTATTGACAAATTCTGGCGGTCTTAACAGATCCGACACAGGGGTTGAGGGTTTGACACTATGGCAGGTAAATAAAATGTTGGGGCTAGTGGTGTTTGTTTGGGAGTTGCACTGTTTTTGGAAGTGCACATTTCAGTGAAGATTCTGCTATTCCCGTTTGGTGGACTGTAAGATCTTTTTTATTTGGTGTCGGTAACTGGTATTTTGTACGATAACTGGTATTTGGTATCGGTAACAGCTAAACACAGAAATTGTCGTATGGGATTGGAAATGAAAAAAAAAAAGCATATCGGGACATCCCTGTTAGAAATGCAATCAAGCTGCCAACATGAATGTCATTCACACAGTATATATATATCTGTATATGACGTAACCATGTATTTTTGGTGGCCTCCTATTTGTAACTATTTATGTTTATGTAAAATAAAAAAGGTGCTTCCTGATTGGCCTGAGGGTGTCACCAAAATTCCCGATTTGGACAAGGAAATCACCGCCGAAAACAGTACTTGCGCAAATAATAAAAATGTAATTGTTTTACAAACTATTTTTTTTCCTGTGTGCGGTGGCAGGGCGGGAAGATCCCCATCCGCTGGACGGCTCCGGAGGCCATCGCATACCGGAAGTTCACGTCGGCCAGCGACGTGTGGAGCTACGGCATCGTCATGTGGGAAGTGATGTCCTATGGAGAGAGGCCTTACTGGGAGATGTCCAACCAGGACGTACGTTATTGCACACTGTTCTTTAGAACTCACATTGTTTTTTTAATGCCCCCCTAAATGCCCTGACTGCCCCACCACCAAACATGATGGCTTGCAAAACAACCCAAGATATTTCAAATTAAAGTGCTTATTTAAAATGATTTGAAACACTACCACTGCTACTGACTAAACTACAGTTGTGGCACCACTAAACCGACAGCATTTCATCATTGAAAACAGAAGGTGTGAGTCAGACCTTTAGCTTTATGCATGCTGCGTGTCTGTTGCAACTTCAACAACAACTGATGTTATTATTGATGCTTTACTGTACTTTACTACCGAAAGTTGTATGGGTGCGGCTTCATCGCCCATGGCGCCCCCCCCCCCCCCCCCCAAAAGGGAAATGTTACATCCTCCCCTGTTGGCGATCTTTGCCAATCAGTGATCTTTTCCCGGGGGTGCGTGTGGAGAGGGGTGTACGGGATTCAGGGGGGGATATTAAAGCACCTAAATAATTGATAGTTTGGAATTAAATGGATCCTTAGTATAGGTCTATAACTCCGAGAATGTACAAATTAGACCAAATGGACCCAATTGTACCCTCTCTCTCTCTCAGTTAAGTGTGTCCGTGACCTAAAGCTGTGGTAAAAAACTGGGGATCCATGAAATTAAAAAGTTTTCGTGAAGCACCGCTCTGAGTCCACGGAGATGGAAATACGAGCCTGTGTGAGTCTGAGGGGCTCCTGGGCATGTGAATCTGTATCGCCAGTGTCAGACAGCCGGCGGTCCGCGGAGGCCGGCACATTAATGCAATTAACACCCATGCTGGCTTTTCCAGCACGTTAATTGCCAGGGTCCAGAGGAGTCCAGTGAGTGTGAACCACTTTTAAATGAAATCTGTGCATGTGTATGTACTGCTGCTGTCGCACATCAGCAGCGAGCAGTCAAAGATTGAAACAACAGAACACTGCTACACTGGGCGTTGAAATTAATTTTCCGCCACCACACAGTGTCAAAAGCACTTAAAGATGAAGTGCTGTGATCCCCCCCCCCATCCTAAAACATGATCATCATATATTAAAGGAAATCACCACACCAAAACACATTTGGCATCCATTTACCTTGATCGCTGACACAAAATATATAGTGTACTTGATTTTTGCCGTAGATGTCCCCTTTATTTCCAACTTGAGGTCCCCGTCCCTTCCTACAGTTTGCATTGGTGCAGGTTGTCTTTATTCTACTGAATGCATTTTAGTAGCTCCAATGCATTTTAGTAGCTCCATGCAGCAAAGGTTGTCATGAACGGGACTCAAACACACGACAAGCTGTCAGGCCAAAGCCAGCAGTGTGCCAGCTTAAGATGTTTATTGAAATGAACCTGAAATCTGAGTGTATACAACTGGATATACATCAGTTATCTTTATGCCAGCCAAACCTCTTATAATCCTCTTTGTGCCAAACCTATTGACAGGAGTCAAGTTTAGAGAGACGTTGTTAAAGTTTAGTTCTAGACAGTTCAGCAGCACGCCTGTGACGGTGGAGACAACAGGAGTGACACGGTGTGCATATTAACTGCCAGCGATCCACAGGAGTGCATCGCACAACAGCCACCATTTATTAAAAGCTTTTAATTAGAAGCAAGCCTACACCGTAACCATCCTCAGCGCTAATGTAACTCTGGGGGTGGGTACAAAGGTAACCGTTGTATACATTTGTACCGCCCCGGAGTTAACAAATGGACGAATTAACATGGAGAATTTGTACTGTGTACACGTCACGCCGTCAATGTTTTAACCGTGATTTATTTATTAACTGTTCCCGTCAAGGACACGGAACATCACAGCATCTCCCGCTGTACTGTAGATCTGGTGTTAAAATTCAACATTCAATATTAAATTATCTGTCTAGATTTTGTCGCGCAGCAGGAACCCTGGTGGTCTGTATGCTGTGATGCTAAAGGGGCATTTCACCATTTTTGCTAAATAATATATGCTAATGACAGATTTAGAGAACACGTGATTAAATCTACAATATCTAAAACCACATATTACCCACCTAAGGACCCCCAGCAAAGTGTTCTAAATCTTCCAAATAACATTAACATATATTATTTAGCAAAAATGGAGAAATGTCCCTTTAACTGTTACCCCGCCAGCAGTTATTTTTAATAATGGTAGCTAGCTGCTGCCAGCGGTTATAAGGGGACATATTATATCAGTACACAAGATGTTTTATATCAATTAATTGACAGCTATTCCAGTCAACGGTGGATCTTGTGTTAATTCCACTACTGAATGTGTAACAACACAATAACAATAGTGCGTAAAAGGTTAGGCTCCATTTCTACACCAGTGCCCCCGATGGCCTGGATGTAGTTATACATCAAAGAAGAATTACAGTGAGAGACAAGACAGAGCGAGGGAAGGGAAGGGAGGGATGGAGGGATGAAACAGACAGGATAAGAGACAGAGAGAGAGATGGGTGACAGGCTGGCAGCCATAGGGCCAGCACTGGGGTCATCTCCATGGAGATAATGGGATAGAATATGTCACACAAAGTGAGCGTGGCATTTCTGGTGCCGCACATGTGTACAAACACACATACAGCACATATAGGCATACAGTACGTTCCATAGTCAAAATATTCACCATCTGAGTTAGCCCCAAGTCTATACAACTAGAGAATGTAGAAGATTAATGGTCATTTTGATCTGGATGTATGACTGTTTTGTTTTCTCTGAAATCCAGCCTGGAATTGTGGACAAAAATGTAATCAAATGGTGGTCCGTGGCTCAAATTCTGAATAAATAGTGGGCCTTGGTATGAAAAAGGTTGAAAAACCACTGATGTATAATACAGCATTGTTTACTTTATACTCTGCTGCGAAGCGGCGCACATCAGATCACAGATCATCGTTTTTGTCGGTAAGGTAAAATCGTAGGGTTGATTGGTTACCTTATTAGGCAGAACTAAGTATTATATCAGCCGCTGCACCTGTACAATGAATACACACGCACCGTCACGTGCGCATACGTAGGGGAAGGATGGGCGCGCGCTAACAGGCAGACACACCCACACGCAACCCTGCGTTGACCTCATCACGGCTCGGCTCGGCGCGCCGCCTTCCATCGTCTAGTTATTAGGCTGTCTGTCTGACAGAGAGGAGAGGAGAACACCTTTGATGTTTAATTGAAAGCCTTATAGGATTTTCACTCATTGGCTCTTGAGTGCCGACTCTCTCTGTCTCTCTCCTACTCTCTCTCTCTCTCTCTCAGCCCTGGACTTGTTCTTTATCTCAAATTTTTGGTTCTCTTCTCCCTCTGTTTCTGCCTCTGTTTCTCTCTTCAAATGTAATGAGCGCTCTCTCTCTCTCTCTCTCTCTCCTCTCTCTCTCTCTCTCTCTTTCTTTCTCTCTCTCTCTACTATCTTTCATCTCTGCCAGTCAGCTCTGTAGTCCGTTCACGCACGCATCCCAAACTCATGCGCGTACACACACACGTGCGTGTGATGTATTCTGTGTTTGTGCCGATGTCGGCATGCTCATTGATGCCAAGCTGTTATGGGCGGGTGAGAGTCTGAGAGAGACGAGGAGAGCGAGATCGTCTACGTGCGGGCGCGCGTGCGCACGCCATCATGTCTTGTCTTTCATGCAAGTTTGACACGAGTAAAGGCTGTCATGAACTCCAACAAATCAATTCCCTGCAGTGTTTTCCACTGGCAGAAGTAGGTTGCAAGAATGCACACTGGTTTGCACTCACGCTGGGCAGTATAATACACATAGATTTTCAATTTCAATTGTTGTTAAACATCTGCATTACTTAATTCACGTAAGACTTCACAACCACAATAGTACAGCATGGAATTATGAATGAAATCTTACAATAACAAAATATTCTTTTTGGATTCTTTTAGTTTTGGATCCTATAGGTAGACTAAGGGGTAGATTATTTGCCCTTTTTTTTTTTTTTTTTTTTTTTTTTTACAATTTTGAAAAACCTTTTGGAATAGTTCAACATATCAATCTGTTGACACGTTGTGAGCTTGTAGATTTTTTTTAACAATTAAAAATTAAATTAGTTTAAAAAGGCAAACGTCTTGATACAGAGATGCGGCATACAAGACAGATTTAGAAACAAATCTGTTCAATGCAAAATGGAGAATTCAGGAGACCGAATGCTGCCTTTCGGGGTATAAGAAGGGAAAGGGCAGTTGTTTTACAGACGGGTAAAGGGCCAGGGCTGAAGTGAAGCCCCCCCTTTGACGTCTTAAACGTTGTTCACATCGCCTCTCTCCCCTGCTCGTCTATTGAGACGTTTCAAAGCCTGGTGTCAGGTGGAAGCACTTTTGGCTGACGAGCTCTTCTGACTGAAGTTCAAAGCAGCAGCGTCTCCATGCCCCAGCAGGTGCTGCTGCTGTCTCAGCTCAGTCTGGGTTCAGATCAGATGCCAAGAAGATTGCAGTGGCTGATGCTTTAGTCCAGTGGTTTTCAGCCTTTTTGATACCAGGGAGGGACCACTATTTATTCAGCATTTGAGCCACGGAGGACAACCATTTGAGGACATTTTAGCCCCCTACAGACTATAAACTAAAGATTTCTTTTTGCGTTTTGTCCACAATACCAGGCTGGATTTCAGAAACAAAACAGGCAAACATACAGTAGATCAAAAATGACCGTCATAATCTTCTACATTCTGTAGTTGTGTAGACTTGGGCTAATTCACATGATGAATATTTTAACTCTTGAGAGCGCAACGCTCTCAAAGAGTTACATCTGGTTAGCCAATTGCCCATCATTTAGCGGGGGACCACTGGAACCCTCTCAAGGACCACTGATTGTCCCAAGATCACTGTTGAAATCCACTGCTTTAGTATGAAAAAAATTGAAATACTGTGTTAACTTCACCAATGTCAAAATAAGATATTATGTCTATTTTGATTTTCTTATGTTCCATAAGTAAAGGGATGTGGTCCTTTCTGACCTCTAACTATTTCTTCAGAAATGGAGGTGATTTACAGCTACTACTTATGGAGGTCTTCGAACACTTGATGGGTTGTTCTCAGAACTTATGCACCCCAGATGTCGAACAGGATTTTTT
>CM076985.1:16004665-16005910 GCA_039105355.1 Benthosema pterotum | reverse complement strand
GCAGTATCATGAATATATACAGTATGTGGAAGTACGATTTTGTGAGTGTCTCTGAACAATGCAGCTCTGGCCCTTGGGAATAACCTGAATACATCAAACACAGGGTTGTGGTCAGCCAGCCGAGGAACGGCCATGAACGCACACATGCACACACACCCTCACTCACACGCACGCGCTCAATCCACGCATACAAGCATGCACACAATACACCCCAGCAAACGATCATCCACCACCTTACTCGTTTGTATTGGAACAGACAGGATGGTCGGAGAGTCATCACACCTATGACACTATGATTCATTCAAGGTTTATATGCAGTACCAGGAGAATATGGACAGAAATGTCCTTGCTCTTTTACAACAGTGGCACGCACACACGCACACGTACACACGTACTGCAATAATATGCTAAATTATGATGTGATTACCTGCATTCATGTTTCATACTTGTCTTTTACACCCATTTCCATTAGATGTCTTGCAAAGCAGTCCTAGTTACCGACATTGCCGTAAGCCCCGCCCCCTCTCGAGAGCCAGGCTCATTCATTTCAAAGTAAATCTAACGGCCATTGCACATTAATTAATGATTGATTTTTGGAACCAGACCTTCAAAATATCTTCCAAATTTGTCAAAAAGGCATGCCGTATGCAGTGGAAGAAAAAAATGAAAATAAATGTTTGTTTGTTTTTTTCATTGGAAAATTATTGGTGGAGAGGTTTGTCAATCACACATTATGCTTAGATGTGATTGGTCCGTAGCAGTTTAGGGAGGAGCTTACTGAAATGTTATCCAATCATACATATAGTACAATACACGGATGCACACATGCAAACACACTTTACACTGTCATACTTGTATGACAGTATGTCGCGTGTGTTGCGTTTACCGCAATCAAAGCGTTATGGGAAAAGACAGCTTGCTCCCAACGGACGTCCCTGAATAAATAAAGGTTAATGAAAGACACCGTATACACACTCAGAACACGCTGCATGCCGTCCCTGGAGTAGCTATACTGTGCTACACACTATATTGGCCCTTCAGTAACATGGAAGGGGCTTATCTGTTGTTGCTCAAGGGCAAAAGGCCTCTCCGTGGGGGGGGTGGGGGGTAGTTTCGAGCAATAATTATGACACTTGCTTCAGATAGTTTCATTGCATTGCATTCCATGCAATGACTTAAAGGGGAATTCCACCCATTTTCAAAAATTTCTGAGAGGATACAAATGTTCCATTTGTACCCTCTCAG
>CM076985.1:15784665-15999665 GCA_039105355.1 Benthosema pterotum | reverse complement strand
TATGTCCTCTGTTATGAGATCAACTATTCTGTCGTGGCATGCTATGTAAAGCCCCTTATATGCATAAGAGCCATTCAGAATGTGTGACATAGTTTCTGTAACAGGCCCTGTGGTGTGATGCAAGCAATGAGGTGCATGGTTGGAGGGGAACCAGACGGAAAGGTTGAGTTTGGTGGGAAGGATCTGTAACCTGGCTTTAACTGTAAAGGTGATAATGTCCTCATCGAGAGCTTGTGTTCCGCAAAAAGGAGTAGGAAACAAAATGATCAGCATGGGGAAGGCAAGCGAGTTTCCCCTGGAGTTTCAGTCCAGTCCAGCGTTGGGACATATCCTGCCGTTTCCACCGAGCACCCTTGGGTGTCAACACAAGGACTGTGATAGGGTGTGATGACCATTTGGTTAGATAGTCACATGAACCCTGGGGATTCTGCATTGCACATGAAGGGCAGTTGGTTAGAGTGGCAATGTGTTGAGATGAGACTAAGTGAAGTAGGAAAAGAGAGAATACAAAAGCAGTCTCGGAAGAGAGCAGCAGACAAGGTTAGAGGCTGAGTAGATTTGGTCTAGCACAAGTATGAAAAGAATTTTTGTTGGTCAAGGTGAGACAGAGGTGTTGCAGAGAGTAAAAGTGCATTTGGTTCGACAGAGGGGAAACCAACAGTAAACTTATAAGTCACTGACGGATGCACGTCGAGTGTGGCTAGATTTGCCGCCAGACAATCACATTGCGAACGCGGGGTGAGTGCAGCTGCTAATATGGGTTATCCTATATTCAGCTATAGGGTAGATTTTTGACCTAGCACAGACATTAAATGCCATTGACCGGTATTTATCAAACACTATAACATTCAATACCTTTGAGAGTCAACGGAAAATGTAAGTCATGTGTATACAAGCAAATCTGTATTTTTGCTAAATTACCTTTGAATAGAATGAAGAATTTTATGTCATGTCGACATGGCCCGGGGGCCAAATGCAGCTCTTTGGCTGACTCAGACCAGCCTGTTGAAGGGGTACTTGGAAATTGGAAAATACAACATGCAATACAATACCACTATTCACGTTAACTCAAGTTTCCTTCCGTGAACCTGTTTACCAATGTTTTGGAACACTCACTTTTTCCATTGCATAATAATACTCTTACCATAGTGTCAAATCAATGCCATTTACTTTTATATAAAAATGAAATTAATATTACGCAGAATTTAGTTTAGTTAGGCACTCCACAATATTTTGTGTCTCGTGTGGCCCCTTGGGAAAAAAATAATTGCCCACCCCTCTGTTACATCATGAATATGTATAATGAATCACTTCATAGAATTTGTCTACAGATACTATAACATGCCAGTTACTGATAGCCTGGATTCATACAAATGAGCCAGAAGATAGGAAAACAAGCATCTGTTGATGACACTCTTACTGTCTATTCAAAATTACGTGAAATAACAACGGTGCTCATGGCAAACCATTATTTCATGCATTTGTCTGTTTGTGCGTGCAATGAGAGAATACGTTTTCTTTTTCAACAAAATATTATTTTGACTTCAGAACAGTTAGAATGTGTTTATTTTGACATCTTATCTACAGCTAAACTAAAATGCAGTCAGATGAGGTTATATCCAAGGTAACAATGTTTAGTTACCAGTTATCTCCTCTCGCTCCTCTGACAGTGAATTTAGTATCTGCCAGGTATGGGCTCTAGTCAAGCTGTATGATACCACCAACAAGTGCTGGGTACCAGTAGGACCTACCCTGACCTCAGTCTGAATTGTCATTTCGTTTCACTTCATTATTCAGACTGAAGTCCCTCTCTACCACAGCAGGTTCTGTGATGGGCGTTATCAAAGCGTCAGTCTTCACGGTGATTGGTTCATACCAACCCATAAGAATATTGGGAAAACAGACAGATGTGTTAGCTTGGTTGCTATTTGATAACCAAACAAACACAGCTGACGAGTGTCACTGGCATGTGAACAAAAGCAGTAAAATATGTCGGATGGTGATGTTTATAAAAACCTAAAACCTGACCTAAAAACTAGATGAGAATTGAACTGAATTGAATTGAGTGTCCCTTGGTGGCACAGGTCTCTACCAGGCCAGATCAGGTTGTGGCTGCGGTGACATCAGAGCGAACAAGTAGCTAATAATACAGTATATATAAGCTCACATCACCTAAACCGGCCAATCGGTGCAATCTGGACTGTGCACAGGACGGACAGGGGGTAAAACATACTCCCCACCATACTGGTGGAGACAATAACCAGTCCACTTTTCACAATCAGTTTGCAGAACTCGTCAGACAGGCAGACAGGCAAACACAGACATCTCCATATACAGACAGTAAAAATGGGTGCTATAGAAGTTGACAACATGATTCCTAAGGTGGGAGGTGGCCGACAGGCACGTACAGGTCTAGTGTGTGTTTAAAATGGACACCGGTAGACTGTGACAGATAGAAAAAAAGATCACCATATATGGGCATAAGGAGGAGGCTGGCAGCTAGACAGACACAGAGATCTCTATATACGGGCATAAAAGGGACAAAGACAGACAGACAGCTACAGATAGATCCATATGGGAAAAACAGGGACACGTAGGCAGTTCAGTGTCTAGAGATTTGGATGATGTCAAGTCAATTACCATGTCACCATTGTTAAATGAAGAGATCAAGCTAGTACATTAGTACTGAGAATTGTAACATCAGGGATGCCCATATTCGGGCATAACAATCCAAGCACGTTGCTGTGTATGGGCATGAAACGTCATCCAAGTCAGAGAATCTCCATAATATGGGCACGTGACGTCAGACCCACGGCAAGTGATGTCACGCCACATCACAAATGATCTGTTTATAAGCAGCCCCCTCACGTGGCAGAGATACCAGCTTATACCGTATGCCCGCAAGAACCGACAGGTGCCAACGTAAGACTTTATACAAGTAGTGTTCAGTTACAAGTGGAATACTCCAAAATGGCCAGTGTCGAGGAGGGAAGCTACGATGACTGTAAAGGGCCAGACTCCATGCATGTGAAGCTCGTCACTGAGGACGGCCAGGCGTTCATGGTAAAGAGATACCTGGCTGTGATGTCTGACACCATTAAAGACATGCTGTCTTACCTGTACGAGGAGGACGAGACCCAGGAGGTGGTCCTCAGGGACGTGTCCTCAGTCTCACTGGATCTGCTCCTCAGGTTCCTGGACTACAAGAAGTGCTATTCCGACCCGGCATCCACTGACGCTCCAGACTTTGAGATCACAGAGGACATGCTTGTAGTTGCAGACTACTTGCGCTGTTAAGAAAAAAATAAATAAAGAATCACACTTGTGTGAAGTGAGTGGCGCTCTTATCACCATACACCATCATACATCATCACATTCTGTGCGCAACCAATCAAATACAAAAAAAAATAAAAAATAAAAAAATAACAATGCCTGTTATTGGTGGCACAGGTATGGTGGAGACCTGTGCCTCCGGGCACAGGTCTCCAACAGCTGTGGTGTTACTTCAACTGTTACGTCACCCTCACTGGTGACAACATTTGCACAGACAGACATGTGAGGGTGACGTAACACGGACAGACATACAGACGGACAACATGTTGCGATTCGATGCATTACCCGGTTATTCATGAATAGCAGATCTACAAGCTCACAAGCTGTCAAAACACAGCCACTGTGTGGTCAGAACAAAAGTCTCGCCCCCATCTAGTGGGCCTTCACCCGAATTGCAGTCAGTTCACACTATTGTGACACAAAAGTAGAAATTCACAGCCTCCCTGCAAGAAACCTTTCATTTCAACTTGTCCTTTTGTTTACTTCTTCATACATTCCTTATGCAGATGGTTATCAACTGTGCAATCAATAAAAAGCTGAAATACAACCCATCTACTCCAATCTTTCACCCAGGTGGCACGCTTTTTGCCTGCATGTATTACAGGTGGTCAAAAGAAAAAGGTACAGCAAAGTGACGATTAGTTTGGAATGGATAGGGCATAGGTTTGGAATGGGTAGAGACATAATATTATAGACACTATCCATAGAGATTCACAAAAACATGTACCTGTATCTCAATCATTGCTTTGTGAAGATCGTTTTTTAAACTGCCCAATAAAATGATGGAAAATCTGACGGCGGAGATTATTGTTGCCAACTTGGTGCATTTGACGCTAATACGCTATATTTAGCTTTTTTCAGATCCCCCCCCCCTAGCGCCAAAATTAGTAAACTAGTGCATTTTAGATTTGGGCAGTTGGCAACACTGGTTTTATTTTCATTCAAACAGCCGCTACACCACTCCCTTACTACTGCTACTCAATGTTATCAAGTTCGTCTTCCAGCTGTAACGGCCTAAGGGAACGTTCCGCCTCAGAAGGGTGTGACTACAGACAGCATTACTTCATGTCTGGAAGAGGAGCTCACCTGCCCTGTGTGCCATGACGTCTCTGAACATCCCGTCCTGCTGTGTTGCAGCCACAGCTTCTCCAAAGGCTGTCTGGAGCGATGGTAGACAGGAAGACCAATGCGTGACTGTCCTGTTTGTAAAACAACGTCCGTCAGCGACAATCCTCCCACCAACCTGGCGTTGAAGAACCTGTGCATGAACATCTTTAGGAGGAGAAACGGTGGAGTCAATCTCAGTAGCATCGATAAGACACCCATAGGCGATTTTATAGATCGGTAACTTGTTACTTGAGAGTGTAAAATGAGCGTGAAATGAAACCATTTCATTTCACGTTAAATGATATGTTAAACATCTGAATTACGTTATTTTCAAGAATCTCTACAATTAGAAAATGTAGAAGAATTGATATTTTGACCAACGTTTTGACAGTTTCTCTCTCCTAAATTGTGGACAAAAACTTGAAAATCCTCAGTTTTGAATCCCTTACACTAAAATGCCTTCAGTACAGCAGTGATAGTCAAACTCAGGTCCTTGGGCCATTCCAAGCCTATGACACATTTTTTAACTGACCAGAATCGAAAAGCCTTTTGAAAAAGGTTTTAAAGGTCACCCTCCCAGAGCTTCAACAGTTTTAGAAAATGGTTGCAATCATTAAAAAAAAAAAAAAAAAAAAAAAAAGCTCATGGTCGAGAAATGATTTCGCTCTTCCTCATCCCAGGTCTAGTGGAGTAAAAGTATTGGAAATTGGAAGCACTCCAGTAAAAAGTAAAGTAAAAGAACGTCAAAATGTACAGTACTCGAGTATATGTATCCTTTTACTTTAATGACCAAACCAGTTTGCTTATGCAGCAAACACTGCAGGCCAGTGGATAACGTCAACCTCTAGAAAGCAAAAACAGATGGTCATGAACTGTAGAAAAAAATATGCACATGATTCAGCACTCTGAGATAAACAGGCAATCGGTACAAAGAAATGTAGGTACAATCATCTCCAACACACTGGAATTGGAAATCAATATGGACACTATCATAAAGATACTATACTTTATGGGGCAACAAAATAAAACCAGGGTTTATAAGGGGCCTATGAAAGCACTATTCGGCAAGGGATAAAGAGGCTCTTCAATGTGAAATTGGCTATTCATTTCAAAAATCCCCAGAAGCCAGCTTTTCCCCTTTTTGTTTAGTCTGAAGACCCTGCTTTTTGCATCCTGTTTTTTGTCTTCTCATTAGCAACCATCTTCTTGTGAGAGCCATCCCTTTTATTTCATTCATCTCATCAGTTGTAGGCGTCCTGCATGCCTGCGGTGCATGCGTCTGTGGTCTTTCATTACCCCCTTGACACTGCGTTGCAAGAATGGACGTGGATACTTTCCAAGCAGGCAGGCAGGCAGGCAGGCGCTGGCAAAGAAACCTTCGCTTTGGCCTAATGTACCTCCATTCACTTCCTCTCAACGCATATTTTCTCCCTTCATCTCACTGTGAGAAAATTCTGATCATCCTGATCTGTAAAAAAGCTGCAAGCACGGTTATACTTTCTTGAACAAACATCTGATCTTGTGTCATAAGTCGTGGTCAACTTATGTTGATCACGACTTATGTTGTGATCAACATAAGTCCAGGTGTGGTACCTCCATATCCACAACTGTGATTGCTTGACTTGTTGATTTTCCTCGACTCTATTAGAAGACATTTGAAGAAACAATCTCTAAATGGGTTAAGTATGAGTGTACAAAACGGAACCATTTGGACTCAGGGTTAGGTGTAAGTTGAAACCCCTCGAGAAACCATGCAGTCCCTGCATGGAACCTTAGTTTGAGAACCACTAGCTGGTCTACACAGGCTCTCTGGTTATGCACACATGCACACACGTCAAAATGGTCCAAGAAGACACATTCCTAAACCTAGCTGTCGCCTCGATCAGCACAATGGCTAACAAGCCCGCCTGGTATGATGCAATCTTACGTAACAGAAAATGAATTCCACATTTGTGCATACAATTTATACTCTATCTGGGTCATTGTGTTGTGATCATTTACACCCCGTCATACCACTGAAGCCGCTAGGTGATGATGATTGCTTTAAATAAATGCTAATGACGAGCTACTTTCCGGTAATTGCTGTGGTCTCATGTCGTTGTATATAATGTACACACACAGTACTGTATGTGTAGGATCATACACCTACAACCACACAGATGTGAATGGCCATTTTGTGTGACTGTAAATGATAGGGTATTGACAGTTTGACATTAAAAAAAAATACCCTTGCCTCATATTTCTACTGACACTGACTGCTGCATTAGGTGATGCACTGTACAGTATGTCTGAAATGGGAGATTTGCTGTCAAAGAGCTGGTACTTGTTACTACTGCTAGCGGTGGATGGAGCCAACTGCTGGGGTTTGACTGGCCCTCTGTATGTACAGTACCAACCTGCAGTTCTCCACTCATTACTGTGTTAACATAAATAAATAAACAGTCATATGGTTGAAGAAGCAGACAAAATTTGCCAGCTGGGCAAAAATACAGTGAGTGGCCTTGGGCACGGTGTGGTGTGGAGTGGAGTGGCAGATTATGAAGAAACTGTGAGAAACTGTGTCATCGAGTTCACTGACATCAGCGTAGTGTTACTACTAGAGTAAGAGTAAGATTAGACTCCTTGAACCGGAATGCCGAATAGAAATTGTGTCTAAACTTGAAATCCACCCACTGCTTACTTCAATTTCGAATGCATACAGAGATGGAAAAGGTTTGAAAATAATTATTGTCCAATGTCCATTCATACCAGGCCCACTGTTGACAACACACACCTGATTGGAAAACACTGTGGAAAGAAACGGTCAGAATGTGCAAAGTCAGCTTATGAACCAAATGGGGACACATAGTCAACATAGCAGCTATTTCCAGGTATGGCATTCTGTTTGCTGTTGCAGAGTATTGCCATCTGCTGGTCATTGGATTTAGTGTACCAACCACACAGACTTTAACTTTCTGAGCAGGTATTGCCAAACTGTGGTGCATGCACCCCCTGTGGTGCAGGGCATTAAAGGGCTAATGAACATAGTAATCCATGGATATACAGTATGCACGTGGATATTGAATGCGACATATACACATTATGTAGGCAGACAATTTGGAATAATATGTCACCTAATGCACATAAAATATATATTCAATATTTCTTTTCCATCGTGGGGTGTGTGTCAGTAAGGTTGGGAGTTAACAGGGGGAGCACAGCCAAAAAAGAGTTTGGTAACCGCTGTACTGAGCAGTGACCATGGTTTTCTGGACCCACTGAAAAATCGCCCATTAGCCTAATCTTTCCCATAGAGATCTACAAAAATGTGTAAGCTATATGAATTGTTGTGTAAGGTATATGAATTGTTCTAAGCCTAGAATCCAGCCATTTAGGATCCTGCTGAATCAGCACCATAAAAATGTTGATTCTGTGAAAAGCAAAGGGTAATTATCTGATAATTCATTATTTCATAATTATTATCAGATTTGTTTTTCATAAAATCAGAGGTTTAATGATTCATGATGCATGGGTAATTGGGAATGTGATAGATAGTCACATGGTCATGATTCTATCTATGGATAGAATTGCATGATATCCAACAACAATCTGATCAAGATGGAATGTTCTTTTTTTCTGCCAATGCCTGCTTACTGCCCACCTAAAAAGTGCAGCTTGGCTCCAGATTGAATCACCAGCCTAGTTTATTCCTTTAATACTGTTAGAGGATAGAGGCTCTGAAATCATTTCAGGGTAGGGTTCACAAAGACTATATTCTGTATACTATTCTGTATTCAATATTCTGTAGACAGTATTGACTATATTCTATGAGTCCAGCCAGCATGTTTTCATGCCTCCATATAGAAACAAATGTTTATGCTACAAATAGTGTATCTTTAAAGCAGCGCTGGTGAAAGGTATGAAACACCTGCGTTGTGTTATATTATATTACCACCATTTGACATTTTCACCCCACAATGTCCACAATTCCAGGCTTGATTTCGCAAACAATGGGTCAAAATGACCATTCTTCTGCATTCTCTAATTATGTAGACTTTTAATTTAAAAGTGGTGCCTGTTTAGATGAATATTTTAACTCTTGAGATTGTAAACTTGAAAACAATTGCACCCGCAAGGGTCCATTTGGTTGGCTCTCAAGAGTTACATCTGGTTAACCAACTTTCCATCATTTAGCCTGGGACCATCATTTAGCCTGGACTACCTGGAACTTTCTCAAGGACTACTGGTGGTCCCCAGACCACTGGTTGAAAACCATTGACTTAAACTAAAGGACCGTACAGTGAGTGTTGGTATTCCCTCCTTATTATTTATTGATAGATATTTATAATGAGTTACCTAGGCTAATACCTAGGTTAATATAGGCCTCCAGCCATATTGACCTGATCTGAAGGCAGATCAGAGGTCTCCTGTCCCCTGTAAGCACCACTCAAAAAGAATGTGAAGGTGAAGAAATTGTTTAAATAGTATGCCTATTGCTCGGGTACGACATCTAACTGATAAATATAGTACAATACTTTTTTACAAAAATATTTTGTGAGGCATTGGGTTAATAATCAAATGCAGTTTTAGCATGAATATTGCGACCAAAAACACGCACTTCCAGTCCCTCACATACAGTAGCAGCGCTCTCACACCAGTTCTCGTCTGCGAGCCTGCAGCTGGCTTCTTCTCGCGAGTTTGCCACCCATTGAGCAATGTTGCCATGTATTATTATAAGCGACTTTGGGCCGCTTTGGGCTTGTTTTTTCCTGTATTTCCTGACTGAGTTGACTTAGTTGCAGATTTTGGAGGCTTGCTACTATAAAGTGGTCCGTGTATTTTGGGCTTGTTTCAGTCTAACAGCTTTATAGGTTACATCAGTATTTTAAAATAGAGCTGCCAGCTACCGGCTCACATGAATGAATGAATGAATGAAATTTTTATTAACAGAGATGAGAGTTACATTACAAGTCAAGTACACACTGCTACAAAACTGATAACAGCTTGGAGAATTACAGTACAATTCCAGTACAACTACATCAAATCTGAAAAACTGATTGGACACACTAGTTAAGCATACACTTGTTTACAATAGTGGCCAACTTGTTCATTTCATTGAGGCATTCAAATACCGTACATACAAAACAACTACTTCAGTAAAATCAGAAGCAGCAAATCATGGAGGCAAAATCATAGCTACCGGCTCACAACAACTAACGGTCAGCATCTTGTAGATCTGACATTATAATATTATTTCATTGTATGTAGAATGAGTAGACCTACATTTCAAACACAAAAGTACAAGTTAATACTGCTACTAGGCCTATGTCATGCTACCAATTCATATGGGTCTCATCTGTATTCATCCACCTCCACCAGCCTGTTTAGGACCTCACAGGTGATTCAATGCCTGTTTAGGCTAATAGTCTAGGACCTGGCTAAGATTTGTATGCACTTCATTTCGCGGAGAATATCTCAACTGTTTTTGGCTAATATGGCCGCTGCGAACAACATGGGAACTGTGGCTAAGCCTCTATCCGGGACGAAATACCCGGAAATGACCACACCCCTTTTAAAATGACCCCTAATTCAAACATGGCTCTAACCTACAAATCGTTGCAGCTACAGATTTTCTGAGGTGCTCAAAATGTTCAGAATACTCATATTTGTGGTATCTGTGCCTGAGTCAGCAACACTCCATAGTCTTCATAGTGGCCAAATCCAATATGGCCGCCAGTTCACCACCTGAAAAAGCGTTTTATCTAGAACGTCTGAACCAGATGAGCTATGAATGCAAACCTTGTGTCTAAATCATGTGTTTTGACAATTAGAAACATGCTGGGGTGCTTATCTTTATGAATGGGTGTGGCTAAACATCTATTTTGCATATTTCAAAGATGGCGACCATCTGACAATTTGTTTTACTTATGTTACTTTTGTCATTATTTGTAAACTTGCTGTCAATTTTGTGTTTTTTGAGCATTAGAAGCACTTTGGAATGGGAAAAATGACATTTTTGTGCAATTTGGTGCACCACAACCAGTGCACATATACTCTCCTGACTTTGCAGGTTGGGGGTGCAATACAAGTCCTCAACAACACCACAATAACATACACACAACCAATTATCAATTAACATTTTGCCCAGTGTAATGCTCTATGGCATTGTCCAACAGTTTTTGTATAGTTGTACTTCAAATGTACCAATTCCACATACTGATAAGTAGCATGGGTAAGAGGAATGTTCTCAATGGACTTGTTTGACCAACATCAACCTTCCATTACTGTGTGAAAAGGAGCCTAAAAAATCAACTCTGGTATTAATACAATATTGATGTATGGTCATCATCGCATACAGCAAGAGCTTAGCGATAGTAAAGCCATACAGTGACTTTTCCAGTGGTTGACAGTGACAGTCAGAGGCACTTGCCTGGCAGGCAAGTATACAGGTCAGGTCCTACTTGCCCAAAGGTCATGCTCACTTGACCATTGACTAGCCTGTACTATAAAAAATATAAGCAAAATTCATGAGTGTAGCAACAGTGAAAACAGCACATCAGAGTTAAAGCTTGCTCTTATTTTTATGTCATATACCAGAAAACAGACAAAAGTTTCATTTACCTGCCAGGGGCACGTGGGCAACCATTAATGTCAGAGATCAGATATTAGACATAATAATATTGTGCACCACTAATAATAAGACAAACACACTTGGCCAAAGGATATCTGAGTTGATCTTTTCAGGCTTCAAGGAGAAAGTGACCAGCATTTCTGTGAGACTCCTTTTTCATTTGTTAGCATGAGGGACATTTCCGCTCCCCCGCAATGTTTTATCTTTGACTGATTAATTGAAATTAATTAATTACAGGAAAAATGATGCAATTAACCCATTGTAGACTATCCCGATTCTAAAAATGTCTCTGAAATACTAACCTAAGTGTACTGGAAAACTTCAAATTATTGTGTAACATCACCAAATTTTGACATTTTTTGATACTGTACATACTGTACAGAACGAATTTCACTGGACGAATTTCTACCTGCCAATCCTATCTCTAACCCTCAACATAACATGTCACAGTGTGGACACAGTGCTTAAAACAAGGTGGCAACCGTTATGCTGATGGTGGAATTCCAGTGCATGTTCAGAGTAATGGGACATACAGTATAGGATCTCTGGGACTTCAGATGTACGGACAGTCCCCACCAGTCAGACAATTAGTTATTGTATTTAAGAAAACGTACTAATTGATATGCTATATACCAGTCTGTTTTTATTGACAAAAAATACTTCTTGAGTCAAATATTGGTAAGCGATTAGTTGAGATTATTTAATTACAAAACTGCAAATTATTTGTTATGAATAGATTCTGAATTATCTGGTGATCAGTGTTCACAAACGAAGCTTGTTATCAAAGCCCAACTTGGCAGTTTTAAAACACTCCCTGAGCCCTTGTTAAGATATTTAGAATTTAAAGATCTCCTTGAGCCCACAAGTGTTTTATTGTATTTTTGCAACATGGTCATTATTTTTGAATGAACGTATAATCGATATACTGTATATGGATAAATCAATACATATCGTATTGTGGTCTCTGTATCATATCTATACGTATCTATCATGAGATTGCAAGCAATATCCGCCACTAGCCACAACTTCTACAGTATTTATCTGCCCAACTTTTAACTATCTGCCATGATTATTACTTATCTACTGTGACGTTTAATCACTTGCCTGACCAACACCTCTTTCCACATCTACTGCGGCCTTTTATTTATGTGCTTTTAGTTATCTCCCTCACCTTTTATGCCAGTTACGTTCAGGCATTGTTCTACTGAGATGAGTTTTTGAGTTTTTTACTGAGGGCTAAGGTTAGGTTTAGCATAGGCTTAGGTTGGACTTACTCAACGAGATCCTCACAGGATCTTGTAGATGCCAGTAAAGTTTGCAACATCCGACTTCACTGAGACTGCAAAGTCATGTAAGCCTATTGGACATAAAGAAAGCTGGCTTCTGTTGCTCGATATAATAGAATTGTTTGATCTGACAAGAAAAGGCTTCTCCCTGAGGAATCAAAAGGACAAAGCATAACAGGGCTGGACTGTCTACAGGAAGTACTAGGTATATGCCCGGTGGGCTACCTCTATGGTGGGCCAGTCTGGGCAAAATGTTAATTGATAATTGGTCTGTTGGTGGTGTGTCATTTATGTTATTGTGATGTTGTTGAGGACTTGTATTGCACCCCCAACCTGCAAAGTCAGGAGAGTATCTGTGCACTGGTTTTGGTGCACCAAATTGCATAAAATTTCATTTTTTCCATTCCAATGTGCTTCTAATGCTAAAAAAACACACAATTGACAGCAAGTTTACAAATAATGACAAAAGTAACGTAAGAAAAACAAATTGTCAGATGGCCGCCATCTTTGAAATATGCAAAATAGATGTTTAGCCACACCCATTCATAAAGATAAGCACCCCAGCATGTTTCTAATTGTCAAAACACATGATTTAGACACCACGTTTGCATTTATAGCTCATCTGGTTCAGACGTTCTTGATAAAACGCCTTTTCAGGTGGCGAAGTGGCGGCCATATTGGATTTGGCCACTAAAGACTATAGAGTGTTGCTGACTCAGGCACGGATAACACAAACATGAGTATTCTGAACATATTGAGCACCTCAGAAAATCTGTAGCTGCAACGGTTTGTAGGTTAGAGCCATGTTGGAATTAGGGGTCATTTTAAAAGGGGTGTGGTCATTTCCGGGTATTTCGTCCCGGATAGAGGCTTAGCCACAGTTCCCATGTTGTTCGCAGCGGCCATATTAGCCAAAAACAGTTGAGATATTCTCCGCGAAATGAAGTGCATACAAATCTTAGCCAGGTCCTAGACTATAACCAGACCAATCGAAAGCCTAATCAGGCATTGAGGTCCTAAACATGGCTGGTGGAGGACTACAGATGAGACTCATGAATACTTGTTTAGATAAGGCCCACCATTTTCAATTCATAATAGCAAATAAAAAACAGTGAGAACCAACTCAAACCAACGTTGAACTAGGAAAACAGACACAAAAACATACAAATGCTCAATACGGCATGCCATAAACAAGTACATAATCGCACGGAATAAAGAAAAAACAATCAAAAACAACATTCCACATACCTTATTAGCTGCTCTACAAGATAAGGGAATATAAGTGCCCTGGCCATGGACACACAAAGCATCGCAAACTTCTGCATCACCTGTCTACTCCATGGTCCACTCCCTATGTCCACTCCATATGACAGATGTGCAACCGTGTTTGTCTGTCCACCTGACACCAGAGTGTCCTATACATGGTTCCACATCAGTCTTTAACAATGGCACTTCTGGTTCAGCATTTATCATTCCTCAGTAAATCACAAGTGAACAATAAATAACTTCAATTATAGAAAACAAATAACTAGCAATAACGAGTGCCAGACAGTAGCACAGGCTTAAAACGTTTTCCAGGTGTGTGTGTGTGTGTGTGTGTGTGTGTGTGTGTGTGTGTGTGTGTGTGTGTGTGTGTGTGTGTGTGTGTGTGTGTGTGTGTGTGTGTGTGTGTGTGTGTGTGTGTGTGTGTGCGTGTGCGTGTGCGTGTGCGTGCGTCTGTTTATTTGATTGGTTGACCATTGGCTGACAGTACCTGCATGATTGTTTCTCTCACAGAGTCTGGCAACGCTACCCATGGTCGATCCAGAGCCTTGGAAATAGACAGAGTTACGCCAACTCCGTTCACTTCATGGGGCCAGTCCATCTACATAGACTTCTGTTGGATAGTGACAAGAATAGTGACAGCCGGAAGTTACTGAATGCATTGGAGCCTATGGGCTCGCGCGAGTACATGAACCACGTGACCAGGCTGTTTTCTGACCCCTCAATGTCGCAACTCTTTTACTAGATGGCTCTGGGTCGATCGATCGAGCGTCATGGCGCACGGCGCATGCGCCCGCCGTCGTCCAGCGCGTCCCTTCTTTCTTATCCAAGTTCCTTGTCTTGTGTGGAATAGAAGAAAGGAGACTTTACTGTACAATCATGGGGTGAGTACTAGCCATGCCATCAGCGCACGAAACATTTACACAATCGGCATTGTGGAAAAAACAACACACCCGAGCGGTGACTAAATACAACGGCATGCACTGTTGCAAATAGCAAACCGATCGCGTGTTATTGTGGATGTTGGAGAAGGCGATGCTAAACATGACAGCTGCACTCCGCCTACACACACACACACACACACACACACACACACACACACACACACACACACACACACACACACACACACACACACACACACATTCTTACATATGTTAACTACTTAGGACCACTCCAAAAAAATGGACTATTGCTATCCTTTTTAGGACCACCCTTTCTAGACATTGTAGAGACATATGAATTACACTCCTGAACATGAAAAAAAATCTATTTTAATACAATCACCGCAGATTGTATTAAAATTCATTTTAGAACATTCTAGATATTAACAATTTTACCCTACTTGTTAGGACCAAGAGTGGTCCTAACAAGTATAGTCAAATTGTTAACATTGTAGAAACATTGTAGAAGCTAATACCTTTTGTTAACGTAGATGTATTGGCTCTTATGAGTTTAATCATGTTTGTAAATACATCGAAGATGCAAATATACTCCACTACAAGTGGTTGCCTTGGCCTGGAAGAGAGGTCATCAGGTGGTCTCCAACCTTCGTAGAGTGTTTCGACCCTTGCCCACGACACTCTCCAGTTGGCTGGTCAGCAGTGATTGGCCAGATCACTGCCCCTCTCCTCCAGGCTACATGTTTCTATGTACTAGAAGGTCTTTTTTCCAGGACTTGTGTTCTGCAACGTTAGAGGGACACCCCTTTCCACTAGTGCTACGAAGATGTAATAAACACCAAAAAATATTATTTGAGCTCTACAAGACAAATCTCACTTCAAATGTTGAATACACACAATAGAACTCAAAATATAGCCACCTGACATGATGCTGTATTAGGAGGACAAAAGATAATGAGTTGCTTAGCTCCGCCCATGACACAAATGGTAATTGTCAGGACTATCTTGATTTGTATGGACCATGGCTATACAACACACTTACAAGACATACAGGTGAATTAAAGGGTCAAACATGAATAAATGGGACATGCATTCAAAGTGAAATATACTGTAGACACCGTGCTATTCAAAGCTGCTATTCATCCCATGGTTTTGAGGCAGTACATGATGAGCGTTCAGGCAGACTAGTCTGGTCCTGAATGCCCCAAAAAATGGTGGCTGATGACATTTAGACCTTAAGCAAGGTCCAATTCTGCCACTGTGACACTGTGGCCAAGTGACACTGTGCTGAATGCATTTTGCCACATGCCAAGTGATACAAGTGACCGTTTTGTCAGAAATTGAGTAATTAGCAAGTAAAACCCCAAATTAACAACAGTTAAAAAAAAGAAAAGAAAAATCAAATAGCTTTAATTTTGATATTTAATGTACATAATGGGTTAACCCCTTGGTTAGTCCTTTAGGAGGGCTGTTTGTCCACCGCTCATGTCTCTTCCATGTCCGGCGTTGGGAGTCTGGTGCAACGCACAGGTCCTGTGCCTCCTGGTGAGACGTAGGAGGGGCACGGACAGGTGTCAAACCACAGAGCCTAGTCCCTCCACGCATCAGAACCTCCCAGTTTTGGCGGAGTATTTCAGGGGCGGTGGATTGGACGGCCTTGGCCTTTCCCTTGTGGGATTGATCAGGGGTAGCTACTGGGACGTGAGTCGGGGTGTCATGAACCCCGGCTGGGTCACCTGAGTGAGGGGTATGATGTTCGAGAGACCCGAAACCCCAATGAGCTTAGGATACATCACTGAAGACACGTCCCAGGTTGCATCCATTCGATGTATTAAAAAAAACCTTTCTATATGATTTTTATGAGCCAAATTCATTTCTGCCATATGCCAAGTGATACAAATCCCCATTTTAATCTAATAATCTAATCTAATAATTAGGATAATGAATAACTAAAATAGAAATTGGTCTAATTCTGATAAATTGTACTTAAGTTGTTTTAAGTTGTTTCTATATGATTTTGATGTGCTGAAACCACTCTGCCATATGCCAAGTGATATGAGGCAGATTTTTTTTCTGGAAACCAAGCTCACAGGGCTTTTATAAGATGTGCCTGTAGGCCACTAAAAGTATAGACCTATTCCATTTCATGGTGATTATGCAATACAGCAAAAAATCATAAACAACAAAAGTACATCAAAAATTATAGCCAATTTCCAATTTTCGTAATTGCTTATTATAACTACTAAATTTCTAACAAAACCGTCACTTGTATCACTTGACATACGGCAGAAATGGATTCAGGACATCAAAACCGGACACTTTTGCCTGTGACCAAAAAGAGAGATTTAAGACTTACTTATGAGCTTGTAGATTGTTTCTTAGATTTACTTTGACTTATTAATGAAGTTACTTTAGAGAAAATCATTTCATTTTGAATTTGATAAACAATTTTAATAATTGAAAAAACAATTTTAATAACTGAGAAAAACAAATAAAAATAATAAAGGAAACAACAAACACAATAATAATGAGGGTAATAATAATAATAATTAACAATTATAAGGGTAATAATAATAATGGGACCACATTTTTTTATCTTCCCAGGGGAGAAATTTGTCTAGCATTACATGCACATTACAATATGCCTCCAATTTAGGCAAATCAGACGCTCTTAAAGGGGTATTTCACTTTCAAAAAAACGTTTTGTCTTTTTATGGTCTACTCAGTTCCATGCACATTAACCCCTTTATATACTGATCTCCCCCAAATCCAATAAAATACACATTTTGAGAGATAAATGCATTTTCCTCCAGTTTGCTTAACAAAACAGCTATAGTACCTGAATGTTCAGATGGCACTTGCCTGGAAAGCTTCACACAAAAAGGATGAGGAGAGTGTGGTAGTCAGACCTCAAGAGTGAAGTATAGCTACAATGGAGTCAGTGCTGCCATTTGGGGCCAATACATTGACCCTTTGAGATCACAAGCTTCTGGGCTAGAAACATTGTTAATAGGAGGAGATATGTATATGATAGGTTACTTCTTGCTGATCCCTGCTGGCTGACCTGGTATTATAATCAGAGTACCTAGTAGTAAAAGAATAGGTAGACATCAATGGCAATGACAACTGCGTCAGCCGCATCCCTTCCGACCTGGAATGACATTGTCAATGTTGACATGGCTTTTTAAACTTGTATTCCACCCTCTGTGAACATCACAGTTAAGAATGGTGCCATTGCATAGGCCTACACATGACCATTGAATAGATAGAATTTAGTTAATATACTTCTGGCAACTGGTGTGACAACTCGTGTGATGACCACATTCATGAGTTTGATTTAAGCATATTTGCATGAATTGAAATTCCAAAACCAAATAGACAAACGATAGGAAGCGCTTGTTGTCTTTAGACGGACCACCCTGGAGCTATTCAGTCACTGTCCTATGCATGTGGGCGGTGCTTCAAAGCACCCACACGGCTAGGGTTTGTTGGTAAATCAAGCGCTCCCTTCCCCAGGTCATCTTCACAATACAGTGGAAAGAAATAGCGCACCTGGGTTTGTTATTATCTGATTCAAGGTGTGGAGTATTGGGACTAAGAGTTTTAGAATCAATCATACACAGCACTTTGACATACACATGAATTATAAGGACATTTTAAGAATTATCAGGACCTTCTGGCAGTCAAATTTGGGCATGAACGGATGAATATGCATCATCATCATCATCATCATCATCATCAATACTATAATTCAGAAAATGTCTGTCTGAATGTCTGAAACCGCCATTACTCCTCGCTGGCTGCACCAATCGCTCACACGGTTTCACACGGTTGTTAACCATAATATTAGGAAGAGACTGACAAAGCCCTTTTTTCAAAATTAACGCATTATATTGGATCACCACATCATACATATATGGGGATACTCTGACCTCACGCACCATGGTTTGATTATGTTTGAGTCACCACGTCATACCTATATGGGATACTCTGACCTCACGCCCCAGGGTTTCATTATGTCTGAGTCACCACATCATGCCTATTATGGGGATACATGTGACGTAGTGCTTTGTAGACGTAAAGCTTCATAGACGTAATAGGGAAATGTAGCAGTGCTGAAGACGTGTCCCAGATCACAAATACAACGGGCACAAACGGCATGATAGACATTTTAACAGGTAGTTAATTAATAACACATTCCACAAATAAAATGCATAATTGTGCATTAGATACTATACAACTCTATTTCGGGTGGATGTTTTTGTATTTCTGGCATCAGGGGGTTAATAACTACAAAATGTCAAAGGGATATTAGCAGGCACCCTCTTGAATTCTTAAGAGGTTGCCCTAAGCTACAAGACTCGGTTCAGCCCAAAAACAGCGCGCCGGCTCCCAACTAAAGTATATGGGAATGCTAAAGAACATATTAAACCATTGATTAGTGCTAAAATATGAGAAAACAAAGGATTGCTTTCCAGAAAGGCACACTTTTCAATATGTGAAGACACAAATTGTCTACAACATAACATCTGCCCATGATAAACATCTCTCACTCTTCATTGGCAATTTTAGAACCTCATACAGGTTCAGCATAATAGCTTCTTCACTTGGACAGGATACCACCAAATATGACTAAATTCAATAGACTATGCTGAGCTAATATTGTTCTGCTAAAGACATGGAGAAGTTGGAAGAGTTACACAACAACACTGCTCTAACAGGGAGACAGCATATGTTAGGATGTTGATATTTGACTTATAATTTACTAATAGACATAGATACTAGAAATTGAGATTGATACTAGGGCATTGTAAGATTACCAAAAAACACACATTAATGCACCTGCATGGGTTTTGTCCAGACTGCTTCAACCAACCAAAAGATTTAGGCAGTTTGCCTGTAGAGTGCAGGGTCGTTAATTAGGCTGCATTGCTTAATTAACGACCCAACCATTGCAGTATGGGGGAAGGGCAGCAGTTGAACTGAGCTTACAGAACTACAGCAGTGAATTGTTCTTACAGGTGAAAGACAAAATCAGAGTATCCTGTTATTGCATCATACTGATTTTTGCCTCACACAAACATCTATTCTAATCACATAGTATACGTGTATTTAAACTGGCTAAAATAAACATTGATATGAACTGTTTTGGATATGTGATATAGTAGTGATTCTTGTAGCTGGGAGTCACTTCTTAAGAAATCAAGAGGGTGCCCACTGATATGCCTCGGGCATTTTTAATTATTAACCCCTTAATGTCCAAAATATAAAAAAAAAATCCATACAAAATACAGTTGTATGGTATTTAATGCAAATTACTTGGTCTAAATGCATCAAATTTATCATTATATAGTGTTTGTGAATATGGATATGCACAAAGTATATGATTATTAATTATTGAATTGTTAATTAATGCACATTAACCCCTTTATGTACCGATCTCCCGCAAATCCAGTAAAGACTCGGTTCAGCCCAAAAACAGCGCGCGGGCTCCCAACTAAAGTATATGGGAATGCTAAAGAACATATTAAACTAGTGATTAGTGCTAAAATATGAGAAAACAAAGGATTGCTATCCCGAAAGGCATACTTTTCAATATGTGAAGACACACATTGTCTACAACATAACATCTGCCCATGATAAACATCTCTCACTCTTCATTGGCAATTTTAGAACCTCATACAGGTTCAGCATAATAGCTTTTTCACTTGGACAGGATACCACCAAATATGACTAAATTCAATAGACTATGCTGAGCTAATATTGTTCTGCTAAAGACATGGGGAAGTTGGAAGAGTTACACAACAACACTGCTCTAACAGGGAGACAGCATATGTTAGGATGTTGATATTTGACTTATAATTTACAAATAGACATAGATACTAGAAATTGAGATTGATACTAGGGCATTGTAAGATTACCAAAAAACACACATTAATGCACCTGCATGGGTTTTGTCCAGACTGCTTCAACCAACCAAAAGATTTAGGCAGTTTGCCTGTAGAGTGCAGGGTCGTTAATTAGGCTGCATTGCTTAATTAACGACCCAACCATTGCAGTATGGGGGAAGGGCAGCAGTTGAACTGAGCTTACAGAACTACAGCAGTGAATTGTTCTTACAGGTGAAAGACAAAATCAGAGTATCCTGTTATTGCATCATACTGATTTTTGCCTCACACAAACATCTATTCTAATCACATAGTATACGTGTATTTAAACTGGCTAAAATAAACATTGATATGAACTGTTTTGGATATGTGATATAGTAGTGATTCTTGTAGCTGGGAGTCACTTCTTAAGAAATCAAGAGGGTGCCCACTGATATGCCTCGGGCATTTTTAATTATTAACCCCTTAATGTCCAAAATATAAAAAAAAAATCCATACAAAATACAGTTGTATGGTATTTAATGCAAATTACTTGGTCTAAATGCATCAAATTTATCATTATATAGTGTTTGTGAATATGGATATGCACAAAGTATATGATTATTAATTATTGAATTGTTAATTAATGCACATTAACCCCTTTATGTACCGATCTCCCGCAAATCCAGTAAAGACTCGGTTCAGCCCAAAAACAGCGCGCGGGCTCCCAACTAAAGTATATGGGAATGCTAAAGAACATATTAAACTAGTGATTAGTGCTAAAATATGAGAAAACAAAGGATTGCTATCCCGAAAGGCATACTTTTCAATATGTGAAGACACACATTGTCTGACTGCAGCCAAGTTGAAAGGTCATAGAGGTAGTAAGTAAAAGAAAGACAAGAGCGGTAATAATTCAGTAATACGCCTGAGTGAAAAGGTAGGTTTTAAGCCGGGCTTTAAAGTATAGGACATAAAAGGGGACAGGCTTGAGACAAAAATTTACAGAGTGATGTCAGAGGGGTCACAGAGTGATGTCAGAGGGGTCATGTCTATGTTCCCTCAGCTCTTAAAGTCAGGTTAGGATTAGGGGTAGGGATAGTAATAGATTAACCCTAACCCAAACGCCCAAACCTAACCCTAAACGAAGGCATGTCAAATGTCGCGAAGTAACGTTTGACATGCTTTCGGTTAGGGTTATGGTTTGTGCGTTTGGGTTGGGGTTAGTCAGCGAGGGAACATAGACCTGAGGGAACATAGAAATGGTCCCATGTCAGACACGTGTCACCATGATGATGCGGGCTGCCAGACACTTGTTACGATGAGTGAACATGATTATGTCATCAGTGTGACCCGCCCCAGAGTTTTCTAAACTCTGACCCGCCCGCCCACCCTCGGACAAAGTTCCCCGAGTTCTACAGTTACATGCGACCTGCGGCCTATATGAGCTATATATAGTAATTTATTGTATAATTAGTGTGGTTGCCTTAAAGGCAACACACTATTGTTATTAGTGTGGTTGCCTTTGGGCGACCACACTCTGCAATTCCCTCTGGAATTGCTCCTTTCTAGTTAAAATATTAAGTTTGCCAGATGGTCCTAAGTAGGACACACACACACACACACACCCCACACACACCTGATACACACCAAATGTAAAAATGCCTCCTTTTTAGGGCCATATGTAAAAACGCCTCCTTTTTAGGACCATGCCAATTTCAACACCAGGCATGGCTTATGACATTCTCTATCTGTTTTAAGTGGTCTTACTTCTTAGGACCGGGTTTTTGGTCCTAACTTGTCCACCGGTCCTAAGTTGGAAGGTGTTTTTCTTCGAAACGGTCCTAAGTAGATAACATATGTGAGAACACACACACACACACACACACACACACACACACACACACACACACACACACATACAGCAGCAGCATCCTTCACGTCTTCATTGCGCCTGCATGCTAGCGCTCATAGCGCATAAAAAATAAAGATCTGGAAAAAATAAAGATCAAGACAGCTTCACAGGAGAAAGTAGCCTATAGTAACAGAAGTAGTAATAGCATCTGTGTGTGTGTGTGTGTGTGTGTGTGTGTGTGTGTGTGTGTGTGTGTGTGTGTGTGTGTGTGTGTGTGTGTGTGTGTGTGTGTGTGCGTGCGTGCGTGCGTGTGTGCGTGGTAGTTCCTTTGTCAATATATATGGCCCTCATTAGCCTTTCAGCGAGCTAACCCTAATAATACCACTGTAATTACCAAGTTAATTAACTGTGTGTGTGTGTGTGTGTGTGTGTGTGTGTGTGTGTGTGTGTGTGTGTGTGTGTGTGTGTGTGTGTGTGTGTGTGTGTGTGTAATGTATGCATGTACGTATTTTTTCAACATTTTAATATGTCATTAATATACCTTAGAGATGTTGTGTGGACATGATGAAAAAGTTCCCCCAATTCTGTATTTCCTAAAAATGGAGGTCTGAAAAAAATCATTAACATGGTGAAATACATCTGATGACATCATCAATATGTATTTCACCATGTTAATGAAATGGACCATAGTGGGTGCATTTGGTTCACATTTGTATCCTCTCAGGATTTTTTGAAAATGGGTGGAATTCTCCTTTAACAGTAAAAAAGCAGCACAATTAACCTTCAGAATGCCATTAGTGGTATTCTGAATGAAGTGAGTCCTTCACATTTATGCCCCAGGCGACATTCTTTCTCAGTTGCAAGAGTGAAATCGATCCATATCAACAATGTTATCCCGTGTGGGGGGTGAAGACAACAATGTCTGTGGTTCAGAACAATGTTGCCAACTTGGTGCATTTGTCTCTATATTTAGCTTTTTAGCACCACAATTAGTGAAATACTCCTGGCGGAAAATCTAGTAATTTTTTTGCTGGTGAGTTGGAGCGAAAATGGTTGACAGGCGCCAGGGATAAATCCCTCGTTTTTCACCATTTTTCCTCCTATGATAGAGAACTAAATGGACCCTTATAGATCTGTAACTCTGGAGATCGTAAAATGATCTTAAAGGTCCATTTACGCTCTCCAGAGTTAAATTATATTTAAACATCTGAATTACCCAATTTTCAAGAATTTCGAAAATTTAGAATAATTGCTATTTTGACTAACGCTTTGCCAGTTATTTCTCCTAAATTAGTCCGAGAGACTAAACTCAACATCAAATGGTAGTCTTTTGTGGCTAAAATGTAGAATAAATAGTGGGCCCTGGTATGAAAATGGTTGAAAACCACTGCTCTGGTGCATTTTGGAAGTGCCACTAGTGCATTTTTGATTTTGTCAGTTTGCACCACTGGTTCAGAATGAGTTGAATGTATTATGCCTGTGCTGTGTGCAAAGCCATGCCTCTCTCTCCTCTTCTGACATTGAGGATCTTGAGTCACCGTCTGGAGAGAGTTGCGTCACATTACCTCTAGCTTTAGGCTTTTCTCTCTGCCCACCTTGTTGATTTAAACAGGGACTGCTCTGCATTTCACTGTCTTTATTTGGATACACTTCGCCAAGGACAGGTGTCCTATGCACAGGGGCGTTTTTGCCGTTAGGCAGACAATGCCGTTGCCTAGTCTGCCTGACATTCTTTAAAAGGATCCCAGTCTAATAAGCCTCATAGGTGTAAATAGTACATACTTGTCATATATATCTAGAACATAATAAAATTAAAAACATAATATGTTCTTTAGTTTAAAAATAAATTGCTTAAAAATGCCCACTGCCTATGCATGGTCTCAGGTTTTACACAATCCAGAAAAAGTAGTCCATGCTGTGTCTTCATATTTGACCTTTCAAGGCAATGGTGGCAAAATAACAATAATATATTTTTATTTATACAGCGTGACGGTGGTGTCTCTCATAGAACTATTTACATATTATGTAGACCGCATTCATGGAAAAAGTAACTTAATGAATTATGTCCAAAATCTGTATGGATTTGATTTAAATGAATGCCAACAACGTGGCACAACACATGGTGATTCAACCTCATTCAACTTTACATTTCTCTGCTATCTAGAAGGACCCACATAATCCTGAAATGATTAGAAAACAACCATCTCACATGGAAGTTTAACATTAATCCATCAATTACTTGTGCATTCCCAAGGTTTTACCCGATGTTCTGGTGACAAATGGTGTGTCTGGTGTCTTGACTGGTTGTTGCTCTCTCACTCAGTGCTGGAAAAAACAGGCAGCATCCGCAAGTATGACTGTGTCGGCCATCGGCTAGTAAAAAATAGTAAAAGCGACAGTCATTGGGCGGGTTTGGAGATACAGGCAAAACTATAAGTATCCCATAAGTTGCAAGAGAATGCGTGCGCATCTTACAACTGTAATACTTGGATGCCAATGCTAGCTATTGATTTGATCCAATCAAAACATGACATTAAATTTTTCTGTTCCCCTGCCCCTCCACATATGTAAGGCGACTTTGAGTATCTAGAAAAGCGCCATATAAGTCCCAGATATTATTATTATTATTATTATTAAATGTAAAGCCTGGAAATTGTAGAAATACATAATTACTAACATAATTACTGCTAAACTAAATGTTATTACTTACTTTGGTTACTACGTTTCTGTACTATTGGTGTTTTAACTTTTATTGAAAGTAGCGTGCCACCTGCTATTTTGGGGGGGGGGGGGGGGTCGTGAAAACGCAGGGCAAATCTTTCAATCTTTCAGTAGAATTTACAGTGTCAAGTCGAAATTGCTTAAACCATCACACAGTCATAAAGGGTGTATATGTACTGTATATAGCATTGATATAAAACAGTGTATATCTTATCAAAAATGGACTGGTTTGTTTCAGACAGCAATCTCATCCCCCCTCTCTCTCTCTCCCTCACTAACTCCATAATCACTGCTACATCTTCCTGTCCCTCCCTAACGGTCCAGTCCACCCGCCTCTTCTTGCTGACCCTCGACCCCACGGTGACGATTGGCCCCTCCTGCCGCCCGTCAGCATGCAAGGGTTCTACTCCAAGCTGGACTCGTCCTCCTCCTCCGCCCCTCTGCTGGGGGTGGGCTTCGGAGGAGGAGAGGCCGTCCCCATGCCCCTCAGCCTGGCGGTGGAGACGGAGAAGGCCCAGGCCCTCCTGCAGACCTTCAGCTCCGCCTCCCTGCTGGCGTCGGCCGGCCTGGGGGCGTTCCTCGTGGCGGCCGACCACGCCCTCCAGCTGCCGCTGGTCCAGCACCACCTGTGGCTGCGGGCGCTGCTGGACAACGCCACGCACGGCCTGGTGGGCCTGTGGTCGTGGGCCATCGTGATCGGACTGCGCAAGAAGAGCGACCTGTACGAAATCCTGCTGGCCGGGCTGCTGGCCTCGCTCATAGACCTGGACCACTTCTACGTGGCCGGATCTCTGTCGCTTAAGGTAAGAGAGGGATCCGACTAGATCTCCCCTCTCCCCTGTCCTTCGGGGTGTTGCCAACTGCCGAAAATCCAAAATGCACTAGTGGCACTAACAAAAGGCACTAGAATGCGCTACAGCAGTGGGTTTTCAACCATTTTCATACCAGGGCCCACTATTTATTCTGCATTGTAGCCACGGAGGACCAATGTTGGATGATGAGTTTAGTCTCTCAGAGTAATTTAGGAGAAATAACTGGAAAAACGTTGGTCAAAATAGCAATTCTTCTACGTTTTCTAAACATGTAGATTCTTGATAATTAGGTAATTCAGATGTTTAAATATAATTTAACTCTTGAAACCAACAGAAACCAAATGGACCCTTTGGTTTCAATGGGTCCATTTGGTTTCATTTTACGCTCTCAAGAGTTACAGATCTGTAGGGGTCCATTTGGTTACCAATAGTCCTTTCTAGGAAGGAAGGAGGACTCTCATAGGAGGAAAAATGGTGATAAACGAGGGTTTTATCTCTGGCACCTGTCAACCAATTTCGCCCCAACTCACCAGTGAAAAAGCACTAGATTTTCCGCCAGGAGTTGTTCACTAATTTCGGCACTGGGTGGGGGTCTGGAAAAAAGCTAAATTTAGCAACAAATACGCCAAGTTGGCAACAGTGGTCCTTCATTCCATCCTGCTGTTGGCACTTTGTTACAGGGTTTCTGGAACGACTGAAGATGGAGGTCAACTAGTCAATGACATTAACCTGATTTGCTTGCTCTGTATCTCCGCCTATTGCACAGACCATGCACAACACACACACACACACACACACACACACACACACACACACACACACACACACACACACACACACACACACACACACACACACACACACACACACACACACACACACACACACACACACACACACACACACACCTGCTCACCACGTCCGGCACCACTTGCCTGTCCTTGCTACAGAGATATTTTACGACCGAAATGCCAAATGTACTGTCCCTGGCTTTTGTTGCAACCAGATAAATCTTCATAATGCCCTTCCAAAAGCTGAAAGGACGCCTAGTACAAATGCTGAAGTTTACTTCCAAACCTTATCTAGCAGCTAAAACAAATACAGGTATCAAGCTCATATATCTAAGAAATCACTTGCTTTTGTCTGCGTAATGTCATTGATCATCTCTATAACATATTGGACCCGAGATAATTTCTTTAACTCTTTGACAGATTAGCAGAAAACCTAGGCTCGCTCCCATTAGGCTCAATAGTAACAAAATAATTTATAATCCTCTGTTGTGAATTTGTGCAAATGAATGATATCCAAAGACAGCTTAAAGGTAAAATGAGTTGATGATGCGTTTCAGTTCTTTTAAATACATTTAACAAAACATCCTGTATTTTCACATTTCACTGTTTCCAGGGCTCATTCAGAGATAAATGCATTTAAGGTGTATCATTTACCATTTATAGTTGTAAAGTGCGTGAGGTGTTTTCTGGGTTTTGTAGTGTAATCACCACTTAAAGGACTTCATGAGGTGGTTTGCAGTGAGTTAATGAGCTCGTTAATAAAACAAAGCCTAAAACGACTTTTGGAGTGATGAGCAGACAACAAAATAATCAATCACTCCAAAAGTTGTGGTAAATCTGTTAAGGAGTTAAATGAGCAGGAACAAATTAACCCCCTAAGAGGGCCTCTTGTGCCAGTAATTTTTGCAGGGCCCCCATAGCACACGTGCCTGTGACATTTCCGTTTGTTTTGTAAGGGATGTGCATCTCTCCCTTACAAGCCGGTTTCGATACACATAGGTTATGATGCTAATCAGACATAATACATTTATATGCAGCATGTGGGCTGGAGCTTGGTGGTGGCATGTCTCCGAGTTTTGGGAAGCGCCTAGTTTTGACAGACCATTAAAAACAAGCAAACGCACCAGTAGTCTATACATTCATTGCTAGTGGATGCCAGCTGCAAAGACGCGAGGCTGACTCCCATTCGTCTTTGGGTCTGTCCGTATGAACACAGCATCGAGTGTGAGGGTTTGGGGAAAAGGATGGAAGGAGCCAACGTTATGACTAATGTGTTAAAGTACTGCTAGCTTTCATGCTATACCCTCGTCAACAACATCACCCCCGCACAGATGGGCTAGAAGCCAGTGATATCACTCTGCTCATGGGAAATAAGTTAACTCTTTGTCAGATTAGCAGAAAAGCTAGGCTTGCTCCCATTAGGCTCAGTAGTAACAAATAAATGAAATCCAAAGACAGCTTAATGTGCCTACTTCTAGGGAAAGAATAAAATGAGTTGATGTGTTTGTTTCATTTTTTAAAATACATTTAAGAAAACGGCCTGTATTTTCATATTTCACTGTTTCCAGGGCTCATTCAGAGATAAATGCATTTAAAGTTATATCATTTATAGTTGTAAAGTGTGTGAGGTGTTTTCTCGGTTTTGTAGTGCAATCACCACTTAAAAGGACTTCATGATGAGAAACTAGAACCTAGTGTCAGAAACTAGAACCTAGACTAGTGTCAGAAACTAGAACCTAGACTAGTGTCAGAAACTAGAACCTAGACTAGTGTCAGAAACTAGAAAACATATGTCAAAGTCAAGGCGCGCGGGCCAGATCCGGCCCGCGAGATGATTTAATCTGGCCCCAGGCTTGTAGAGCAAAAATGTCTATCAAAAAAAAGTAAATCTCTAGCACGTTCCTATCAAAAGTTATGATCGTTTAAATAAATGCTTTTTCGAGCTCTCTTCTGAATGGCATGGAATGCATGTTGTCCAGCAGAGGGAGTCGTTTTACCAGGCTAAACCGCTGGCACTGCAAAGTGAGAACTATATTTCAGCAGTACAAGGGTGTATAACCGAGAACTATACTTCAGCAGTACAAGGGTGTATAACCAAGAACTATACTTCAGCAGTACAAGGGTGTATAACCGAGAACTATACTTCAGCAGTACTAGGGTGACAAGGGTGTACAACCGAGAACTATACTTCAGCAGTACAAGGGTGTACAACCGAGAACTATACTTCAGCAGTACAAGGGTATATAAGCAAGAACTATACTTAGTTAACTTTACATACTTGCTTAAATTTAGTATTTGAAACTTAAATGCTATTTTTGTATGGTTTATTGACGCTCTGTAAATAAAAATAGCATCTTTCATAGCAAATGTCTTAAACAATGCTTATTGTCAGTTTCTCTGTTCCTGACGTACATAACTCTCTCTCCTCCTCCCTCCAGGCTGCCGTCTCCCTCCCCCACCGGCCTCCCCTCCACTACTGTGACGTACATAACTCTGTCTCTCTCTCTCTCGCCCTCCTCCCCCCAGGCTGCCGTCTCCCTCCCCCACCGGCCGCCCCTCCACTGCTCCTCCCTCATCCCGCTGCTGTGCCTGTCGCTGCGTTTCCTCATGTGGCTGGGCCGGCTCAAGGACGCCTGGTGCTCCCTGCCGTGGATGCTGTTCGTGGCCATGGCCACGCACCACGTGCGCGACGGCGTGCGCCACGGCCTGTGGGTGTGCCCGCTGGGCAACACGGCGCCCATCCCCTACTGGCTGTACGTGAGCACCACGGCCACGCTGCCCCACCTGTGCTCGGTGCTCATGTACCTGACGGGCACCCGGGACGTGATCTCCACCAAGCACGGGGTGGCCATCGACGTGTGAGGAAAAACACACGGCTAGTGTAAATAGCACACGCACGCACGCACGCACACACACAAACACACACTAAAGTTAGGCACATTTTTCTGGCAGGGGTCATTTCTGGGGCGGAAGTGGACGCGACTAGTAGTACAGTAAACAAGATGTGCACATGCACAAACTCTACAGTGAGGGGGAAGTGCAACAAACGCACGTGCAGCAAGGCCCCGCCTCCAGGCGATGGGGGTTGGGCCACTCTCATCCTGATTGGATGAAGGCTTTGTCACCCAGAGCCTGCACCAAAAATAGGATTTTTTTTACCTCAGAGGCTCACTGGTCGGCACACTGTTAACCCCCCCCCCACCTCCAGAAAAAGGAAGTTACTCTGAGCTTTTACTCAGATACAAATTTCAAATAATAAAATTCATGTCCAAATGCGTATTTTACGTTGTGATCGAAGGAATTTGGACCAGCTTGTAAAATGAGCGATCAGATCGCGGTGCATCTTTTAACGAAAATCCGACATCAACGAGAAGAATTCTTCTATATTTCATTATAAGATGAGATGTGAACGGTGTTGCACAGGCATGACCCCTGACCTGGGAGGGGGCTTATCAATGCTACCAGCCACAGCGGCAGTAGTGTCTTATCTGCAGTTTTGCAGTGCACTAGACCTCTCTGGGAGATGGATTTACTGAGGGTGAGGAGCGGGACACCCACCATCAGCTCCCTCCCAGTACGTGCCCACATGGGCCAGCGCTCTACTGCCCCTGAGCTACCCGGACACTGTTGTCACATTATACCCGAGACCTTATGATGTCACCAGCTGCTTGACCCCACACACACCACCCAGTCAACCTTTAACCACTCTCATCACCTCTTTAAAGGAGAATTACACCACAGAAGGATTTCTTACCTTTTATTTTCAGTTGATGTATTTCCCCCAAAAATTGGACCAGCTGTTATTTTGGAGACGGCTGAACCGCTGCTGAAGAGAAAAAAGTGAAAGTATGAGAGTCAACACATTGGCATGGTGGAGAGACATTAGCCAAAAAAAAAAGCATTTTGGAGCGATGGAACTTGGTTAATTTGAACATCCCATAGGACCATTCTAAGCTCACAAAATAACAACTAGACCACTTTTTTGGGAAATAAATCGATTACAGATAAAAAATAAGAGCCTTTTGGGGTGGAATTCTCCTTTAATGATCATTATTGATGTCACAGAGGTCACCCATAAGCGGAGGTTAATAATATGCTGTATATATACTGTAGATGTTTTTATTTGCATTCATTCAACTGAATCATGAGAATTAATATAACTTTGCCTCAATGCTAAATACACTGCCTTTCCATGCTGTGCTATTTAGCTTCTAGAATTTAGTTGGTCTAGAGCAATTAATAATATTGAATGATTATGAAAGGTAATTGTTATTGTTAGGACGCGTCACCGCTATGGGACAGGTATACATGTAAATGAGAGACAATACAAACAGCATTAATGTTATTATACTATATTAATATTATTTTGAAGGAGCAGATCAAACAGATTGAATTATAATATAGGCAGAATAGCAATATACTAAGGATTTTAATACCATCTTTATATACAGTAAATAAATCAGGCTTAGGCAAAGCCCAGGCTTGACGGCTGTCTATTTGCTCAGATAATTGTCAAAGGGAATTCAATTTGTGTACAACACCTTTTGTGGACGGACTTTAAAAGCTGGATATGGAAGGAATGTCACAAATAAGTACCAAATAAGTACCAGTGAACTCTTGGCTGACTACTGCACCTGTTCAGGGAAGGCGAGCTCTCTTTAAACAGAGGAACATCCTTTCCATTTTCATAGTCTACTGGAAGAATACCTTGTATTAATAATGTATGTCAATCTGCTGTATATCATGGGATTAAGATTTTGGTTCTGAAATCCACTGCATCTACCCATCTATTGAACTGTTGTTTTAGCATTAGTTTATCGTGACCAACATTTCTTTTTATTGATCACAATTGACATGGAGCTCAGTTTGAGGAGTGTCGGTTGGTAGGTCAATGAGAGTTGAAGTTCTTTCTAATTTAATCGCTAGGTAAACTTGCTAACAATGTCTGTGTTTTTGGAACCGTTTTGGGGGAAGAAATAATCGGTGAATTATTTGCGTTTATGCTATTTGACTTCAAGTTCAACAGAGTAGTGTTCTACGTGCCGTTTCCCCGGTATGAACATTTCAGTGGCAGCCACAGATGCTTGCCGTTTGCTAAATAATATTGACTTTGAACGGACTAGAAAGATCAAAAGATAATCTTGTGTGAAATAATTGATCTCACGTGAAGTTAGATATTGTGTGAAGTCATCGTATTGTAAAATAATGATCTCATTCTCGATTCTAACGTATGTGGGATGAATCTGGAGACGAAACAAACAAACACAAAAAAAAAAACAATGTGACATCACACCAGATGGGTACGCATGTGGTCTTTGAAACGTGCAGTATTAGTGGAAACTGAAAGCTGGAGAGATTTGTGACCTCCCAAGGCATATTGATCAACAAAACAAAAAGTGGCTTGAAGTGGCTTTTGGAAAATATACAGCATGTGTGCTGTGTAACCCACACACACACTCACTCAACAACTCTCTCTGAACTGAACACAAACAACTCACCTCAAGTCACACTCTGGCGACTGTCACCCTTTGCTCGAGGCTGGAACTCTGAGGAACGTCTGTTGTCATCATCGAATCCTTGCAGGGACATTCTTTTGTTGATGGTGGTTGTAGTGCTGATTGTTGTCCAGTAGGTGTTGTCACTGAGCCGTACATCAGTCATCCAATAATCCTGTTCACAGCAGAGTAGTAATTACTGGGTTATGCCTATAATGCCAGGCACAGAGCAGAGAGAGGGGAACAATTAAAGCACATGACAAGGGGAAATATTCTCATCCCACGTGCACGAGAAGAGTTACTTTTGACATCTTGAATTTTTTGGTTCATTATCATTCCTTGCTTGGAACGTTGCGGCAAAGAAAGATCTAGCCTACAGAGCAGAAAGTCAAAGCGTTGCGGTCGCTTATTGAATTTGTTAGGCAGCGACTATAGGAGACAAATCATTGCTGAGGACGACCCACGGTGGTTTTAGCGGTTCTTTATTTGTGAGTTTCTGTTGTCAGAAGGTTAGTTAGCAGTAAGCACCACATCCTTTTCTCTCCCCTGGGGTGACATCACTGCCTTTTTAAGTGCATTTGCTTTTGCGATGTAAAGAATAATATTGTCTAAACAATTTCATGAATACATTTTGAAATACTGACTAGTTTTCTTTTTACTGAGCTTCTGGCATCAGTAGGACTGGAAGGGATTCTGTTGAGTTCTTGAAAAAGGCACATTGCATTTGCAAGTGCAACATTGGCCTATGTACTGTATATATACAAAAAAGTGAATTCTTATTTATGTATTTATTGACGGGTAGCAAACCCTGAACTGTTTCTGTAGTTGGTGGTGTGTCAACTTGATGTTGTGACCTAGAAAGGCAAGAGATTATCTGCAGTCATGTCCAGTGCAGATAAAATCTATATTTACTGTATTTAGTATTTAGTTGTAGACATTTTATCTGCACTTGTTCATGCAGGCCTTCTCTTTGTTCATGCAGGCCTTATAGGGTTACTTAGTTCTTTATGGTAATGTGAATATGACTTTTTCATGGTGACCATAGGGCCTAACATGGGGTCATTCGGCCCTGCCACTCTTATCATATTGTATTGTTATATCATTTTTGATTTATTACAATTGTGACTGACCCTATGATTTTACTTCTGACACCACACATTTGCCAGCAATCTTTTGGGATTGCTGATTGGAAAACATGGACTTTCTAAATATAGTAAAATTGCATGGGAAAACGCACCACTTCAACAGTGGGAAGTAGCAAAGCACTTCCCTAATCCTAAAATGATCGTGTAAAAATGTGCCAGGGGGAAGAAAAACCGTCGTGAATAATGCTGGTTGAATTTTCTTCTCAAGGCCATATGATGACGTGTTGTGCTGAAGTGCACTTTGGCGCAATGCATTTCCACTGTGTACAAAAATGATTAGAATAAAATGTTGCTCTTGGTCAGCTATCAGAAGGAACTGGGAAGTGTCTTCAAAACTGAGGACAAACTAATTCACAAATTCATCTTTAGGCCACACTTTAATGAAAGAAGAAATGAAGCTGCGGGATGAATAAGTCACTTTGGGGGTTTAGAATGGCTAAGGCATGCAATGAAAACCTTCTACTGCCTCGAATAATGAATCACTGTTTTTGTCAGTAACCAAGTACACCCAGAGTCCCAGAGCCACTCTAATACTGCTGCTTTGTTTACATGATCCTTGATTGATGCAACGTTGGACGTTACATAGAGTTTTGCACATTAATTTATTTCAGTCTTTTAAATTGTTTTTCTATTTTGTTTAATCTAGTATTGTCTGTGTCAAAACTTTTTACTATTATTTGCAAAGTAGACAGATGGTAATAATGATGGTTTTAAAGTTGTCTTTTTATCTCAATAAAAAAAAATATATACACGGTACCAACCCTCGACCCATGTCTCTGTTTTAACCTAAATATACTATGACATCAGTACTAAATGAAGTGATGTCAGGCTTATACAGTATGGCTACCACGTGTAGGGTTGTTAGCCCTGGAATGGCTGTGAGATCACATTTTATTTGCTCACTTGTACACCATAGACCAAAACATTTTGGCTCTGTTAAACTTTGTACTCACCCTATGGCAGGCTACTCACCCAGAAATGTGCTGTGCTGTGACTTCTTCAGGGGTCGGTTACTGACGTCAGGTTCTGGCAGAACATGTAGTGCAGAACATCTCCTTTACCAAGACAAGATTTTATTATTCTATTTGTTTTCACAATGGTGTAACTGGACTCGCTACTCTCCACCATGCTTCGACACCACTCACCGCTTTACTGGCAGGAGGTCACATACTGTAGTGCAGCTTGTAGAATGCAATAATAGACCTTTAGGTAAGCCCCGCCTTCCCTAGGACACTTTCCAGCCGGGCTCATTCATTCCAATGTAAATATCATGGACTTTACACAATAAATACTGGTTCATTTTTGGAACCAGATCTTCAAAATCTCTTCCAAATTCATGAACAAGGCATGCCCTATGCAGTTGAAAAATGTGTGTGTGACATTTATTTTTTTAAAACAATCTTTTATCATATAGGAAAGGTATTGGTGGAGAGGTTTGTCAATCACAACTTGATGATAGAGCTGCCATTGGACTGATCCCGTGAAGTAAATGTAACTCGGTCTATACCATACCTGGGCATTATGCGGCCCAGGGGCCAAATGCGGCACTTTGGCTGACTCTGACCGGCCCAGGGACCACCAGTGGTCCTTGAGAGAGTTCCAAGTTAAATATGGAAAGTTGGTTAACCAGATGTAACTCTTTGAGAGCGTATAAATGAAACCAAATGGACCCTTGTGGGTCCATTTGGTTTCATTTTTACACTCTCAAGAGTTAAGACTCATCATCTGAATTAGCCCAAAGTCTACACATTCAATCAGAGAATGTAAGAGAATGGTCATTTTTGTTATCCTGTTTTTTCCCAAATACAGCCAGAATTGTACAGAATTGTGGACAAAAACAAAAGAAATCTTGAAGAAAGTCTGTGGGGCTAAAATGTCATCAAATGGTGGCTCAAATACTGAATAAATAGTGTGCCTTGTTGTCAAAATGGTTGGTCTTACTCTTACTTACATTTTGAAATTAAATTAATATTACGCAGACTTTAGTCTTGGCCCTCCACAATATTTTATGTATCTCCTTTGGCCCCTTGGGAAAAATAATTGCCCCAACCCTGGTCTATACTCAGGGCCAAGTATTATTTGGGCCAAGCCTTCCTGTTACTGCCATTTCCATGTTCCAGATGGAGAGACCAGGGGACCATATCCTTTTCTCTCCCCTTCTTCTTGGAATGGCAATCATTTTATATCCATACAAAGTATGAATCAGGTGTTGGATGTAGGCCTGCATCACTCATGATCGTCTCCAGCGCTGACAATGACTGAATCAGATGTCAGATGTTTGGAGCAAGGATGCTTTGAATTAGTTGCGCCTCTCTGAAGTCGATGTAAGATTGTGTTCTGCACAATGGGGTTGGGAGGAGCACTCCCCTGGAGTTGATGTTTACTTCCACGTCGTCTCTCACAGCAGTGTTGTGTAAACCTGTCTATAGTTCTGGGTATCCAAGTCCCCCAGAAGGATGATTTAGTCATCTGTTGCGACGCCCGGCAGGGTGCCGTCTAGACATGGCAACCAGAAAATCCATGTGGTTGTTGTCCGGCTTTAGTTGAAGAGTTACGAGGTTCCCTGGAGCACTTCTAACAAGCTGTCAGAGCAGGGTGTTTCCTTTGTTTTTGTCCACAGTAGGACTTTTAACTCCCAATTAATTATATGGTCTTTTGTGTCTCTACGGAAAGTCTATAATTAAAGTTTCAATTCCTAATGTGGTGATAGTAGTATCAGTTTCATCCAATCAGGGTAAGAACTGTGGTTTGTTTAAAGGTAATAGAGGCAACCTTTATATGGCTATATTTTTGCCTTTTTCCCCTCTACATTGATTCTACTTTGACGCTGCAGCCATTTCCCTGCAGACAGACGCTTGCTTCGTCCTGCAGATGGTCCAGAACTTTGCGGTTGTCAACAAATCATGAAAACAAAACATTCATCGGGCTCCGGAGTCCGGAAAGGTGGTGGTAATTTATGAGCAGTGTTGGGAAAGTTCTCTTTTTTTCTGAAATAGTTCAGTTCATAGTTCATACATTTAAAAACGAACTAGTTCCGTTCATAGTTCATTGTTGAATTTTTAGAACTAAAGTTCATGGTTCCAAAAAAAGAACTATTATAGTTCTTTTTCGTTCTTTTTTCCCCTCCCTCTTTTTTTTGTTCAAAATGGTTGCAGCCCATAGCCATATACAACTGAAGATGTCCTTAGTTGATTTGTGAAGATTTTATTATGAAGGCGCTCAGTTCCGTCCAGCCCTGTGCATCTCTGTGTGCTGAAAATAGAGCAGAAAATATCAGCAGAAATAGAGATCAACAAGCTCAAAGTGCGTCACTGAGTTTGTAGATCTGCTCTATTTTCAGCTCATTCTAGTCTCACTCTTGAACAGGGCTCAATGCTTAGCATTTTTCCAAGTTGGCTACTATTTTACAATATCAATTTATTAACATAGCCAGGTCGACTGAAAGCCCCAGTGATTCAGCTGTCTCGAAAGGTGGGGGCGTGGCACATGGTTTATGGCTGAACCACTGCTGAACCAAAAGTGAAAGTGAAAGTGTGAGTGTTAACACACTACTGGCATGGTGGGGAGACAATATATAGCAGAAAATGCATTTTGGAGTGATGTATATAGGTGAACTTGCATTTGACCCATTAGCCCCATTATAAGCTTATTTTGGGATAGGGGAAACAGCCATTAAGGAGCGTTTTCACAAAACAGCACCTGGACCACTTTTTTCTAAATAAATAACTGCAAATAAAGATAAAAAAAAAGTTTTGGGGTGAAATTCTCCTTTAAGCAAATGAGCCCGGGCCGTCGCGGCTATTGTTTCGGTCGGGTATCCCAACTCTATACAATAGCCCATATTGTTATATTAATAACAATGTGAAAGGGTCCCCCAAACCTTAAGGCCGCCTCTGCTTGTAGTAGGCTAACTGTAGCCTACCGGTAAATAAAAATGAAAACGATCCGACGGCAAATCAGGCAATGATGATAAGAATACACAAGTGTTGTGCGTCCAAGCGCGCATGTGGAGCGTTTATGATTAATCACGGGATAGCGTCACACGTGCGTGAGGCAAAAGGTTGCTGCGCAGACAGTATATGATTTAAATACACGCATAGCGCAGGAAGATTATTACCAACATGAACAGCATTAGTAGCTCATTCAACGTGTTGGAGAGAAGCGTCCTCCCTTGGTGCTGTGTGTAAGCTGTCTGATGCTGTGCGCTGCTGACAGAGCAGAGGGAGGGGCGGGGCGGTGGGCAAGGAGAACAGATCTTCAAGCTAAGGATGCCTCGAGCCTCAACACGTTGTTAGCTTGTATATCTGCTCTATTTTAGCGAACAACACCGCCGTACTACAGTAATATAAATACTCGCACCGGCGCTATGAACATTTTAGTCACAGATGCGAGGCTGTCGAGCCCCGCTCTTGAACAAAATCGAACGCAAGAAAAGTGACGTTCACTCACGCCAGAAATGAACGAGTTCACACCGCCGTTCTTCAAGCAGATACAGGGGCCGTTCCGTTCAAGTTCCTTAAAAATATGAACGGTTCAAAGAACTTTCGTTCTTTGAACGCGTTCGGGTACAACTCTGTTTATGAGGGCGAGGTGTTGTGTGGGGGTGAGGCAGCGTTTTAGCCAATCACAGCACAGCAGTCTTCAGCAGACTGATATTGAGCCAATAGAGTGGAGATGAGGTGGAGTTAGATTTTCTTTTTAAACAAATCTGTAGTACACACTAAAGTTGCCTCTATTACCTTTAACAGGGAATTCCAACCATTTTCAAGATTTTTTCTGAGTGTACAAATGCAACCAAATGAACCCTAACGGGTTCATTTGGTTGCATTTGTACGCTCTCAGAAAATAGAAGCGTCTAAAGAAATCCATTAACATGGTGAAAATACATCTTGATGATGTCAGACCTCCATTTCTTGGGAACACAGAATGGGGGAACTTTTTTTATTATGTCCACCCAGCACCTCTATATTCTAATGGCATATTAGAATGTGGGTGGAATTTACCTTTAATGATTGCAACTTGATGGCAAAAGCCAACCCCTTGTATCCCTGAGTTCACCAGCATGCTTTCCTTCACAGAAGACAAGGTTATTTTCTGCATACAGCACCTCCCCTCACCTTTCCTCCTCCAGTGAACACCCACACACACACCCTGTGCAGTGTCCAGATTGATTGTGAACCTCACCAGGACAGGATGTACACACACCCCCCTCCCACCCCTTCACCGTGGCCTTAGGCAGGAAGTAGAGCTTCCGTTGTCCAGGGTTACCGAGGTGGGAGACAGATTAGGGGACTCTCTGTCCTTTCATCTCCTCCTGTGCTCACTGTCATCACCTTTCTCTTCTCATCACCGCATGTCGTCCTCCTTTTCCCATTGTCCATCTCCTAACCGACAAGGAGTCACTTCACCCCTGAATAAGCACAAAATTACTGCGTTTTAACCGTAGCTCGAGATGTCTGATTTCTGATTCTAGGAACTATTGGGAAATGTATGATTCTAGCAACAATTGGGAAATGTATCTGCTTCTAGGAACTAGGCTAGCTTCGAAGTAATGCTGAGTAACAAATTATGAATGACTTCCTCGGGCTACTGACAGTAGCTTGTGAGGTTATGTTCTGGACTCACATAGACACAGACACACAATACTGCTGACCATCTGTGACTGCTTACTTGCCGGCTATCGGCTCATCGCTTCTCCTACTCCGGCCGCCATGAATTCCTTTATGAACAGCGGTTTTCAACCAGTGCTCCGGGGACCACCAGTGGTCCCTGAGAGGATTCCAGCTAAATGATGGACAGTTGGTAGCCAAATGGACCCGTATAGATCTGTAACTTTTGCGAGCGTTAAAATGAAACCAAATGGACCCTCACGGGTCCATTTGGTATCATTTTACGCTCTCAAGAGTTAAATTATATTTAAACATCTGAATTACATATTTGAATTACATATTTTTTCAAGAATGTACACATTTAGAAAATGTAGAAAAATTGTTATTTTGACCAACGTTTTGCCAGTCGTCTCCTAAATTTTGGTACACAAACTTCATAAAAAAAAAAAAAAAAAATGTTTTGGGTCAACATAAAATGGTGGTACCTGGTTAAAATGCAGAATAAATAGTGGGCCCTGGCAGGGCCGGATTTAGCCAGCCCTACTAGGGTGGGCTGAAAGAATGGCAGGGTAGGCAACTCCAAAGTTTTTCCATATGAAGCAGTGGTTTTCAACCTTTTTGACACCAGAGCCCACTATTTATTCGGCATTTGAGCCATGGACCACTATTAGAGGACATTGCCCCACAGAGACCCAAAACTAAAGATTTCTTTTGCTTTTGTCTGCAATACCAGGCTGGATTTGGGGAAAAAACAGTCAAACATACAAATCAAAATGACCATTAATCTTCTACATACATACCGTACTCTAGCTTTGTAGACTTGGGCTAATTCACGTGATCAATATTTTAACTCTCGAGAGTGTAAAAATGAAACCAAATGGACCTGCAAGAGTCCATTTGGTTTCATTTTTACACTCTCAAAGAGTTACATCTGGTTAACCAACTTTCCACCATTTAACCACCACCTGGAACTCTCTCAAGGACCACTGGTTGAAAACCACTGATATTACCTTTCATTGGGTGGACAGGATGCACGTTTGGGTGGGCTCTGCCCACCCCTGCCCCCCTCCATTTGGTCCGATCCGGCCCTGGTATGAAAGAGGCTGAAAACCACTGCTCTGTCACCTCTCATCTCAGCGCCACCTCCTCCTCCTCCTCCTGTCCAAGCTCCTCTTTTTACGCATATACTGTATCTCTCCACATCCTCCCTCCTTGGTCACACTTCATCCACATCCTTCACCTGACAGAACAGAGGGAGACACTTAATGTATTAATTAGAGCTGGGACTTTAACTGATTCATTGAGATTGATTACCGACTACCGATGGTCCACTGCCCCACCAATGGCAGTGGACCATTGGTGGGTCAGCTGCCATTGGTGGCACAACGAAACAACCCAAGATATTTCAAATTAAATTGCTTATATTTAAAATGATTTGAAACACTCCTACTGCTACTAACTAACTACAGCTGTGTCACCACTAAACCAACAGCATTTCATCATTGAAAACAGAATACTCTCCGAGTCAGACCTTTAGCTTTATGCATGCTGTGTGTCTGTTGCAACTTCAACAGCAACTGATGTTATTGATGCTTTATTTGCCTAATATACTGTAAGTCCTGTAACCGAAAATGGTATATGGGTGCAACTTCATCGCCCGTGCGGCCCGTGCCGTTGAAGTTTCTGTAATTAACCAAATGGACCCTGGCCGGTCCATTTGGTTCCATTTGCACACTCTCAGAAAAAAGGTCCTCAAAGAAATATCATGGTGAAACACAACCTTTCTTCAGAAATGGAGTTTCTAAAAAAAAATAAAGGAGTTTTACAGAACTCCATTTCTAGTCCACACAGCATATCTAAGGTATATTAATGACATAGTAAACTGAGTAAACCTTTGAAAATGGGTGGTTCAGATTGAAAGCTCCACCTCTGATAACTGCTGGGCTTTTTTGACATGGCCAAGTGCTACTTTAACTGGCAACTGGCAGACAGCGCAACGCGTTTTGGGTGACTGAAATGTTTATATTATTGTGGTGTGGATCACCCCAGTGTGTTTATGTAATAATGCTACAGCCAGGGAGCCACTAGGGCTGTGTTCTAGAGCCGCATGCGGCTCCTGAGCCGCAGGTTGCTGACCCCTGCACTAGGGTGTATATGTGTGTAACTGTATTGTCCTATGTCTACTGTTATCTGTCTGTATGTAACTCTTTGCAGCTCTGGTCTCTGACCCCAAGTCTCTCTCCCATGGGAGACTAATAAAGCTAAACTTGAACTCCCTGTTGATTCCAATGCTACGGCTGAACAGAGACGGCTATTGGCTGAAAAGTGCATGTGAAAACAATAGAGTTTGTGCGTTTATGATGCGTTGTGCAAAACGTATAAAGCTTTCATACTTAACTCTCTTGTCTGGATCTAATTTCAGAAGCATTTTTATTGTTTTGCTATCTTAGTTATTGGTTGATTTGTTTTAATCAGGACCACCATAAAAATATACTTTATGTATGTTGGTACCACAATTATTGTATAAAAACACACCATATGTATCCTCTTGAGAGTTTTTAAAAAGGCATTTTATAGCTTTACTATACGTTTGCCTTTGGCAAGTTCACAATAGGATTGTTGTGTTTCATGGTATCTTTGCCAAGTTTGGTTCAAGGCAAGCTAAACTTCTTCTGTCCATTTCAGCTGTTTTTACTTCATTCTCCCTCTGTTTCTCTAATTGGACTGCAGTGAAGTGGTCATGAGGGTATGTCATCTTAAAAAATGTTTTTTTTTTTTTATGTTAAAACAAAATGATATGTTAATGTGCTTTGAATTTGAATGCATTAGTACTACATGCATTAGTCAGTACTACAGGGTGAAATGTTCCCTGTAGTAGCCACTTGAAAGACGCCTAGAGTTGCTATTTTTCCCACACTCTTTCAATAACCTTAATGGCAGTGAACAACATGAAGTGAAACGCTAAAGCCTAGCCCACTAATGTAGCCTATCTATAACTACAAGCTCGCAGTGCATGATACCATGGCACATTGTTAGCTTGTAGGTAAAATATAAAACAGAGCTTACAATGTCAAGCAAGTTTTACATCTCTCCCTAGTTGATTTTCGTCCTGTCCTGAAATCAATGAAGTTCAAAGGCATGGTTGAAAATCTCAATATTCCTCGAAAAGCGGTGCCAGTTATGTCAAAGAACACCATTAGTCAAAGTCAATATTGGGCATGCCATTGTCACTGGGCATGCCTGATTGTGTGACATATAGCACTGAAAACCAAATTACCATCCACCTACAGTAGCTACACTATGACATGTACAGAAACTATATAATGTTGGTATATAAAACTTGCATGGTAGTTCAGGTTATGAAGATCATACTTTTCTCACATCTTGTTAGCAACACAGGTTCCTTGTGAGCACTACTGCTCAGAATTTGTTCAAATGGCAAGATGGCCCGTCTCAAGCACAGACCTGGTTTGAAGGGACTTTTTCTGTTTGTTTGTTTTTGTTTTGTTTATTTCAAATGGCCTCCTGTACACTATTACAAATTGCCGTTGGCCAGGGACACTTTATTGTCAGGCCAAAAAGACAGGCTTTGAACAAAACTGTGCGTTAACACTGAACAAACTGTGCAACAAGTCTTCTTTACAGCCTGCTAGGATAGAAATTAATGTTTCATAGCATAATACAGTATTTCTTACAAAGGAGACATTTAGAACACGTAAACATCCACATTGTTAAGAAAAAAATACAAAACAAATTTATAGATTTGACTGGTGATCTGAACACATATCACAACAAGCAGCTTGTGAAGGGTATTTTGCATGAACAGAACTTTCAAATCAAACCGGTTTGGCTAACAAATAGATGGTAGAATTGTATTTTTCTATGGTACCACTGACATCAAACCAACATGAGCCAGCCATCGATAGAGGGCCGTTTACAAAAGAGCAGTTATCTTATTACGATTTTGTCTTAGGGCCAAAATGACCATACCGGTGTCTGTCAGCACGTGCCATTCTCCATTCACAGCTTTCGCCATATATCAGACATCATTTTCCAACGAACAAGGCTTTTTTTTCGTCTTCTTTTTTAGACTTTGCTTCTGTTTACATTTTCTAGGCCTAAATGTATTAAACCATTACCAAACTTGCCCGAATAATCACTTCACAGCTGTCCAAAATGGTTAATGTAGAGTCGTGGACAATTGAAAAATTCAAAAATATATATATTCTTCAGAGAGACATTTTGGCTAGTTTTCAAGTCAAAAATACAAAACGTAATAACATCGTTTGACAAATTATCACCAACAAGTAAACTAAAGTCTGCAGCAATGTCAAGTACAGCATCAGTCATAGCTAAACAGACAAGACCACCGGTATGGTCCTTTAAGGCAACACTGCTTATTGTTGGCAGTCTCTAATAGAACAATTATGTCAGGCGCCACACGGAGGAAAGCACTGACGTTTGATTGCATTTCAGCAACAGAGACGTGGAAACGGACCGACGCATTGGAAAGGCACGCTAAATCAGCACACAACGTGATGAAGGAAAGATAATTCGATAGCAAATGACTGTGTCCATGCTTTCTGTAACTGAATTCAATTAGCCGACCAACCCACGCATCGGATTAGGCAGGCTGTTGCTCTCAACTGCTTATCGATACATGTATGGGAAAAGACAATGGATTATCTCCATCGATGAAACATCTTCAATGCACATAATGTTCGAATTAATGTCATACGGACCAAATATCTGTATTGCTCTCTCTTTGTAAATGCTGCCTCGAGGGGTCGCCGTGCCACAACTCGCCATGCAGAAATGTTTGGAAATAAAAAAAAACTATTAAAATGAGAATAAAAGCGAGTTGGATGAAGACCAAGTCATTTGTCATCAAACACATTTGTCATTTACAGTAACCAAACGGCGACAGAGCTTCATATAACTGGGAAAGAGACGGATGAACACAAACACATACATAGGTTCACATCTTCACAGGAATGATTGAGACTTAAGTCACTGGGCCAAAAGACAGGTTGTTCAACTGAGATTGCAAATCAGCCTCTGCTGAGGTTTTTGTGTTTCCAGACTTTTCTAGAATCCTTCTAGAATAATAAAGAAAAGTAGCATGTGTCAATAGCAATGTAATGCAACTAGGACGCTGCACATCGTAATTGCGCGCAGTGATGCCAACGCAGTTTGCATGACCAAATATGGAGTGTGTGACGCATGCCCAAATATTGAGTGTGTGACGCACGCCCGAATATGGAGTGTGTGATGCACAGAGGTGTGAGGCAGGCACAGACAATTCAGCCTGGCTAGTAAAGTGTCTCACTGCATTCCAATGACATTTATATTATGTTTTACTGTTGTATCAACTAATCTATGAAAACAAAACAAACATGTTTTTTTCCTACCATCTTTTCTGAATTCTTCTCTCAGTGAATACTAATGTCAAAGGTTCAACTCCGCCGTGGGTATTCAAGGGAATATTTTGCAGAAACATGAATGTCCCAGGACTAAGTTCAACATATAACCTGTGAAAACTAACCAAAGAATCATACAGTATATATAAGAGTATTTTTTTCTCTACATATAAACATCACTTGATAGTAAAATGTATCTCATAAAGGATTAATATACAATAATATACAAAAAAAAAGCTTCAACTGGATCCATGCATAATATGTAGAACTAGCTTGAAAGAACATACAGTCGTCAAACCAGTGAAATGTTTGACTAGATGCACCTTTTTGTTTCTGAAACAAACTACACAGTCAGTCAATCAATCCATGAATAAATCAATCTATCGGTGATAACTACACAGCTTTGGATCATAGAACATAACCATAAAAACAACGGACAAGAAAAAAGAAAGAAAACAAATGTATAATGCATGTTTTCACTTAAAATGAATTTAGGGTAATGACCCTACAATGCAAAGCTCCTGCCAGGGTTGCAAACATCGACAACAACGTTGTGATATTCTCCCTGAACGATGACCCATTGCAATAACTGCAGCTGCACACAAACGGCTTTGAAATCAATTTCTTTCTCGTCCCTGTGAGTCTTCTTTCTCCCTACTCAAGGCATGTGTGATCCAATAGCAGAGCACGTCGTTCTAAAATTAAATTAAATTTTAGGTTATTCCCGACTTCGACTGCGCGATCCAAGGGCAAGGCACGTCGTTCTAAAATTAAATCAACTTTCCTGCTTATTCCGAACTTCAACTTACATTAATGTGCAACAGCTGCATCACGCACAATATCTCTTAAACCGTGGTCAGTCGATTGGATCGGCAGTATAATATACAAAAATAAAACTATTGATTCTCAAGTGATTTCTGCATCCCGATTTCTGTCGGAGTCTAATTAAGCAATTTATATAAAACCCAGATTTAAACACTGGAATTTCCAATGGTGTTTTAAAAAAAAAAAAAAAAAATGATCGGACCACTTTAAGAACTAAAATGTAAAAAAAAAAAAAAAGGAAATTCTACCTATGGTTGAATGTCTTATAGTCATAGTGCTGGTGCTATGTGAAAGGCCAATACCTCACTTGTATCTCTTTGCTCTCGGCAGTATCTATCGCTCTCTCGATCCTCTCTGAGACGTCCATCCAGGTACAACAGATGGGTGGATGGATAAACGGAGAGAAAACAGACAAAACAAACAAACGGCAACCGAAATAAACAAGAAATGTGAGACAACATGTAACCAACAGACTTGAGAAAATATACATACATTTAATGGGTCTCTTTGAAACCCTAAAAGTAACAAGCCTCCCCGCCCCCCCCCCCCCCCCCCCCCCCCCGCCCAACATGCCCTATGCCCCGCCCACTTGTTTAAGGTGATTGACAGCAGCCTCAGCCTATAACAGGCCACTTCATGCCTCTCTCTCCGGAGGCCGTAATGCCCCTTTGGGGTTGCTTTGGCGACACACAAGACTGACGGACACTAAAGGTAGACTGACTAGCAAAAAAAAGTTCTATTTTCCTTCACAGCATTGTGTTGGCACGGTCGGTCAGTCATTTTAAATAACGGATACACACAGTTTATCCATTTCTGCTCACAAAAGTTAGCAAAAAAAAAAGAAAAAAGAAAAGAATGTAAAACTGCATCTGAAAAAGATTAAAAAAAACAACTAACAAACGAAAAGGTAATTCAGAGGAAAAAACGTACGAACACTTCTGGGCGAGGGTCAGTCAAAGGGAGAGAGGCAAGTTGTTGTTTATGTCCATGAAAAATCCCTCCATTTACCATAGTAAGTCTTATCTTTGAAAAAACTCCTCTCCTGTTGTTTGGCATCCATATATTTCCTGTCATGTTTCTAGTCCAAAGTTGAAAACTTGACCTGCTTCGCCACATGTATGTATGCACGGGGCGAGGTGAAGCTCTCAGTCCCTCTGAAGCAGCCCAGAGGAAGCTTAAACCGGTCAAGCTTGGGTAACGTAGTTGGCAACGGATGATCGCAAAGAGCTGCATCGAGATCGCCTGAGAAAACCCGACTGTAGCGTTTTTCAGAATCGCCACTGTGTCCCACACTGTGTTTTGAAGTCTGCCGGTGCAGTGTGGGTAACGCAGTTTTGTAGTTTCCTTTTTTTGTTGTTGTTGCTCTGTAGTGTACAACCCAGCAAACGGTGATGACTGCAAAAAAAAAAAAACGTACCACACTCAGTCAGTGTTTGTAATTGCTAACCTTTGCGCTGCACCATTGTGTTTGTGGGTTGTTTTTTTATGTGGATGGAGTCTTGAGTCTTTGCGCGGTGCGGTCAGGACGGTCAGCTAGGCGCTGGCGCTGCAGTGGTAACAGCCGGCAGAGGAGGGAGGGCTGCGTCCTGTCGGTCAGCCCTACAACGGGCCGACGAAGCAAGAGGACGCTCCGCCATGACCTGAGGAACCAGAGCAAGGGTTGACCCGTTTAGATGCCAGACCACAGTTTACAAAATGTCTTCGAAATCATGACAAGGAAGCCTTTATGGGTAAATGGCCGCGAAACCCACTCTCAAAATATATTGTTCCAGCGACACCCCCAGAAGCACAATTTTTCAAATATGTTTCAACAGCTATAGTAAAACATAATGCTTAAAATAACTGGTTTTAGAATAAATGTTAATGACCTTCATTCTAAAACCAGATAAAAAAAAAACAAGCCAAAATGTGACTAAAACCAAATGGAATTTCATTCAAAACACAATGTAAACTAAATGAAAAGTAAACTCGGAAGATGAGGAAGAAAGATAGGAGACGAGAAGAGGAAAGGAAAGGACGAGGGCAGGAAGCATAGCAGGAAGGGAGTGGACAAAAAAAAAACGGACTAATGAGACGACAAGAGAGAGCAATATATGATCCGGGAGAGCGGCGGGGACAGTGCGTGGGAGAGACCAGAGAAGACAAGAACCTACGGGAGATTTAAGAGATGAGAAGGGGAAGGAAAAAAAATAAATCAAACCTAATTAAACAGCGTCTTGACAGTGCGGATTGAAATAACAACATTGGATAGGATATATATATACAGTATATATATACACTCATGCTTGCAGGGTTATAATCTCAGTTGCATGTTGCATTTTTTTATGTTTGTAATCACATGTTGGCCAAGCTGTCTGCGGGGTGTTCGACTGCTATTTACATCGGTATAGTGTCTGGCTTTCACTCTCATTAGCGGTCAGATCCAAAAGAGGCAGCCGCTGTAGGAGTCATTAGTGTTGTAATTAGCTCTCCCACAAGGCCTCTCGCTCACCCCGAGCTCCATGACGCGTCCACTGGAGATGGAGCCGAGGTGCGAACCCAAAACGAAGACGGTGTCCATCTACAGAAACTAAACGACACCTTGCTGATTTCTAGTACAGAGGAGAAATCCCCTGGGGACGATTCTACAACAGGTCGTTACCAGGTAACTAATCCGATTGGTCGTAACATGTCACATGGGGTTACTTAACCCATTTCGTCGTGACATTGTAGATTCGACGAAACATTTTCTCTGAAAGAACATGAAAGAACATGAAGATTTGTGATGCCTTCTCACATGCTCCCCAAAAATAGCAGGCGTTCACAGCTCATAGCGCGCCAATCTGTGGCGCGCTATGAGCTGCTATTTTTCAATGAAGGTTAAAACACCACAAGTACAGTGCAGAACGGTTCAAACCAACGCACAGTAAAGCCTAATCAATACAACGATTTCAGCTAGTGTTTTTCTCTCAGAGCGCAGACAGTTTCTTGAGACATTTGTGATCCTAGTGACTACATCGATCATTGAAAAAATTATTATTATTTTTCATCGATGCTCTTAGTATTGGGGGTAAGAATTGGTGTTGTAGGAATGCACTATTAATCTATTACACAAGAGGGTAGTGCTTGAACTGCGTTTCATGCACTTCTGCAATAACGCAACTCCCCTCTGATGCAATATTGCTTAATTGCTTAATTAAATGGGCTCATGCGATTCAATTTTATCATAGTACAAGGAAGGATTATGATTATATGATCGGACAGATAATAAACGTCAATAATATCAAAAAGATTACAATGTACAAGGGGGGGTAAACATTATACAGTAATAAATAGTAGTAATAAACTATACAAAATTAAACATCACCTCGACAGCACAATACAGTATGTACAGTGTGTGTGTGTGTGTGTGTGTGTGTGTGTGTGTGTGTGTGTGTGTGTGTGTGTGTGTGTGTGTGTGTGTGTGTGTGTGTGTGTGTGTGTGAGAGAGAGAGAGAGAGAGAGAGACTGTCTTACACTAGATTGGCATGGACTTCATCTTAACCATGGATGTGAGTTCCTGCTTGGTCACATGGTCACGCCTCCGTTGCTTCATCCTGGAGACAGTAGGAAAATTAAACATGATAAACAGCAATAGCTGCTGCATAACAACAACAATATAATAGATTATCACTCAGCGACGGATGTCAGGTACCAATTAAACAGCCCTTTGTGGTTTCTGGTCTAGAGGGACTTGTGCTTCTATTCACAACAGCAGTAGTCAACGGCAGTAGAACTTTTGCCCCTGCGACACGAGAAGCTTAGAAACATCACTGAGTTGCACAGTGCAGTTATCAGCCCTAAGGCTGATATAAACCACCACACATACAGTTCAGAAACCTAACTTATCACGTTCAGCAGCGTTGCTCCTTCGAGGAATGGTACTACAGTACACGCCGTACCTTGTTGTGAAGGTGACTAATCAATGATTAATACGATATAAGATACAATACCAATTGGTACTATGATGGTGGAGGAAGTAATTCGGTTCCCGAACATATGTTTACCATTCTCAAGCTCCATTCTCTTGGTCATGGGTGAGAGAAGCGAAACAAACCAGCAGAGAGGGTGATAACTCTTACCACATCAACCCCCGAGGGGCTCATACTGCAATGTGCGGTAAGGGGCTGAACGGTCACACTGCAGATGACCTCAACAAAAGCCAACCTTGGGCAAAAAAGGTGTCCATCAACGAACACAGTGGCTGTGGGTGAGTGAAACTTCTCGGCAGAGGGAGTTTATTCGGGAACCCGAAATACAAAACATTAAGTGGCAAAGCATTGAACTGTTCGTGGAATGGCTGTGTCCTAGACAATGTGACGTGACGAGCCTCGACACCCAGGCTTTCATTTTCGTCCGCCTTGCGCGAAAACGGAAAGCCTGGATTAACGCGCGTTGGAAAGTGGCCTTGAGGGGGGAGTGAACCTTCCGGGGTGGGCGTGGCTCTAAATGATGTGACGTAGAACAGCAGTGGACGGGAGGGGGAGGGGCCGGAGATGACGACACGTTAGTGAGATCAAATCAGAGCGCAGCACTTCCGCCGTGTGGATCCCACGACACCCCCGCCCCCCAAGGCCAAAATCATTGAGGGCTAGACCAGGCTATAGACAATGTGACGTGACGGGACGTGACACCCACCTGCCGTGTCCTCAGCCAACCCCCCCCCACCACCACCACCACCCACACTGTCAGGAAATCCCACCAGGAGACTACCATTTCGCTCAGCGTGTTTAGTTATAGGTGCTCATTGAAAGAAACTCTGTGTGAGAGAGAGTGTGTCTGTGTGTGAGAGTGTGTGTGTGTGAGAGTGTGTGTGTGTCTCACCACATGACTAAGATGAGGGAGAGGACGGTGGTGAGGATGACCACAGAGAAGAGAACCAGCAGAATCACCAAACCAATATTACCGTCTTCATCTAACGTAGAAGAATCTAGGAGGAGAGAGAGAGAGAGAGAGAGAGAGAGAGAGAGAGAGAGAGAGAGAGAGAGAGAGAGAGAGAGAGAGAGAGAGAGAGAGAGAGAGAGAGGTTGATTATATTGACTGCATACTGCATGGGCAAGAAAAAGCACAGTCGCACGGTTCCGCCATGATTTTAAAATCAAATGTACCATATAAATCCTGCCTTTTAATACCTTTTCTACACCCGTAGCATAAACAACCACTCAGATAATTATTTTAATTCAGTGTGCTATTTGGCTGCAGTATCAGAAATGTCCACAACAACAGCTCCTCCTCACTACCCACCTCATTGTTGTTCCCCGTCTCAGTAAGGCTCCAACATACTCCAGGGTGAAGTGAGATCAGGTGAAAAGTTTTCACCGCGGTGTAGTCTTTTTAAGGCTTCACCCTGGCCCATGCATACTCCAGGGTGAAGCCAACTACATCTACGACAACAACTACATCACGGTGAAAGGGTATCACCGTGACTTCACCCGTTTGAGCCTTTAGAATATGCATGACCTGCCTGGTTTCAGTCACTTTCATAGGGCCTCCCTGTAGAGGGGGTGTGGACTCCATGAAGACCAATGACTTAAAAAGGTGGGGGCGGAGTTAAAGGGGTAAGGACTGTCAAGACTATTAAATTGGCATTTCTAGTGATATCACTAGTGATATCACTAAATAGGAGAATCATTTGTGCGCTTCCATTTAGACACACAGAAAACTACAGATCTCGCTATGGACTGTTTGACTGTTTAAAAAAAAAATCACTGTGAAAGCCCCTTTAAATCCCAGTCCAGCTCCAACCCAGGCCTGACACACAGACAGGCGCAGGGTTGGCTACCACGTGAATTATGTTCAGTCAGAGGAGGAGGAGGAGGAGGAAGGAGACACAACACAACACCGAGAAAAGCAGTTTAGCACTTGTAAAGCAAAATAACAAGACAGTCGAGTGCGAGAAGAAGACAGAGAGAGACAACAAGACAAGGTCCAATAAGGGAGTTCACATATCTCTGGGTCGCTGCCTCGTCCCACTGTCAACCACAAGAGCCATCTGCCTTTGAAACGTGTAATGATGATCATATGCTCACTAGAGGCGCCCGCACGCGCGCGTGAGAGGGTGTGCGCGTCGGTTTGAATGTGTGCATTAGTGGGTGGTGGTACTTTGTGCGTGCGTGCGTGCGTGCGTGTCTTTTCTCTCTGTGTAGTTTTAATTACTCTCCCGGGATAAGTTAATTTCAAGACCTTCATTACTGCTGTCACACAAACAGTCATTCATCATACTGGAGAGTAAACAAGTCTCTATTACACACACACACACACACGCACGCACGCCGCACGCACGGGCACACACACACGCGCGCACACAAACACACACACACACACACGCGCGCGCGCGCACACACGCACGCACACACGCACACTCATGCACACACTGTTATGTGTAAACGGATGGCACGCACACAAAGACAGATAGATGTGCAAAGCCAATTTACACGTATGCACTCGTGACTCGCCAAATATGAATGCATACAAACACAAGCAGTGCAGTACAGTACTGCGTACCTACTGTCCGACACACGGTCACACACACACACACATGAACACACGGACACACACACTGCAGACATCTGGTCTCCAGCAGTCTGGCTGAAAAGAGATCTGATAAAGTCAATCAGAGCTTTATTCAGCCATCGACACTGCTGCCAACACTGCATGTGTGTGTGTGTGTGTGTGTGTGTGTGTGTGTGTGTGTGTGTGTGTGTGTGTGTGTGTGTGTGTGTGTGTGTGTGTGTGTGTGTGTTTAATGCATGCATGTGGTTTCTACCTGTTATTAAGTGTGACTGTGACAGTTCAAGAAAATAGAGGCCAAGAAAGGGCATATATTTCCCACTCGATACGGTATTAGAACACATTATTATTACTATTGTCGTTTTTATTTTGATGGGCATTATTAGAACAGTCTTACGGAGCATACCACATCAACATTTAACTGTACACATACTTGCATGAGAACATGACAGATAAATCTTCGATCTCTTGAGATTTTGACAGTGCAGGTCGAGGGAGCGGCTTTGTCAAACATATGCCTACCAGCTGAGCTTAACGGGGGCCATAAGTCACACACTTCACGGGAATATATTTCTCAACTGTCTCATTGGGAACCCACACAAGACAACACTGCTAATTATTGGAGGTATAAAGCAGGGGTTTTCAACTGGTGGTCCGGGGACCACAAGTGGTCCCTGAGAGGGTTCCAGGTGGTCCCCAGGCTAAACGATGGAAAGTTGGTTAACCAGATGTAACTCTTTGAGAGTGTAAAAATGAAACCAAATGGACCCGCAAGGCTTACACGTGTTTACACTCTCAAGAGTTAAAATATTTATCATCTGAATTAGCCCATCTGAATAAGTCTACACAACTAGAGAATGTAGGAGATTGATCTGTATGTTTGGCTGTTTTGTTTCCCAAATCCAGCCAGGAATTGTGGACAAAAGCAAAATAAATCTTTAGTTTTGGGGTTTGTGGGGCTAAAATGTCATCAAATGGTGGTCCATGGCTCAAATTCTGAATAAATAGTGGGCCATGGTATGAAAAAGGTTGAAAACCACTGGTATAAAGTAACTACACTGTACATTTTAACAGTGATAAAATAGGTGTCTCTCTCCCTCTCTCTCCCTCCCTCTCTCTCTCTCTCCGTCACATACACACGCATGCACACGCACACACTGCATTAGAGGTATTTTTAAGCTAGTACACACGGTAATAAACACATCGTATGAAGGAGAACACCATGCCAAAATGGTGTAATTGACCTCCATTATGGACACTTCAGTGATGCAGCAGGGATGGAGTGTTTGAACCGTTCTGCCCATAATCACAGTAAATAACGCTCAAGGATTCGCAGTATTAAAAAATAAAAACATGGCCCTTCTTCCTGTCGTTCAGGTCAAAAATAGAAAAAGGACAATTTCTAAGAACTAGCCTGGGGGATCTATTAAACGGCTAAATTCAGAATTACAGGCAAATGACAGATGCCAAAACCTGAAGTTACCTGATTAAGCTATGACAGGAGGGGCGAAATCAATTTGCGAACGCGTATGTTGCGACATACATCAACGTTTTAACTGTTCGCGTCTGTTTCATAACGGTTGCATAACTGTCAGGGGCTAGGTTTTGGCATAGGTTTTACTAGGGTTATGTTTAGAGGTTAGGCTAGTAGGCTAGTAAGGAACGATAGGGAGCGGTCGCGACCATTTTGGTCAATGGTTGCAACAGTTTGGCAAACGGTGGCCAAACGGTGGACAACCGGTTGCAATGGTTCATCGTTCGAGGCAAATTTATAACGGTCGTAACCGTTTTGCCACCCATCACACGCAACATATGTTGCAGTTGCACATTGATCTAGCAGTCTCTAATGCTAAAGCTATGTTGAAGCTATGTTTTAAATTATAATTCCATAAATTACAAATCCAGCATTTCATGCATGATTCAGTTCTTAACCTTACATAAGTCTATAGTTTTTGTAGTAATTTACCCTACTCTAATCAGTGTTTATAGCTCTGCATCATGCATTACGCCTGACCGAATATTAGACATGTAAAAAAAATCGATTTTGAATCGATGTATCGATCCAACAGCCGACAATACGATGTATCGATACGTCCGCAAGAGTATCGATTCATGTTTAAAAATAAATGAATAAAAATATCTGGTCTATTTTATCCATTTGCTCCTGGACGTAATTCAGACTAGGCCTAGGTGAAGTACAACTTTGCTGTTTCTCAAATAAAATGTATAACGGTATTACAGCTTTCATTGATTTATTTCGAATTTGAAACATTGTCTAGTCTGTAAGGTAAAAAAGGGTAAAAAAATCGAAATCGAATCGAATTGTGGTGTATTCTTGAGTATCGGAAAAAAATCGAATCGTTGGGTCAGGAAATCGATACTGAATCGAATCGCCATGATGGGTGTGATTTACACCCCTACCGAATATCCCTTATAATTGATGATCACAGCCATTGTACAATGTTGCTGATAATATACATTATACAACATTTTAGCCACGAAAAAGATTTAAATAATGTTAAACAAGCACATGTATCATAGAGAAGTGTTTATGTACAGTAAAATAAATAAAAAATAAAGTAAAAAAAGGACATTTTTGGTACAGTGTTTGTGTACCGGTATGTTATCATGTGTATTTATGTTGGTCTACTTGCCTGCAAAGCAAATTGCCCCCAGGGCAATTTGCCTTACTGTGTTGCCTATGCAACATAGGTAATTGTCGATGTTAGAACAACCTATAGCGCTCAATAACGGCATGGCCTCGCTGTTGAATCTTTAGCCATTGATGAGTTATGTGTACCGTTTGTGTGAAGTGAATGAAATACATTACACCGTGGAGTTGAGTGGTGAGTGTATGCCTCATTTTACCATAATGGAAATAGCACTCTTTATGAATCATTCAGTGAAAGAACAAAATTGCTAATGGGTTGCACTTGTCTTTTTTGTTTCATTTCAGTATAACCTTTTCTTCACCAATCACTGCAGGATTTTGTAAGCCAACAGTGGTTCTATTTTGTGACATAACGCATGTACAGTAATGGCATGACTCAGCCGTGGTTGTTCTACATGTGAAGGGAAAGACATACAGCGCTACAGACGAACCCTTAGATGCTAGGGTTCGGGATGTTTTCTAATGGCCACGCCGTGAAGTGCAGGTGGGCGTCAGACAGCCAAAGACATTTTGTTGTTTGGTTTCGATGGAGGCTGAAAAGTACCACCCAAGTACTGTACTGGTAATTGAGATGACACTCTCTGCATCCACAGACATACATGTGCAATTGTGCAATTGTACATGTGTGTGAGGCCATGCACATCTGTGCACAGACACACGCACGCACAAACAAACAAAATGACAAACCCATTTAATGCCCTGAACCATAATTAGAGGAAGCACTCTCTGAAAGCAGAATTAACCATCGATTTTGTGTGTGCGTGCGTGCGTGCATGTGTGTGCATGTGCGACACGGGCTTCGTCGCCCGTGTCGCTTTGCGCCACGGGTGATGAAGCCGCACCCATACCATTTTCAGTTACAGGTCTTTTATTAGTCAAGTAAAGCAACAATAATAACATCAGTTGTTGTTGAAGTTGCAACAGACACACAGCATGCATAAAGCTAAAGGTCTGAGTCAGAGAGTTTTCTGTTTTCAATGATGAAATGCTGTTGGCTTAGTGGTGACACAGCTGTAGTTAAGTTAGTAGCAGTAGTAGTAGTGTTTCAAATCATTTTAAATATAAGCACTTTAATTTGAAATATCTTGGATTGTTTTGCATGCCATCATGTTTGGGGGGGCAGACTGGGCTGCCCATGCCTAGATCCGCCCCTGTCCTAATGCCAAAAGAAAAAATCTTACTTTGGGTCTTGGGGGTGGAGGTCTCGGGGTTGATGTCCTCTGGAAAGTTCTCCGAAAAGAAGTCTTCTTCTGGGAGGAAGCGTTCCACTGCAGGCTCAGGGGTGTTGTAGGCTGAAACGCACGACACGCATAAGCAGTCAGCACACAATTCAATTTAAAAGGAGGCATATAAAAAACGAACGTTTACATTGTCATAGCAAGTGTCGCAAATACAATATAATAAAAACAGAAAGAGCATTTTGTATGTGTTAGGTCACATTACATTGTTATAACAGGGTATAGAGCTTTTTATTATAAATAGCAGCAATTACAGTATTTCCAGTCTATCTGGAACAAATGGCAGCATTTCTGTCCTCAAGACTATATAGAACAACTCAAATATAATCTCTGTTTAAATGTAGCAGCTCTGTTTACACGGGCAAAATCCAGATAGTACAGATAGTAGTCCATACAAATACTGTAACTTATCAACCAACTACAATTTTAGATACATACAACTACTTCTATAAATTAAACAAACAAATGCAGAAAATAAATCACTTATTTAAAAGCACAGTTTGCAAAGAGGAAAAAGCCACAGTTACAACAACAAAAGCTACCCAGTGACCTAGCCAGACACACATTACAAAGCACAAGGATTAAGTGAAATCATTCTGACCTCCCCAAGGCCAAGCCATGACCTGCGGACTCCATTCACTCCACTGGGTGTCGGAGTTCAACTCATCCTGAGCTCGCACCTGGACTTGGTGTGGGTAACCGGCCAGCGCATCCGGTATCAGCACTGACATGTCTATAGACTCAATCTGGTAAGAGAGAGAGATGGGGAGAGAGTCGAGGTTAAGTGGAGGCAAGGCTGTTGGTTCATCAGAGACACTTGTCATCTCAGACACTTTCTGTTCCCTGCTGCTACCATCAGGCAGGTGATAATGGATTTTCGAATGGATTTCGAGGAGTGATCTCTGTCACTATCAACTAACTCAAGAACTACTGCACAAATCAGTGTCAAGCTTTTGTCTGACGGTTATTAATATTTCTACAAAACTACTTTGTTATTTAAATGTTGTAGGGGAGTGGAATTAGCTAAAGGGGATCAAGCTGTCTTCCCAATGTAAAGAATCTACTACTGCTACTACTACTACTACATGCATGTGCACATCTCCTGCAAGACCGGCACAGAACACAGTTTGATGTTCCCCAACTCAACTAAACACTAATGTGAATACATACAATAATGACACAACAAACAATAGAATAGAAACAAATACATCAGACATGGTGCTATTGGTACATCTTCATGCATACTGTAAGTTAAGATAAACATGTTCATTCCTGTAACTCTTTGAGCTGTGCTACTCAAACAATGTCACCCGCTGTCATAGGTCGATGACAGCTTCACGCCCCTTATGTCACTCCACCTAATCCTAAAACACGTGATCAACACAATTTCAGATCAACGCAACCGGGGGAGGCAGGCTTCCACCCTGACAAAACCTCGTCTCCCTGGGGTTACTACTGACCTCCGACCAGTGTGTGGAGCCCTGGGGCCTGTATCTGATCTGGAACATGAGAGGAAAGGCCGAGTGGACAGGCCAGGTGGACGGGTAGCGCCAGGCCACGACCAGCCTGGTGGGATGGCCCACCTGCCCCTCCGCTGTCACCGATTCTGGAGGGTCCGGTTTCACTGCGGATATGAGGATACGAGGAGAGAGACGGTGGTGAGACACGACCTGCAAACATAACACTTAATGCACAAAAACAAACAACAATGATTAGTTACCCCGTGTAAAACCTTAAAGGGGAAGCCTAGCCATTTTCAACATTCTAATATATCATTAGTGCCCTAGAGGTGTTGGGTGGACATGATAAAAAAGTTCCCCCATTCTGTGTTCCCAAGAAATGGAGGTCTGAAGAAAGCCACTAACATGGTGAAACATCTTGATATCATCAAGATGTATTTTGCCCATATTAATGGATTTTTAGACGCACCAAATGAACGCATTTGTACGCTCTCAGAAAAAAAATAAAAATGGGTGGAATTCCCCTTTAAAGAATGTGCAAACCAGTGGTTCGGTTTATTTTATTTGCGTAGTGCTTGATGCATAGTATTCTGCCTGAAAATAGTCCCATGGCTTGTTGCCAAACACACAACCCATCTACCGTCACAATCCTACAAAACTAAGATTAAACCGGAATAAAAACGTGGATTAAACAATGAAAACAAAACTCGGGCAGCTCGTTATTGGTCGTGAAGCTGTTCTACAATTACAAGCCAAGTTTAGAAGTTAACGTGTTAAAACGTTCTAAGTCAAGAGCAGCTCCATCTCCATTCAAGCTTGGCTTCGCCACAGACAGGAGCAGTGCTGCTCCCATATCATCTGAGCGCTGCAAAAACAAAGCGTAAGTGATTTCTTTCCAGGACAATCTAGAGGGGTGGAGGTGTGCGGAGAGGAAATTAAATGGCTTATGAGTCATTAGAATGTCAGTTCCAAAGTAGTTTGGAACTGTCGAGTATAAACACAGCAAGAAAATTCTTTGAATGTCTTATGGTTTCTTGGAACTGTTACAAGGAGCTACTGGGAGTCCTCAGCAAAAGGGGGCACCAACAACAAATAGGATAGATGTTAAGTTGTGCCTTTCCTGCAATTGTTCATGCGAACGAGGTGATGGTGACAGGATACCATGGACAATGGGCATTAATGTAGTTTCAGACAGTACTATACACACATGCCTGGTTTCATCTGAGGGCGATATAGAGAACCACAATTACACGATTATTTATTGCCATTTCAACAGTGTCGATTTGGAATTTGAATTCCAAATCAACACAATATGGTGCAGTGGAGGCCACAGTAAAATGGATATGGAAATATTTGTCTCTTTTAAAGCTCTGAACGAACTGCTGAGTCACCCTGTTGTCCCATCAAAACACCACATCCACCCCCCCCCCACCCAAAAAAAAACATTGAGAAGTGCTAAAGAATGCAGTTATATAAAAAACAATGTCATTCCCACGTCATTTTTTGTGTGTATGAATCCTTGACTGTGTGTGTGTGTGTGTGTGTGTGTCCTGGTCAGTGTTGTAGTGGTACTTTTAGAAAGGGGGGGACGCCTCTGAAAGGGGGATTCCCCCCATTTTTTTTTTTCTGAGAGTGTACAATTTTTTGTACACTCTCAGAAAAAAGGAAACTCATTAACATGGTGAAACACATCTTGACGATGTCATCAAGATGTATTTCACCATGCTAATGAATTTTTTAAAAATATTTTAGATGTGAGAAGTGGGGGGACGCCGTCCCCCCGCGTCCCCCTGCGTCCCCACTCCACTACACCCCTGGTCCTGGTAAGCCTTACACAGCTTGTCCATCTTGATGGTCATGAAGGTGTGCTCCCTGCCCAGGGCATTGGTCACTGTGATGTTCAGTAAGTGTGTTGCCTGCCAGAAGGTGGGCAGGGTGATCTCACAGCGCTCCAGGGACGGATCCACCACGCACGGCTTCCACTCCTCGCCTTTACCCCTAGGAAACAGAAGAATTAATAAAAAACATTATTATTATGCCCACGGGTGGTTGATGTTAAAGGGGAACTCCACCCATTTTCAACATTCTAATATGTCATTAGTATACCCTAGAGGTGTTGGGTGGACATGATAGAAAAGTTTCCCCTTTCTGTGTTCCCAAAAAATGGAGGTCTGAAGAAAACCACTAACATGGTGAAACATCTTGATGACATCATCAAGATGTATTTTCACCATGCTAATGGATTTCTTTAGACGCTTCTTTTTTCTGAGAGCGTACAAATGGAACCAAATGAACCCGTTAGGTTGCATTTGTATGCTCTCAGAAAAAAATGTTGAAAATGGGAGGAATTCCCCTTTAACACACTATTTTCTACAACAGAGCAGTGCTTGAACCGTTATCTGGGGGACCCCTCTGGAATCATATGGGGACCCCCCTCCCAGATAACAACATGCTAAACCCCTTATCCTAAAACCCCTCATCCCTTTTTTTTTTAATATTTTTTAAAAACCTTTGGGAATAGTTCAAGGTGCCAATCTATTGACACGCTGAGAGCACGTAGACTGGCCATTTGAACTATTGAAAAATGTTTTGTTAAAATAGTTGAAAAAGGCAAAGAAGTTAAGGGAGAAGGGGTTTAGCGGTGACGAAAATCTAGGCCTTTATCTACGTTAGCTGATTTGCTGGTGTTCACGCCAGCATTTCTTTTGCCTTAGGGACCTCCAGAAACAAGGATTGGAGTTCATAACGTTTTGCTCCGACCGAAAATAATATTCAAAGATTTGCACCATGTTTTAAGGATTTTCCAAAAATAGCAGACCTACAAGCTCGTATCGCGCCACTCCACTTGTTAATGCTAGTTAATGCTTGAAACACCCAAATGCGTTCAGCACACAATGGATTAAACAGAACAAATAATGACTTATGGTGACACTCTATATTGTCTGAATCAACTTTGTGTTGTTTATGTACTACAAGTGACTGTGGGAGCTGTTTTAGTGTACAATGCAAGTCAATGAGGAGCATATTTTGAATGATCAATTTCTAATCACTGGAACTTTTTTCTTTTATTATTTCTTGTCATTCCACATTTGGAATTACATCATGGAAAGCTAACTACCCAAAAATAAATGTGTCTTACCCTTTATTAATGGGTCTTACCCATTATAGCTGCAGCAACATTCTAGCTTTTGATGCTAGATTCTACAGTAGATTCTAGTTATTGACACTAAATTATAGTTTCTGATGCTAGGATCTACTTTTTGACACTAGAATCTAGTTTCTGATGCTAGAATCAAGTTTTTGACACTAGATTCTATAGTTTCTGACATTAGATTCTAGTTTTTCCTGAAAAATCTGGGTTCCTGTGTCAGTGATGCTAACATATTTCAAGTCAAGGACCACCAGAATTATCCATTTGGCTGCAGCCCCAGAAGCAAAGATTTAAGTTAAAATTGTTTGCTTCCGAAACAATGTATTCAAAGATTTGCACCACATTTTCACAATTTTTCAAAAATAGCAGAACTACAAGCTCATATCGCGCCACTCGGTGGCGCGATATGAGCTTGTAGTTCTGCTATTTTTCAACAGCTAAAACACCAAAACGCAACACAAATGGTTAAACCAAACAATGAAACCTGCATGTTTAACAGCGTGAACAGTCATAGGTACTGCAACATAATGCATATCGGCTGCGTGGAAAAAACCTTTCCTTGAACGATCAGTTGAGTCAGTGACACATTGTTTTTGTGAAAATAGCCTTTGTTGGACAGTCTACTCTCTCACTCCTTCCCACTCTCGTTCTCCTTCTAATTGATTGTGGCAGACGTACGGTCCATTCAAGCATGATTCATAGTCCTTGGCGTTACTGTTATCTTTCACTTTCAAGGGGATGATGTTTGTCAACATGTTGCTGTGGCACACAGTTCCAGAGAAAAGAGGTCCCACCCGCCCTCTCTCCGCTTATATAACGGCAGTTTTATTCGGCTAACTGAGAAATACAACGTTTCAGGTCTCACGACCTTCATGAGGTTCTTCTCTTTACAGTACGCTCCGACGCACCTGTCCCTGTAGGTGTGCCTAAGGACTATTCTCTATGCTGCACACCAGGGGCGGATCTAGCAATGGGCATGGGGGTGGGCAATGCCGCCCCCTAAATGCCCAGTCTGCCCCACCAAACACAATGGCTTGCAAAACACCCCAAGATGTTTCAAATGAATGTGCTTATATTTAAAATGATTTGAAACACTACTACTGCTACTAACTACAGTTGCGTCACCACTAAACCAATAGCATTTCATTGAAAACAGAAAACTCTCTGAGTCAGACCTTTAGCTTTATGCATGCTGCGTGTCTGTTGCAACTTCAACAACAACTGATGTTATTATTGATGCTTATACTTGCCCAATAAAAGCCCTCTAACTGAAAATGGTATGGATGCGATGAAGTCGCACCCATACCATTTTCTCCTGTCCCCCCAATTGGGAAATGTTACATCCGCCCCTGCTGCACACACCTACAGCGTGTGCATCACTGGCATTTAATAGTGAATGAATGAAATGTTTTTTTTTTTTATTATGTAGCTTAGGAGATTCACAGTACAGTGCTGATATCCGTGAATGGACACACTAGTTAAGAATACACTTGTTTACGATAGTTGTCATAGGAGCGGAAATAATTCACTCCATTGTTTGTGCTGAATAGTAGACGACAGTACGTGAAAAACAACGAAAAGAGAGGTGCAGAGAGCATTTAATCACCCAGGGAAATCTGTGCGTGCAAAGCATGCTTGGAAAATTTCACGGTATCCCCTATAATTTTCACAATATTCCCATCCAATTGTACGCTTGGGAGTGGGGGACAACCATTCCATTTTTGAGAAAAATTACCCAGATGTGTTTTTGTTTTCTGCAGATTTCAAGGCAAATCATTGCTATCAATGCTCAAATGCTGAAAATGTTTGACTATTGCTAACCTATCGAAGGACCTGGTCTGTTTGGGTTGAGAGTGAGACAACAAAATAGCAGAAGATCTGCAGTCACCTGTAGAAGGCATGATACTGGGTCGGCAGAAAGGTCTTCACGGACTCCAGCCACGAGCAGCGAACCAGCGAGTGATTGGGCAATCGGCAGGAAATGTTCAGCTTTCCTGGAGGATCTGGGAAATAAGAGTTCAAAAAGATTGGATCGTTAATCTGATCGTTAATCTGATTATTACTGGAGACATTTAATACTAGCTAAAGTAGAGTACATCCTCCTGGTGAGGCCACTTGCGGGCAGGTTGAAAAGAAGGCCTGTACGATTCCATATGTAAGTGCTATGGGCGGGTCACCTCTCAGCACCATCGTAATGTTGTTGTTAGTGCATATAAACACAAAAGCACCCAGGAGGAAGTGGACCACGACAGGGGAGTTCCTCCTTTCCACAAAACCCAACGCCGCCACGTTTTTTGTTTTTACAGAATGGGTTCCCAGTGTTTGCCAACAGTGATAAGAGAGCGAGCGGAAGATTCAAGAATTGCAATTGATAAAGAAACAATTTGTGTTGTCTACAGCGAGAATGTATGTTCCCACCCAAAATAGGACCACTAGGTCCCATTTTGTGTGCCATTTTTTAGAGTGGGAAGCCAAACTGGCACCTGATCCCGAAGTGAAACCTACAAAAACACCAGGTAAGAGTAAGAACAGCTTGTGCGAAAGAATTAAAACTAGAGAATTCCCCCGCGAAAGGAAGTCAACTTTGGACACTTGGGACACATGGACAAAGCCCTTCATTTCCTGTCACTTTCTCAAAATAGGAAAGTGACAGGAAATTAAGGGCTTTGTCCATGTTGTTTATTTTTCTTCAGGGCATTGTTTGGTGTCAAAACCCTTTGGACTACAAATTCTTCTGTGCCAAAGGAGAGTAAACAATAAGCGAAGACGATAGTCAGTCAGAGAGATAGGGAGAGAGAGAGAGAAAGCCTGTTAACAATGGAGGCAGGATCCGTACTGGATAAGTGGAGAGTTCACATTCAAGTTCAGTGTGTTCGGCTAAAAGCCTTGACAGAACAGAACAGACGACAAATAAAAAGATACCAGTAAACAGAGCGGAAAGAGCACAGCACAAATAATAACATTATTTGGTAAGGTTGTCTTAGGGTTTTTAATATCGCCCCACAAATCCTAATATCACCAGCTATATGGATAAATGCCAGGTGTGTTAGGCATGTTACATTAGATACACTACATGAGTGTATGTTATATACAGTAAATACATACAAGGTACAGTACATTTGGTTTGTTATATCATACTATAGATTGATTGAGTGGTTCCAAAAGTGATATTCATTAGCCTGCAGTTTTCAACTTTTTTGACACCAAGGCCCACTATTTATTCAGCATTTGAGCCACAGACCACCATTTGATGACATTTTAGCCCCACAGGCCCCAAAACTAAAGACTTATTTTGCTTTTGTCCACAATTCCAGGCTGAATTTGGGAAACAAAACAGTCAAACATACAGATAAAACTGACCAATAATCTTCTCTACATTCCCAAGTTGTGTAGACTTTCCACCATTTATCCTGGGGACCACCTGGAACTCTCTCAAGAACCACTAGGGGTCCTCGGAGGCTCGGACCACTGGTTGAAAACCACTGATATTAACTTTCATTGGGTAGGCAGGATACACGTTTGCCCCCCTCTAGATCCCTGTCGCAGGCACCGGAGTTTGAGCCGTGATTTTCAACCATTTTCATTTCAGACCCGTATTTATTGGCATTCTTAATGTAAAATCAAAGATACTGTACATCAAATCTGAGAGTGTACATAATGAAAGAGTTACAGACCCATGCGATGCTTTCACTCGCTACTAGTACAGGGGTTTTCAACCAGTGGTCCTTGAGAGGTTTCCAGGTGGTCCCCAGGCTAAATGATGCAAAGTTGCTCAGCCAGATGTAACTCTTCGAGAGCGTAAAAAAGAAGCCAAATGGACCCGCAAGGGTCCATTTGGTTTCTTTCATTTCATTTTTACGCTCTCGAATGCTGAATAAATAGTGGACCCTGTTATCAAAAAGGTTGAAAACCACTGTCCTAGTATATTTGTTGTCTTAGCCGTCACATTCTTCCAGGCTGGTGTGGTTTTGATATGCGATCTGCTACCACAGTGTCTGCTCCAGCACCCGGGTTGTGTGAATTTCACAAAAGACGTAGCGGCGTCAAAACACCCGCTTCCCCTCCACCCCCCACCCCACCCCACCCCACCCCCCTGCACAATGCAGTTTGGAAAATAACGGACCCAGTTATTTTGCCAGAGTTCAGGCCAGAGTTTGTCAGAGACCAAGATCTGAAGTTCAGCTCAGGGACGATGAAACGTAGACCTCCGAAAATTATACTGGAGCAACACAAGCGATTCATTTTGACAGGAAAATTACAGCGTAGCGAAAAAAGGCACTTGCCATGCTTCGCTGGACGGCGGGCCAACGTCCCTGCTGCGTGCGATAGGTTACAACAAGGGAAAAAAAAGAACAGAACACGGCTTATTTGTTCGCAGACCGGTGATTCTCAGCCGTTTTCATATCGAGTACCCCAAAGTTTGATATGTTTTATACCGCCAACGCCCCATTCGATACCTCTCCCTTCCACTGCGGGACCGTAATCGACACTGTAAATCCTCAGTGTTTAATTAAACTTAATTAATTACAGAGCCGTTATGATCCGTTTGGGCCCTGGTATGTGGAGCCCAGACCAGACGCTGAGAGGCAGCGCTTTGGACACAAAAACTATGAATCGACGACATTGTGCATGCGTACGAGACACAGTAAATCATAGAAATTTCACTTCATTTATTGTTTTTGCATCTAGACAGACAAAAAGGGCCAACCCAACACTTCTCTTCAGTGACTTTATAGAGTACAGCCAGCAACAATGTTTTCTTTTAACTTAATCGTCTAACAATGTGACCACACTTTTTTTTCCCCAACAACTGATTAAAGGGTGCACAAGAGATCTTGGATCCCCTAACTTCTTTGCCTGTTTTTAATAATATAAGAGGCTAAGTAATTTAGAGATGATGGTGGATTTATTATGTAAATTATGGGCTCCGTATTCGTCACGCACCAAATCCCTTATACATTTTTTACTATTATGAAAAACATTTCTGAAGAGTTCAACTAGCCAATCTACAACACATTATGGATACTAGCCATTTTAATTATTCAAAACTGTTTTCTTATAAAAAGGCAAAGTACTTTAGGGATAAGGGATATGGCATGGATTAAAATAGAGCCCATAGATTCATGAATATGTTCTCCTTACATCAGGGGTTTTCAACAGGTAGTCCGGGGACCCCCAGTGGTCCCTGAGAGGATTCCAGGTGGTCCCCAGGCTAAATGATGGCAAGTTGGTTAACGAGATGTAACTTTTTGAGAGCGTGAGCATGAAACCAAACCTTGCGGGTCCATTTTGGTTTCATGCTCACGCTCTCAGGAGTTAAAATACTCATCTGAATTAGCCCAAGTCTACACAACTAGAGAATGTAGAAGATTAATGTTCATTTTGATCTGTATGTTTACGAGTGTTTTGATTCATAATATGCATATTTGTTGAAAAAAGCAAAAGAAATCTTTAGTTTTGGGGTCTGTGTGGCTAAAATGTCCTCAAATGGTGGTCCGTGGCTCAAATGCTGAAAGATAAATAGTGGGCCCTGGAAAGAAAAAGGTCTTACATGCAGACACACACAGAGAAACAGACTTACTGCCCAGCCTGAGTTTGACAGAATGCAGGAGGTTCCCCTGGTCGTCGTAGCAGCTGTAGTTGCCCTGCGCCGACTGGTCAGCGCGGTGGAGCAGCAGCGCTCCGTCCGCCGTGACCGTGTGAGACGGTAGCGACAACGCGTGGCTGAGACGCCACTGCACCGCCGTCCTGGAGAGAGGAACACACACGCACGAGGTGAGAGAGGGACGTACGCACACTTGCACACACGCGCACGCGGACACACACATACCCAGTCTGAAACACGCAGACCTAGACACAAACACACATAGACACACGAGCCCTCCCTGACACATACAGTGAATAGTTACAGACATTCATAATTCCAGTGGTGTAAAGAGACTAGGTACATTGACGCAAGTGAAGTGAAGTCCTGTACATTTTTATGACCCAGGGCCAATTCCTAATGTGATCCTGGGTTCTACACATCTTCCGCCAACATGGGGAGGCAGCAGACTGGGCTCATGCTTCCGTCAATGCATGAGGAGTCCAAGCTGCCTTCTTTTCACCTGACAAGGGGGGATTTTCATGGCTGGACGTAGTGCGTGAAAGGAACATGGCTGGAGTTCCAAGCCAGTTGTTGTCTCCTCCATCAGGCACCCCGGCTGGCCAGGGGCAGGCAGTTTAGTGCCCAGGATTATTGCATGTTTTTTGTGAGGGTACCTCCTAGTAGGCCCTATTAACTAGGGGACAAGCGGGAATCGAACCCAGGACCTTCTACATTAACCTCGTAAGCCCCAAATCCATTTTTTTGCCATTTGAAAATGAAATGTAGTTAAAAACTAAAAGTAGTTCATTTGTTCATAGGACAAGTGTAATGTATTTATCCATGTGAAGCTTATTAGCCTGGCATCCTTTTAAAAGCATGTCTGGTGGTGGTGGTGGTCGTCCACCCCCTCACCCCCCCATGGCTCCCCAGGCAACTGCCTAGTCTGCATAATCGCAAAAACACCCCTCGATACAGACACAAAAACATGCACCATCACTCTCGCGTCGGGACACTAATAGTGATAATGTGAGCGTTCTCTCCTTACCTCTGTGGAGACGTCCCACAGGCCAGCGTCACGTTTGATCCCAGCCGCCCATACTGCACGCCTGACGCACACACACACACAGAGGAGAAAAAACAGAATGACCCATGAGATATATGACATATCAAAATCCCTAGTTTACAGTACGGAGCGGTGCGGCGCGTCTGTCTACATTAGTGAAATTGTAAGCCGTCGTTTTAGAGTCAACAGTAGCGAACGGTCATACCATACAAGGTAATGGACGCAGGCTGTGGGCCTAGTGAGGGTCTGGCACGCGGTGGAGGAGAAGCTCCTGCTGCGATGCCGTTTGTCATCGTTATAAAAACATTAAAACAATATATTTCTTTGACAGGATGGTTCCGGAGGATATTCGTGAACTATTAACAGCTTGTGAAAAAAAATAGGAGTGAATATAAGTAATTTACAACAATAGGGCTTGTAAAAGTAGACTACCTGACAAACACTTGAATACAATTTAGGCTTAAGCACCGACAGATCTAGTTAAATTATTAAATTATTGCTCCAAGAGAGAGAGAGAGAGAGAGAGAGACGCATGGCTTGACACTAACACTCGCCCGCTTGCCCGGGGCAAGTAAAAAAAAATGGTGGGGCAAGTGAAGACTGCTACCTGGTTGCCCGATCGGGCAAGTGTGCAACTTAGTGCACTATAACACAACACAAGATAAATTTGTCTTGAAGGCAGTCATTGCACTCTGCCTCTGTGTCTTTCCCTGCTTTCTAACTGTCCACAATTCCAGGCTGGATTTGGGAAACAAAACAGGCAAATTAACACATCAAAATGACCATTAATCTTCTACAGTGTAGTCCTGGGCTAATTAAGATGATGAATTTTAACTCTTGAGAGTGTAAAAATGAAACCAAATGGACCCGCAAGGGTCCATTTGGTTTCATTTTTACGTTCTCAAGAGTTACATCTGCAAAATTTACAATATATTTTTGGGGGGGCAAGTGACCATGACTTGAGGGCAAGTAGAACCTGACTTGCACTTGCCCGATGGGCAAGTGCCTCCGAGACCTTAGTGTCAACCCCTGGAGACGGTTAACCCTTTAGTTACACATCTCAAATATGTGTGGAAAAAATGTATACAACTGCTGTTTGTGATTTTTTTGTTTTTGAGATAAAATTACTTTGTGCATATGAATGGCACTCTGGACCAAAAGGGGGCGCTACAGGCTGGCAAAATGGCTACCAAGGAGTTAATATGGTTGTCTGTTATCTTAATTCGCATACTATCATCAGGGAGATCTTGCCAGCCTCGGAAAAAAGGTAGTGATCTCGCACAGCCAAAAGTTTTGCCCACCCCTTGTTCAAAACAATTAATCCAGGAATATTCAAATGGCATGGAGGGAGAGGGAGAGTTTACCTTAATCACGGTAATTCCACCATGTTCAAGGGCTTTTTTGCAGAGAAATTAGACAGTCACTTTGGACCAGGCCATTGCAGGGGACAGCTGTGTGTGGGTGCATGTGTGGGTGCATGCGTGGGTGTGTGTGCTGATTCTCGGGTGACACACCTCTTCGTGAGTGTGTGAAAGTGGCCGTGTTAGCAAGTACTGCCAGAGAAAATGTCCAACGGAGCCCAAAATAAAAGGGAGCATCTGAAAAACATGGCCTGGTGAATTAAACGCCTGCCGCGTGGCACGGTGTTGGGAGTTGTAAGTAGTTTATTAGTGCACTAGCAAAAAAAAAAAGCTCATAAGAGCCAACAGTAACAACACAACTGCCATCCATCAATCAATCAAGCCAGGGAAATAAACATGCAGTTGATGCAAGAGTACATTGCAGCCTGTACCCTTGTTAACGTTTGCGGTATGTGGCACTCTTGCAGGGTTGATATTCAATCTGCATTCTGCAAACAGTGGTTTCCCCTCTTTGTGTGTGTGTGTGTGTGTGTGTGTGTGTGTGTGTGTGTGTGTGTGTGTGTGTGTGTGTGTGTGTGTGTGTGTGTGTGTGTGTGTGTGTGTGTGTGTGTGTGTGTGTGTGTGTGTGTGTGTGAGCGCGTGCATGTGTGTGCGAGCGCGTGCATGTGTGTATGATATAAACATAATCGAATGCTTGATTGTTACTGGTCAGTCATGCGGTCTGTTATGTCTCAGTAGTCGACTGCCTCTATGAATAACAGACCTCTGACTGTGGACGCCATAGTTCTCATCAATACTGAGCAGCACCTGGATAGTATCAATCTCTGGCTCTTCCCTTGGTCTTTCCATACGCCGCGTCCAACCAAGTAAAAAATGAAAACGATCTCATTTTTGCAAGCTAAACGATAAAATAAAGTATGTGTTTGAAAACAACGCAGATCGGTTCAAGCAGGCAAAGCTGTAACTAAATCTTGGGTTTGCGTTTGATCAGCGCTGGGCGTAATTTATTGGTCTGACCGCAATTCCAAGTATTCCATAAATAACATGAGAAGAGTTCTAGAAAATTTCCATAAATGAAATTGTAGATCTGCTATTTTCAATCATTTCGGTCTCGGGGCATAGACATTTCTCTTTTGGCCCTCAAAAGCAGGGGTGGATATAACATTTCCCAATTGGGGGGCAGGAGAAAATGGTATGGGTGCGACTTCATCACTCACGAAGCAACATGGGCGATGAAGCTGCACCCATACCATTTTCAGTTACAGGACTTTTATTAGGCAAGTAAAGCATCAATAATTACAACATCAGTTGTTGTTGAAGTTGCAACAGACACGCAGCATGCATAAGGCTAAAGCTCTGACTCTGAGTTTTCTGTTTTCAATGATGAAATGGCGTTGGTTTAATGGCGCCACAAGTGTAGTTAGTTAGTAGCAGTAGTAGTGTGTCAAATCCTTATAAATATAAGCACTTTCATTTGAAATATCTTGGGTTGTTTTGCATGCCATCATGTTTGATGGGGCAGACTGGGCATTTAAGGGTGGGCATTGTCCCCCCATGCCCATGCCTAGATCCGCTCCTGCTCAAAAAAGAAAGTGGTCTCTGTACTTGGACCCTGTGAGGTGGTCCTCAGGCGAGCACTCCATGCCTTCGGCAGACATAACCGCACGTTTCCTTGAAGTAACGGGAACAACGAAGTTGACAAACCTCCGGGAACAGAGAATCATATCCAGGCACATACTTTTTGTTTTCATCATCAAGTACTGTAAATGGTCTTGCACGGGCGTGATGATGTTTTTATTGACCTCTGGAAAAATGGATGTTTTTTTTTTACGATCACATCAATCGGAGCTCAATCTCAATACAAAGAGTTCTTTTGATAATATAGCTGAGAACCAATCATGTCACCAACGCAGAAGTGATCCGCTGCCTCACAACGTTGATGCCAAAACCCAGGGAAAAAAAAGATTAGAAATGGTAAATAAATGATAAATGTTGCATTTACTTTGTTTTAAATATTGCTCAACATTCACATTCATACACCAATGGTGGCGGAAACTATGGCAAGCAGCACAACCAGCACATTAGGAGCTAATTGGGGCTCAGTGTCGTTGCCCAAGGACACTTCGATGTAGAGACGGGAGGAGCTGGGATTCGGACCGCCGACCCACAGATCATTGTCACCGCTCTACTAGCCTCGACACCCAGGCTTTCATTTTCGTTCGCCTTGCGCGAAAACGGAAAGCCTGGACTAACGCACGTTGGAAAGTGGGAGTGAACCTTCCGGGGTGGGCGTCGCTCTAAATAATGTGACGTAGAACAGCAGTGGACGGGCGCGGGAGGGGCCGGGGATGACGACACGTTAGTGAGACCAAATCAGAGCGCAGCACTTCCGCCGTGTGGATCCCACGACACCCCCGCCCCCCAAGGCCAAAATCATTGAGGGCTAGACCAGGCTACCGCTCTACCTACTGTACCTACTGTATGTAATAAGAGGGATAATAAATACACAGCAACAGGCCATCCTCGGCCGCCATATTGCCATTGCCCCAGGCCCATACCGGTATATAAGGAGTGTGTGTGTGTGTGTGTGTATGTGTATGTGTATGTGTATGTGTATGTGTATGTGTGTGTGTGTGTGTGTGTGTGTGTGTATGTGTGTGTGTGTGTGTGTGTGTGTGTGTAGGTTGAGCTCAGGAATCTCTGCTGAAAGCTGGTATTTAGATCTACAGTGGAATAACACCAATTTAACTGCCTGTCTACCAACCCTCTGCACATAAAGGGCACACGCACGCACGCACGCGCGCACACACACACACACACACACACACACACACACACACACACACACACACACACACACACACACACACACACACACACACACACACACCCTCGCACGTAAGCATGCAAATTCCTGTCTCTCAAATGTCAGACTCCTATACGTACAGTAAGTCTCTCTCTGTCTTCTCTTCCCCCACCAGTCAGCCCTATTCTCTCAGTTAATGCGTGACTGCTGTGATGTCTGCCTGAACCTGCCGCTTTATTTCCTTTTCTTCAGCCCATCTTGCATTTGTTTCTCAATTTACCCTCCTTTTTCACAACCATCCACAAAACCACACAGACGTGCACAAACACTTGTGGAAGGAATTGCCAACGTGGGCAACGTGCATTTTCAGTTTATTTGTGATTTTGATCGGATCAATAGGATCGGATCAACTGGCATCGTCGTGAACATACCCCCCCCCCCCAACATATGGAATTTGTCAGAACAGATTAGATCTATACAGTATATGGAGATCTAAGGGTTTCAGGTGTGAGGTCAGTCGTACGTGGTGGCTCCATATATAAACCGATCAGATCTAGCTGATGATCCAGTCATCTCCAGGACATCACAAGGCGTGACCATATATGGACGGAAGAGGCAGGTTTATTTATTTATTTATTTTTTGACAGTAAATGCGAGCTACGATCACGGCGCTAATTGCCAATTCGTCGTGGCAGTTAAGAGTTGCGATATCCAGCGGCACCCGGCCCTGAGGCTGAGAAACACTGCGCTTGCGCACGCACTATGAGTGCACTCTATGAGTGTGCATGCGTGTATGTGTGTGTGCGTATGCGTGTACAGTAAGTGCACACAGTGTGTGTGCTTGTATGTGGCACCTGGGGCTTCATGCAGTGTGCTGTGTTGGCCGCTCTCAATGTGTGTATTCATGTTTTACTGGCAGTGCAGAACATTATTCCCCAAAAACCCGCTGCGTTCCACTCATATCTGCTCCAGCCTCTGGCTAGAAGAGACGCGCACACACACATAACACACACGCACACGCGCACGCACACACACTCTTGTAGGCCCATTTCTTCCCTTGGGCTGATTTGTGTTGCAATTTTCATTTCTCCCTTTTTGTCCAAATACAGACTTTTCTACTTAGATGTTACTATAGTTTATTACTATTTCATTGTCTGTCTTTTTGTTTTCGTTAGCGTGCGTTGCATTATTCATGTTGGCTGAATGTCGGCCATTAAAACATAGTTACGCTGCACTGTTAACAAGTGATGGATGATGTATTGTACTGTAGCCTATGGATTGTTTTGGCAGACACTGATGATGCTGAGGAGCAGAGGGATGTTTGCGGTGATAAGTCCAGAAGTAATGATATTTTTTACGCTGTTTGTCCTGGCCTCATGTGACCTTCTGAGAGAACACTTTTGAGAGATTCCTCTGATATGAAAGAACTTCTAGTCCGATCGATGCCAGATAAGAGAGACATGTTCCAAAAGCACCCAGGGCTAATATAAATCTATCACAAGCAGACAGAAACAGCTCACAAAAGGAATCCGTGGCTGATCCTCAACAGGTATGATGCTGGTATAAGCTCGCTTGAGACTTTATGAGAAATGTTGTGTGCTGATGTGGTTTGGTGTGTGTGTGTGTGTGTGTGTCCACACGTGTCTCTGGTGCACAGGCTTACAGTGTACGCCTGCACACCAATGTTGTTCGCAAGGTTATAGGTAGTCAAGCAGAAGCAGGCATTATGATTCGTGTCCATGCACTCGGGGGTTATGAATATGCATTCGCACAGACGTGTGTTTGTACGTATGTGCGTGTGTGTGTGTGTGTGTGTGTGTGTGTGTGTGTGAGTCTTACCTTCATTGGTCAAAATATGAGCTTGACACAGAGGACACAGAGACCAGGACAGAAACCAGATCACTGTCAGACACACAGGACTGGACAATTGGCCAGGCATCTAGAGAGAGAAAGAGACATGTGATTACACTTTGTATTTCTGTTTGCATTTTAGCTTTCATAATCACAAATTGCACAGGGCAGAAAATGACAAAAAACATTAACTACTATAAATGACAAAGTAGAGATGGTTCAACGTGTTCAACATAGGCTTAATATTTGATAGATTTGTTCGGCCTGTTGCCACAGCCTCTCACTCCGATGATTACGTAAAGCCATGAGCACACGCTTAGCACTCGCAAAATAATAGTAAATGACTGATCAAGCATCTACTCAAATGAACCTCAACCATCCATCGCTTTACAATCACGGTAGAGAGTCGTGGAAAAAGGTTGTTCTACCAGGACTCTTGCCCACCCAGCCATTTCGGTGCTAAACAACCGTCCCTGTTGATGTGAAGCTCGAACTCTACGTTTTGTCTTTATGGTGTGCCACTGCCATATACTGTATTTTTGCTGAATGGACCTGTGCAGTGGAATACCCCGATTCTGATGATGATGCTTATGTCTACATGAACGATGGTTGATCACATAAGGAAAGTGATCAAGGAAATAAAAACACAAAAGATTGATTCAACCGATCAAGCAAACCCCTTTCCAAAGCTCGACTGATGGTGAAGCCTATTGGCTTCCAAGGACCCCAACGGCAAGTTCATTTCATGCAGATTACATTGTCATAATCCATCTATGTCAGAGTGTGTGGATGAAAAGATCAAAAAGTAGAACCGATGGCGCTTGGAGTGCATACCTCCACCAACCATAGCGGCCAGCATGCACGCACGCACACACACACGCACACACACAGCATGAGAGGGGAAAAGAGGCCGCTAATGATTCCATGTGACTGAAGCTGAACAACACTAACATGACAGCTACACAGCAGCGTGTGTGTGTGTCCTTCTAGTTGTGCATTGTTGTTAAAGGGGAATTTCACCCATTTTCAACATTTTACTGTGACAATAGGGGTGTTGCGTGAAAATAAAATTAAAAAAGTCTCCCCCATTCTGTGTTCCCTAGAAATGGGGGTATGAAAAAAAACATTAAAATTGGCAAAACACATCTTCATGACATCATCAAGATGTATTTCACCATGCTAATGGATTTCTTTAGACCTGTCTTTTTTTTTTTTTTTTTTTTTTTTTTACAAACTGAACCAAATGTTGGAAAATTTCTAATGACACCGTTGAGATAATCCAGGAGACATGTCCTAAACATGCTTTAAATTGTTAAGATAAAAAGCGTATGTAGGCAATCAGATTCAAGTGGAAAATAAGGGGGTAGTAGCAGGAGGAGTCTGTTTCCAATGCCATATATCTGACACTGGCATGTCTCAGTGGGACTCTTCACAGCTTTTGTGTCTCGAAGGTTTTGTTTAGTTGGATGAAAAGAAGACCTTCGCTGCGTCGGCGGCTGACTAATGGCTCGACTAATGGAGCTGGGCAATATGGGCCGCATCAAAAACACGTGTGCATATATTCGGGGATGTGTTCGGAACGGTTACGTAAGGATCTGCGGTGCCCACACAGAGTTGAGGTGGGGAAATTAAATAAAGTGAACAACATGCCGGCCGAAACATTTAGGGGTAGTTGTGGGGGAGTGCTGGGAGTAGTTCTCTGTACCTCTACGGTACATTCATAGGTGAGAGTTTTTGCTCTGCCTCAGCTGTTCAGCTTTTTATGGATATCAGCAACAACAAAAAAAAACAGACAGAAAAGACAGACAGGCAGGGGAAATACAACATGCATACAACATGCAATAACTCCCTCGGCAATAACCCAAAATGGTATGGTATCTGCTTGTGAACCGTGTTCTGTGCTTAAACGTGGTCTTCCAGTCAAGTATTGACAATTTCCAATACTTTTACGTCTACTTTGGTACGTCACGGTAGTGTACTTTCACTGCACTACAGTTATTTGAAAACTTTGGTTACTACATAACATACTGTAGCAACGGTAGTTTCTTTGGATATCGTAACAAAACATACATAACGCACTTCAGCCCTACTGCGAATAATCTGTCATGGTTAAAATGGAGTTTTAAGTTATAATGGGTTTGTATAGGAAGGACGTTCCGGCAGACTAATGAACATCAAATATCTAAATACTGGAAGGAGTAACTTATAAACTGTCTGGTGTGTTCGCATGAGGCCGAGTAGACCATAAAATGACCAAAAGTTTTTTTGAAAGTGGAGTACCCCTTTAAGTAAAACATTTGAGTACTTGCTCCTGACATATCGGAATGACCAGCTTCGACGTAGATGATCACACCTTGCGCCTTCAGAGGATTATATGACGGAGGTTGTTGTTCAGGTCATTCTGATTCTACTGTATCTCTTTGTTCAATCTTCAATGTGGCTGCTGAGAACACATTGGCTACTGCTGTGTTCTTATTAACCTCTGTGACCTGTGAAGTGTCTTTCCAAGCACAAGGCCACAGCAGGCCAGACAGGCTTCAGGTCCTGAGAAGTGATAACTCACAGATGCTGCACTTATACCAATCAGCGTTCCAAAGTGTTAAGGCTATATTTAATCAGTATGTTAAGTGGCGGGGTGCTAGACATCTTGTGCACGCGTCATATAATGTGCCGAGGGATAGCAGCCATACACTAGCATGTTGTGTCCTGTCTCTCTGGTCCAGATAGACAGCCAAACTAACTACACAGTTTGTTGAGAATGTTGGTGGTTTACAACACACTGCTGTTGGGTTGCGATAATGCACAGTCAAGGGCAGTGGTTTTTCAACCTTATTCATACAAGGGCCCAATATTTATTCTGCATTTTAGGCACGGATCTCTTGGACCCAAAAACCAAGGATTTTCAAGTTTGTTTCCACAAATTAGTATAATAAGTATAGATAATTGGAAAAACGGTCAAAATAACAAAAAAATGAAAACATTGGTTTCAAATGAAAAATGAAACCATGGGTTTCAAATGAAAAATGAAACCATGGGTTTCAAATAAAACCATAGGTTTCATTTTACGCTCTGAAGTGTTACAGATCTAAGGATCCATTTGGTTACCAACCATTATTTAGCTGTAATCCTCTCAGGGACTACTATTGGTGTAGTGGTGTAGTGGTTCCCGGACCTCTGGTTGAAAACCTCTGGTCTGTACTAAACAGACTCTACACGGTATCCTCACAACTCTAGTAGTCTCTATGCTAACACAATACTTTTATTTATTGACACCTCGGCTAGAGCGTGTACTAACTTTCAGTGAACACAGAGGGGAAATTCCAAGTGGCCTCAAGGCTGATGTTATACTGTGTCTTGAATCTTATGAGATGAAATAAGTGCTGCAGCAAGACAGGTTGGAAGCGTATACATCGGGTGTTCTTTAAAGGCAAACGCTGGCCCGGAATAAAGATGCTGTGTCCATGTGGTTATAACTGACATTAGGAATGTTGGGAGTAGAACAGAGTTGTATTTTCTTTGAGTTACGATCTGCTGCGAAAGATCTGTCAGGGCGCATGCGGAGACAGTGTGCGTCTGTGCGTGTGTGTGTGTGTGTGTGTGTGTGTGTGTGTGTGTGTGTGTGTGTGTGTCCAAAGTTGGAGATCACTCACAGGTTATCTGAACATGGAAAATATAGCTCATTGCACGCACGCAGGCGCGCACGCATACACACACACCCACACACACCTTCCATCAGCAAACCCTGTGTGCGCGTCGAGTCAATATCATAAAAATTGAATGGACGTGCTGACAGATGGCCTACGACTGAACTCTGTGAGGCATCACAACCGGTAACTAATAAACAGATAAGCATGCACAACGCACAGAGCGGTACATCTTATTTTGACACATATTTGCGAAATGTTCTAGGAAAAATGTGGACAAACATATTTCAAAGCACAGGTTATGTGTTTTGGGTAAAGGTTTTCACAATCCCTCCCTGCCAGAAGTGTGTTGGTCCACAAATGTGTCATATCAACAGCCAGATCAGCAGACATCGTTCATGGACCCTCTCCACATGCATACTGAAAAACTCCTGGAGGGTGATCGCCTGTTTTTCACATCAGAATTTTCCACAGTGATGTGGGATAGCTTGTGAGATGCTATAGCTATAGGCCGTTTGTAGTTATAAGATACTCTTCTGGAAAGGCTATATTATTTGACTTACATTGACACCATACAGGATATTATGCAAGACTTTGCACACACAAATGGTACCTTTTAAAAATTATCCCCTTCATTGCGAATGCAGTGAGCCAGGCAGAGAGGTCTGTCTGTGTGTGTCTGTGTGTCACACTCCTATTTTGGCATGCCATTATACAGTATTTGCACTTAGTTAGACTGCTGTTTTGAAAGATTAGAGTTAAAGAGGAATTCCACCCATTTTCAACTTTTTCCTGAGAGTGTGTAAATGTGAATCAAATGGACCCTAGCGGGTCCATTTTTTTCTGTACACTCTCAGAAAAAAAGTACTAAAAAGAAAAAATCATTAGCATGGCAAAACACAACTTGATGGTGTCATTGAGTTGTGTGCTTCACCATGTTAATATTTATTTTTTTCAGACCTCCATTTCTAGGAAACACAGAAGGGGGGGGGGGGCTTTTTAATCTTGTCCACACAACATCTCTAACATACAACCCTACAGCCTGTCTCACAAATCCCAGGAGGAAAGTTGAGTTTGTCCGAGTTGTGAGTTGTCTTGTTATCCTCCACATACTTAACCGCAGATGAAATGGCAATAACTATCATATTATAGAACAGCATAGCCGATGTTGGCTCCCCTAGCAGCAAACTATACTGTACTTTACGCTTTGTGATGACCAGAATGTTCCATCAATTACTGCACCAACCAAAACAACCACAAAGTAGACGACTCAGTAATCATGGGCTTTAAGGGCTAAGTATCAGAATCGTCAACATCTGCCTTGGGTTGCCAGTTCAATATGGCCAGCAGCAGACTGTGGGGAGGACGCATAGTAAGACATTGTGTCCTCTGTAAGGATCTCTCCAGTTACGTCATAATGGGTCACCGTCCGCAACACGCGGCCACTCATTCCCCCGACCCATGCATGCACTGGTCACTAAGTGACCATAATAGCCTGCCATTAGGAATCACAGTAGTCACTAACTTCATTTGTATACGTACTTTCTCAAATCAAAGCTACAATTAGGAGACATTGTCCCACATTAGATGCTATGCTTTGTGTAAGCGTGCATGTGCGTGTGTGTGTGTGTGTGTGTGTGTTGAGGTCTGATGCATGCTCCGAGGCACGCGGCTACGACAGACAGACAATTTGCTGGTCTATAGAAAATGCCTGTTTAAATGTCTGTTTGCATAACGCTAGGCTGCGTCTTATTTTTATATGATGATATTTGAGGCAGCTTTTGCTCTATTTAGAGAGGAAAATGTATAAGATGAGGCCCAGGGAAGCAGGAAAGGACCATCCGATGATTCCTACACAGTCAGGCCTGTTGCAATTCCTGCTCGTGGTACAGTCCAGTCAGCAACCAGCAAGACCAGAGCCCTCTAGTGGGAGAGTTAGGATATTCCCGTTCACTCCTATGCGCCAGGGTGCTCGCGCTGCTGGAGGAGCTTGGAGGGGCCCTGTGAGTCCACTCTCAAGCCGGAAGTCGATGAAATGAATGGGCCAGCAAAGTCCCGCGATACGGTATACGTCTCGCGAGACTGCAGGAGTAGTGATCATAGACTTATTATGAGCGTTATGCTCAGATAGGACTCAAAGAGGCTGCTCAGCTCTGCTTCCGTGTACACAAATATCCTTACTCTCCCACTAGAAGGCTCTGAGCAAGACCTAAGCCATCTGAGCCACGGACTTCCAGTACAGTGCGTGTGTGTGTGTGTGTGTGTGTGTGTGTGTGTGTGTGTGTGTGTGTGTGTGTGTGTGTGTGTGTGTGTGTGTGTGTGTGTGTGTGTGTGTGTGTGTGTGTGTACCTGTGTACCTGGCACACTGGAAAGAGTCTACTAAAAACCAAAGCAAAATGGAATGCTACATATCACTAAAAAGAGAATATACATTGGCCGAATACCTAAGTACAGTAAAAGACCCAAAACTTAGGAAAACATTGACCAGATACAGACTCAGTGATCACAGCCTCGCAATAGAGAAAGGCCGCCACAGACAGACCCCACTCCCAAGAGAAGCACGACTATGCAGTCACTGCACACAAAATGTGGTCGAAACAGAGCTACACTTTCTAACCACCTGCCCCTTATACCAAGACATCAGAGACACATACTTCCCACAAATCGCACACACTCAATGCGAGTTCGAAACTATGACCAACGAGGGAAAACTTCCATACCTATTGGGAGAAATACAACAATGTGCAAACACAGCAGCAAGATTTGTGCACTGTTGCGACGTAAGAAGATTGGCCAATGGAACTCAACCACCCTAAGGACTACAATCTGTACTATCCAGACTCTTCCATGTAAACAGAGCTGCTACATTTAAACAGATAGGGAATCTGTTAGTTTTCTTCTTATTCTGCATGATCTGTCTTGAAGTAGCAATAAAAATGTTGTTATAATGTGCTATAACCCTTTATAAAACAATGCATTGTAGTATAACTCTGTCTACAAAAATGGGTACCCCCCTCCAACTGTATATATTTGTCCCCATTTTCAACTGTTTTTATTGTATTGTTTTGTGACTCTTGCTTTGGCAATGTAAATGTCTGTTTTATCATGCCAATAAAGCTCCTTTGAATTGAATTGTGTGTGTGTGTGTGTGTGTGTGTGTGTGTGTGTGTGTGTGTGTGTGTGTGTGTGTGTGTGTGTGTGTGTGTGTGTGTGTGTGTGTGTGTGTGTGTGTGTGTGTGTGTGTGTGTGTGTTGGGAGGGGGTTTGATCGGCATGTTTATCAGTGCGTTCTGAACTTGTGATCTAGCAGGGCAGTGCCACATTCACCACTCCACCCTCAGCCACGGTGCCTTATAAACGCTCACTCAGCTCAATCTAACGCCACAGTAGTTTGACCCTCAGTGCCCCAAGCCTTAGCGTACACACCAAAATCTACACAGTTAATGGAACTCCCTAAAGCAGTGCTTTTCAAACTTTTTCATACCAGGGCCTACTATTTATTCAGCACCTGAGCCACGGACCAACATTTGATGACATTTTTAGCCCCACAGACCCCAAAACTAAAAGGTTTCTTTTGCTTTCGTCCACAATTTCGGGATGGATTTGGGAAACAAAAACAGTCAAACATACAGATCAAAATGACCATTAATCTTCTACATTCTATAGTTGTGTAGAATTGGGCTAATTAACATGGTGAATATTTTAACTCTAGAGAGCATAAAAATGAAATCAAATGGACCCACAAGGGTCCATCTGGTTAACCAACTTAGCTGGGGACCACCTGGCTGCCTGGAACCCCCTCAAGGACCACTGGTTGTCCCCGGACCACTCGTTGAAAACCACTGCCCTAAAGAGTTGACTCCATAAGGACTCCCAGAGGCGTAATTTTAGAAAAAGTAAGCAGAGAGCGAAGGGAAAAAAAACGTTATGCCCCGTTTTATTTGCACACTTCACCTATATATTCCAAAATGGGGACGCCAGAATGAAAAGTGGTTCATAAATCCTGCAGCACGCAGACAAGAAAACACATCTATAAATGACATGATGGCAGGCGTAGATTGCAGGTCTTAAAGCCCCCCCATGGGCATGGGGGGGCAAAACAACAACCAAGATATTTCAAATTAAAGTGCATATTTAAAATGATTTGAAACACTACTACTGCTACTAACTAACTACAGCTGTGTCACCACTAAACCAACAGCATTTCATCATTGAAAACAGAAAACTCTCTGAGTCAGACCTTTAGCTTTGCGTGTCTGTTGCAACTTCAACAACAACTGATGTTATCATTGAGGCTTTACTTGCCTAATAAAAGTATTTTAACCAAAAATGGTATGGGCGCGGCGATGAAGCCGCCCCCATACCATTTTCTATTGCCCCCCCAATTTGGAAATGTCATCCGCCCCTGCTCAAGACAGAAAATGATATTTTTTTGCTACTCATTTAAACTGATATCATTAAAATGACCCCTAAGAAATTCTCAGGACTGTAAATCCGTCTCCAGGACTGAGAACTTTAAGCCCTGAGATTGAGATGCACTAAGCACATAATGTCAGAAAATCATTCAGGCATGGGGGAAAAAATGCATAAACCACATTAAAGAGTTACAAGAACAGTCCAGATTTTACTTTGCACAAAATGTGCTAAAATAGCTGATGTACAAGCTCATAACAAGTGTCGCTGTTATGCGTTGTTTGCTTGTAGATCAGCTATTTCCTTTTATATATATTTCATTGATAAATTAACAGTAACTTGGCAGGGAAAGGGTTAAGAGATGGGGGCACGCAGCAAAGGCAGTTGGGCTCGGTAGTCGAACCCGCGGAGCGTCGCCACTCACCAGGCTGGCTCGGCCAACCTAGGTGTCCACAGAGGGTTGAGCTATCCGCCAGGACAAATCTGCTCTTTTCGGTGTAAAACAATCAGTCATTACAAAACGGCATCAAGACCAACCAAAACACACTGTAGTCGACTAAAATCATATGCCGTTTAGTCGACGACAACAAGAGCGACACTAAAAGATTCCAGGTGACTATAAAATGCGACCAAAACTAAGTGAAAACTATTCAAGACACCAAAACAAATGTGCTGCCAAAAACAACAGTGCTTTGCACTCCTCTGCAGGCATCCCTCTCTCTTGCTCTTACTCTCTCTCTGCGCCCGTCTGCTTTCCTTAGGTTAGCAGGTCCCACGGTCCCTAAGCAGACAGTACACACTGTACCTAGACATAGTAGACAAGTACACGACACAGACAGTACCATTAGTGCCATTGGCCTATTTTGGGCAGGGAATGCCTTTTGGTGTTCTAAGCACTACTGCATGCTGTACTTGAAAAATTGCAGACCTACAAGAAAAATCACAAAAATGTGGCACAAATATTTCAATATTCTGTGACAGTGGATGTTTTGTTACTACATGTTTTCAGATGGTGCTGTTCGGCAGTCATATGCAGACGGTTTTGGGGGTCCTTGACTTGAAATACCGTGAACCCCTGACTACAAGCTGAACACGATTCTACAAACATATTCTAATCGTGACTAATCGTGTCGATGGTTCACAAATCTCATGTCAAGGACCAGAATTATCTGTATTGTGCCCTGGAATCTCTATATGAAAATGTGTAGTTTCTGGGACTTCCCAGAAGCAAATATTTGATTCCAAACCGTTCGTGGGGATAGAATACATATTCAAACAGTCGTTTTCATGATTTTTCAAAAATAGCAGACGTATAGAAGCTTGTAGCGCGGCACTCGGGTGGATCTGCTATAAGATCTGGGGTAAAAGGGCATTGTTTATACACACGCTCACACACAAAGCATACTGGACAATAGCGTTGTCTAATTCCAACTGAGTTAAGAAGACCTCACTCGGGGACATGTTTATGTACCGATTATGTACGCCGTCATACGGCGGACATCCCCTCCTGTGCACAAAATAAATAACAGAATACTACGGCTGCTATGGAGACCAAAGTGTTTGCTGATTGTGTAGAGAACCGCCTTGCGCAGGGTGGGGTGTTTTGCTAATCCCCAGCCAAGTATCCTGGGTAATAGTATTGGCTTTCACTATTGTATACCCCATTAGCGTATGGATTTAGGATACAAGTTGTTCCGAGTTTGGAAGTAAACAAGAAACAGTGCTTCTAAGCTTGATTACATAAACAGGATACTCGAATATTGAGAGTATCGGTGGTGTGGAAGAGGGAAACACACGGACACACAGACTTGGATCAGATCTTGGGTGGTTTTGCATGCTATCGTGTTTAGTGGGACAGACTGGGCATGGGGGCATAGCCCTCCCATGCCCATGTCCATCCACCCCTGCTGTGAGCTTGTAGGTTGGGTTTTGGACCAAATACAGCCAAAGGTCAAGTTTACCAAGTGTTGAGGGGTTAAGTGGTTATAGTGAAGTGTATATCCCACTGCTTCAATTCAAATTGTGAAGTCGTGTTACTTCATGTTTCTCTCCCTCTCTCTAAATAATTTACTGTACACACTATCTCTGCATTTCCCTCTCCCCCCATCACTCCATTAGCCTGGCTCAGCCCTGAATCAGCACCTTAAAAAATACTAGCTTATTTTTTCCCTGTCATTCAAGGACTGGCTTCCCTGCCTTTGGGGCCGTTTGTGCCGGTTGGAAATCCAATCCCAGCACCTGATTGGCCAACAGCCCTGTCAATCACTTTGACCCCAACGTCGTCAGGGGTCTTAGTGGTTCATATGAACCGATCACCGTTAAGATTGCCACTTTGACCACGCCCATCCCAGAAACTGCTGTGGTGGAGAGGGACTTCAGTCTGAATAATGAAGTGAAATGAAATGACAATTTAGACTGAGGTCAGGCTATCACTCCATGCCTCTACTGACCCATTTCTTTCTCCCTCTCCCCTTTATTCTCTTTACTTCTATGTCTTTATCTCCCTTTCTCCATACCCATACTACATAACCTTTAACACATATTTTCTTCCACTCTCTCTCTCTCTCTCTCTCTCTCTCTCTGGACCCGTCCAGCCACTGGCTCCGTGTCTTAGCATTCCTTCCAACTTTCCTGGTGTGCCAAAGCCTTCGTGGGGCCATGCAGTCGAACAGATTTACGTCATAGTTTATAATGCCTTTATTGCCTTATCTGCTTTTTATCATGCTCGGCGAATAATTACACAAAGATTGCTTTTTTTAAACAGATTTTCCACCTCATTAAGAGATATTGTGCTTTTGTGTGTGTGTGTGTGTGTGTGTGTGTGTGTGTGTGTGTGTGTGTGTGTGTGTGTGTGTGTGTGTGTGTGTGTGTGTGTGTGTGTGTGTGTGTGTGTGTGTTTGCTCGCATGTGTGGACACTCTTGTGCGTGCACGTATGCACACGCTCGTGCACACGCAAAGTGTGGTTGTGTGTGTGTGTGTGTGTGTGTGTGTGTGTGTGTGTGTGTGTGTGTGTGTGTTTGTCTTGTGTGTGAATTTGATGACATGGCTGAAGGAGGGACTCAGACTTACGACATCATTATCGTGACTGTGGTGCTGCAGCAATGCTAATGATGACCCTTCACGGCACCCATGCTCCTCGAGGAATGTCTCCCGCCAGATCATTTTTAAGGAATTTTATGATTTGTTTAGACAGTGGAGACTCTGGAGAGAGAGCGCGAGGGGTGCGGGCCGGGGGGTGCGGGCCTGGGGGTGGGGGTGCTGGATTGAGGGCAGAAGAGAAATCTTGAACCGGATTTTTTAAGCACACGCAGTACTTTTGGGGATTATGTGTGTTTAGCAACGGGCTGTGTACAGTATTAACCTCCTGAACCCTGTTCTAGGGGAGAACATTACGCCGTGCATAACAGATCTACAAGACAGCACAGACAGCTGTGTAGCAACATGATGCGTTGTTGTGAGGTTGTACTTCTGAAACTGAATAGATTTGGTGTATTGGGGAAGAAATGGGTGGGAACGAGAAGGAAGGAGATCTAACAGTTTGAGATCAAGTGATGAATTGTTTGAAAGTATTGATTACCGGTACATCAGGGGACTCCATATATGGGCTTAATATTGACAACATCAGGGATGATGATGTACGTCATATATGGTCATTCCTTGGGGTGACCAACCTGCCAACCAGCACCTGTGATTTGTACTTACAATACTCGTTTATCTTCCGATGTTTTCCCAGGCTGTCTTTGCAACTATTAGAGATTCTCTCTAGCTCTCTCCCATTCATTCCCAGATTGACTGATTATTTGTATCTATAGCATCGTCATGCATAGTGCCATGTGAATAGAAGTGCCTGGAAAATACATGGTCGTCACGGTGCCTTGGTGTGTAAACAGCACAGGCATGCCTTTATGGCATGAGCTGTCAAACAATAATAAAATATGCAGTAGAAAATGCCTCCCTGTTTCATGACGTTACCAGTCTCACTTTACTACCTCCTGGTATACTTCAGTGCGGCCAACTGCCAAAATTCAAAATGCACTAGTGGCACTTGCCAGATGCACTAGAATGCGCTATTGACCATTAATCTTCTACATTCTCTAATTGCATAGACTTGGGCCAATTCAGATGATGAATATTTTAATTCTTGAGAGCGTAAAAATGAAACCAAATGGACCTGCAAGGGTCTGAAAAAAAGCAACAAATGCGGCAAGTTGGCAACACTGTTCTGGTTTCCTGTTCAGTGTATTTTTCCCTTGCATTATCATGCATCCCGATACTGCAATCCAAGTCATTTTACATCAGTAATAACATATTTTCTGAACTGTTCGCCAATATGTGCTGCAATTTTACTCTGATCAGAGAGAGTGATAGTAATCAGAATGGGATCAGGTGCATGCACACAATAATTGCATTATTCATTCACACACTATGACTCATACGTTGTAAATTGGATGTTTGTTCCGTGCTTCCGTGCTCCACCCGTCATGTATGACATGCTGAGACACACCTTCACTGAGGGAGTGACAACATGGGGCAGCTGTGGCTTAGCAGGTACAGGTAGCATTTCGGCCAATGATGAGCCAAGGGTCGGCGGTTCGAATTCCGGCTCCTCCTGTCTACATGTCGAAGTGTCCTTGGGCAAGGCACTGAACCCCACAGAACGCTGGCGTTGACTGTTCGCCCACTTCACCTCCCAATGTAAGAATGAATGGACCATGGCGTGTACAATACCTGAGTACACGTATTGTATAAAAAGCACAATCCATTATTATTATTATTACAATTCACAATATAGAGTACGCCTTGTTGACATTAACGCCTAGCTTTTACCACAGAACATGAGCTGCTCAGGCAACGGGTACAATGGGTATATGAATGCATTATTGGGTACAATGGGTATATGAATGCATGTATTATTGCATAAGATCCAGAAGGTCATGTGTTCACAAATGTAAAGCCAGACAGCACTGTATAATGGGAAACATATGATTACATGCCTGAAAGCTGTGAATAGACAATGACGTAGTCACGCCAGCATCCTATATGTTAGAACTGAATGGCACTAATGTTCAATAGATTACATTGAAGAGAAAAGAGTGAGTCGCCTGTGTTGTGCAGTGTGACTGCAAATAGACGGCGACTGAACAGAATGAGCAGAAACTCCTATAAACTCCTATACCAGGGGTTGACACTAAGGTCTCCGAGGCACTTGCCCATCGGGCAAGTGCAAGTCAGGTTCTACTTGCCCTCAGGTCATGGTCACTTGCCCCCCGAAAATATATTGTAAATTTTGCATTTAAGTTTACTTCCTACTTGGGTGCTTTAAACCAGGGGTTTTCAACAGGTGGTCCGGGGACCACCAGTGGTCCCTGAGAGGGTTCCAGGTGGTCCCCAGTTAAGTTGGTTAACCAGATGTAACTCTTGAGAACGTAAAAATGAAACCAAATGGACCCTTGCGGGTCCATTTGGTTTCATTTTTACACTCTCAAGAGTTAAAATTCATCATCTTAATTAGCCCAAGTCTACACAACTAGAGAATGTAGAAGATTAATGGTTAATTTGCCTGTTTTGTTTCCCAAATCCAGACTGGAATTGTGGATAGCTAGAAAGCAGGGAAAGACACAAAGGCAGAGCGCAATGATTGCCTTCAAGACAAATCTATCTTGTGTTGTGTTATTGCGCACTAAGTTGCACAATTGCCCGATCGGGCAACCAGGTAGCAGTCTTCACTTGCCCCACCATTTTTTTTTACTTGCCCCGGGCAAGCGGGCAAGTGTTAGTGTCAAGCCCTGCTATACTCCTATGTGTTCTCCCACCCAGGTATTGCTTGATTTCCATCTTGTCTGATGCCAGCCAGCAGAGCGGCGGCGGCAATCGGTCCAGTAAATATATTTACACAACTGCTTCTAATGCTCCCTCCCCAAGTGAACAATGCCGTTCACTGATAGCAATGAGGCTAATCTGTGCTTGCTGCCCTGTGCAAACACAAACATGTCCCTGTGCAAAATCGCCTGCCAGTGAGTGGGCTTCTTCCAAAAGTGTTTAATAGGTGCTGCTGTGCCCCGTGTGTGTGCGCCCATGACTGTACACTGTGTGTGTGCGCACGGACACGGTGCACATGTGTGCGTGCGCACGCTTGTTAAAAAAACCAACCCTCAGAGTTCAATGTTTTTTACTCTGTGTATATAGTCTACTATGAATATGGTCTGAGTTTGAGAATCAGAATCAATTCAACACAATTAAAATTACATTAGTATCGCAATATTGAAGCTTGCCTGAACAACATACATTGCATTAACTAATACATTAATTCATGTAAGACTCAAGGGCTTGTATATTGTGTCTACTGTATGCTGTATGAGCCATATGCACAGTAGGCTGGCCATCCATCGTCACGAATCATGATCGATCTAATAGAACAATACTGATATTCAGGGAAAAAATCATTAAAACACTGCTTTGTTACCGCACTTTCAAGGATTACGGTAATGTTCACAAAGCTGAAATTCTGGTTCTAAAGAAATCTGTAATGCCCCTGACCCCCTGTTTGTCGTTTATTCAAGTTCATTTCAAAGGAAAAGATAGTCAGTGAATCAGGTTTAGGATGTATATTACATACAGTATAGGGTCTCTGAATAGCAAACAATATCAACAGCAGCGACTTCGCATCATGAAACATCAACCGGTTCACCGAACTCACAACCATGTTCGGACTATAGCAGTCCATTAAATTTACCAGGTAACGGACCAAAGCGCTGTCGCCCAAATGCAATTTTCTACATGCAGCCGAGCAGTGTTGGGAAAGTTCTCTTTTTTTCTGAAATAGTTCATTCATAGTTCATACATTTAAAAACGAACTAGTTCCGTTCATAGTTCATTGTTGAATTTTTAGAACTAAAGTTCTTGGTTCCAAAAAAAGAACTATTATAGTTCTTTTTCGTTCTTTTTTCCCCTCCCTCTTTTTTTTGTTCAAAATGGTTGCAGCCCAAAGCCATATACAACTGAAGATGTCCTTAGTTGATTTGTGAAGATTTTATTATGAGGCGCTCAGTTCAGTCCAGCCCTGTGCATCTCTGTGTGCTGAAAATAGAGCAGAAAATATCAGCAGAAATAGAGATCAACAAGCTCAAAGTGCGTCACTGAGTTTGTAGATCTGCTCTATTTTCAGCTCATTCTAGTCTCACTCTTGAACAGGGCTCAATGCTTAGCATTTTTCCAAGTTGGCTACTATTTTACAATATCAATTTATTAACATAGCCAGGTCGACTGAAAGCCCCAGTGATTCAGCTGTCTCAAAAGGTGGGGGCGTGGCACATGGTTTATGGCTGAACCACTGCTGAACCAAAAGTGAAAGTGAAAGTATGAGTGTTAACACACTACTGACATGGTGGGGAGACAATGTATGTCAAATGTATATAGGTGAACTTGCATTTGACCCATTAGCCCCATTATAAGCTTATTTTGGGATAGGGGAAACAGCCATTAAGGAGCGTTTTCACAAAACAGCACCTGGACCACTTTTTTCTAAATAAATAACTGCAAATAAAGATAAAAAAAAGTTTTGGGGTGAAATTCTCCTTTAAGCAAATGAGCCCGGGCCGTCGCGGCTATTGTTTCGGTCGGGTATCCCAACTCTATACAATAGCCCATATTGTTATATTAATAACAATGTGAAAGGGTCCCCCAAACCTTAAGGCCGCCTCTGCTTGTAGTAGGCTAATTGTAGCCTACCGGTAAATAAAAATGAAAACGATCCGACGGCAAATCAGGCAATGATGATAAGAATACACAAGTGTTGTGCGTCCGAGCGCGCATGTGGAGCGTTTATGATTAATCACGGGATAGCGACACACGTACGTGAGGCAAAAGGTTGCTGCGCAGACAGTATATGATTTAAATACACGCATAGCGCAGGAAGATTATTACCAACATGAACAGCATTAGTAGCTCATTCAACGTGTTGGAGAGAAGCGTCCTCCCTTGGTGCTGTGTGTGAGCTGTCTGATGCTGTGCGCTGCTGACAGAGCAGAGGGAGGTGGGCAAGGAGAACAGATCTTCAAGCTAAGGATGCCTCGAGCCTCAACACGTTGTTAGCTTGTATATCTGCTCTATTTTAGCGAACAACACCGCCGTACTACAGTAATATAAATACTCGCACCGGTGCTATGAACATTTTAGTCACAAATGCGAGCCTGTCGAGCCCCGCTCTTGAACAAAATCGAACGCAAGAAAAGTGACGTTCACTCACGCCAGAAATGAACGAGTTCACACCGCCGTTCTTCAAGCAGATACAGGGTCCGTTCCGTTCAAGTTCCTTAAAAATATGAACGGTTCAAAGAACTTTCGTTCTTTGAACGCGTTCGGGTACAACTACCTGCAGCCGAGTTCTGCGGAGGTTTATTTTTTTCCCTTTTCACGAAAGGGCATGTTTTTCCTCCAAACACCTGTCGCATATTCCCAGCAATCTTTACCTAATCAAATAAAAAATATTTGATTTATCGCATTTATAAATAAACAACAAAATAGTATAAAAATACCTAAACACACATTACGAAGCACCGGGAAAAGGCTAATGCAAACAGGTGAGTTTACGGCTTTGGGGACTTGAAAAGGAGCAACTGATACGGACTGGAGCAGAGCCTCGAGGTGGAGCATTCCAGAGGTTACGAAGGCCAGCCACACTGAAAGCCCTGTGGGCCATAAGCTGGAGTCTGGAGAGGGAAGGGGGGGGCTTCAGCGCAATGAAGTGAGCCAGGGCTTTTCAACACCAGTGGTCCTTGAAAGGGGTCCAGGTGGTCCCCAGCTAAGTTGGTTATCCAGATGAAAAGTTGGTTAACCATATGTAACTCTTGAGAGTGTAAACATGGAACACAGCATATACAATGTAAATGTAACTCGTGTAACTCGTTCTACAATCAATCACATGTTCTACAATCAATTAACTTGTGTAACTCGTGAATGGGGAATTAAATTTTTGCAATCAACTGTTTTATGTAGACTCCATCCATCCATGATTTGCGCTAATCTCTGGGGTTTTAATGCAGGGAGGGTCTTTCAGACGAGTCCCAGGGAATTTTGATAAGAGCTTACTATCCAAATGCGTCCCTGAACTATAAATTGCCTATTTGGATGCAGGACGCAGTGGATCTACATCAGTAAACTTGTACTGGTTCTGTTGCTCAAACTCATAGGAAAATACGAAAACATTAGCAGGAGTTAGTAGGCTAGTAGGTTAGTAGGAGTGTTCTGAGAGTGAGAGGCAGAATAAAGAGGCGGTGCTGACATAATGGGTTCACATTATTTTTTAGGACATCACCGTATCGACCGAGTTGTAGAAAGGGCCTGAATGGAGAGACAGAGGCATGTTAATAGAAGCTGCAACACGACAGGAAAGAGGGGGCAGAGGGACAGGGGATGTCATCTGACAGTAGCAGGCCCTCACAGTTATTATTAGAAGTCATTGTGGTTTTTAAAGATGCGTTTGTGGCATTTCCACCACGTTGAGAGGGGGAGGGGCAGAGAAATGAAGAAGGACAGGAACAATGTCATTGTGAAAAGAGCCAGTTGAGTTGACCGCTGACACGGTTAGCTACGCGTGACATCACACGATCAAATTCAAACTACAAACTACAGTGACTGTTGCATCACCCCCCAAAATATGGGTTATTGTTGTACTACTAGAACACACATGTCAAACTCAAGGCCCGCGGGCCAAATCAGGCCTACGAATGAATTATCTTCAGCCCGCAGGATGATACTTACTACTGTATTAGAACTGGCCCTCTGGTATACAGTATTGCACAGACCATGCATGGAACTAATCGTTTTACTTTCTCAACTCAATTGATTTACTTTCTCATTTTATTACAAGTGGGGGCAGGTACTACAAGTCCGGCAGGTTCGGCCCTCGACTTTCAATCGTTGCATTTTGTCCCACTGTGTATTTAATTTGAGTTTTACATCTCTGTGCTAGAAGATCTCATGTGAAGTCAAAGCATCTGTCCATTAGGTATGAGATTAAGCCATCAACTGACAGCTATTTTGTTTTTGTTTTTGAAGGGGCTTCGGCATCATAATGATGATGAATTCTGCCCTAGGGGGGGGAGAGGCAATACTAAAGCTAACTGAAATACTGTAAGTGTTGGGAAAAAGCATTCAGCTGAGAGGGTGATGGTGTAGAAGGGAGGAGAGACTGTAGGAAAACTGGGAAGGAGACAGTATGTATCGGCCGGAGTGACAGATAGAACTAGGAAAGCCGAGAGGTCGAGGCGGCGTAGCGTCAGACAGACAAGAACAAAGGCTTATGTGTTGCTTCAGAAGCTGAAGCTATCCGCTATCACTTAATCCTCCATATATTCATAACATTTCAACAGCTGAGCTGCCTCTGTCGTCCACCTGTGTGTACATACACGGCCAAGCTGGACGGGGAGAACCGCACATGTAGTGGAATCCCTCTCTAACTTGATAATACCACAAACCCCTTTCCTGAGTGGACAGTGGCCATTTGGAAGCTATATACGAAAAAACCCACACGTTCTTCCACTGTCAACGAGGATAAAGTAAGGCCAGGGGGCCCTGCTGTGGTCTCTCGTGGACCACATGGGCCTTTGATAGGGTTGGGTAATAAATGTTTTCGTTGTTTATTGGGTATTTTAGGTTATCGTGTTTTTCTTCTATCGGAGCTTCCAGCTTACGTTTTTCACAGTATATGCCTATCCAGTGAATCTAAGCGACAAAAAATGAAATCTGAATCTGCCCGTCAAAAGGTCTGATTCATGCTTTGCTCTCAAATAAATGTCTTTAATTAATTTGATGCATTCATGAATAAATAAACCTTGGCCGAATCTTTTAATGTTGTGTTTATATCCTTGCTACAACTAGACGGAGCTTAAAAGTTAACATTTCAGCTGTGAAGCCTTTGTCAAAACGAAATACGAGTTGCAACTGTGACACTTTGAACTTGGTGTTCTCTGAAAGAAATGCCTTTTGTCTTCTGTCTGACGGCTGCATGTGTTTCATTTAAAGTTTGAGACCTAAAGGTTCTGTTTGACGGCACTTGACAAACTCAATTATTTTTGGATTATTCGGTCATCCTTAAACTATGTATGCCCTACAGCCCCGACGGCCTTATACAGGCGTAATGCAAAGGATCAACAAATGTAACTTAAGATAGCATTTCATGTAGACATAGAACTATATGCATAGTTCATTAATAGATATTCCACTGTTGGGGTCTTAGCTCACCTATGATTCATGATGTCAATGGTCATGTATTTGATGTATTACCATCTATTACCTTTTTTGTTCTTGCTTAAAGACACTCTGGATTAAGAGTGTCAGCCAAATCCCTGCATTGTAAATTGTAAACTATATATATACTTTGTTGAATGCATTCCAAAGTAAAGGCGCACGTTCTATGTTGCCTTTTGCATTCTTAGTAGTTTTATAGTCTATTTTTAATGCAACCGTGAACTTTTTTTCCCCCAAGTCTAGGAGTATACGCTCCATGGCTTCACAGTTATTGCATGATGTCTACCTAAAACCATTCAGCCCCAGTACGGTCCCAGGAGGTTCTCCGCCGAAACCAAAGCCATTTTTGAACGGTTAAAAAGAAAAACATACAGAATAAATAAGAGAATGAGTGCACTCGGGGGTAGAGAGGGGGGGGGGGGGGGGGGGGGGGCTGTTCAAATAATGGTTTCCTTCCTGTTGAACTATGTCCACATTTTTCTTTTCTTTTTTTGTTTTTGTTTTAGTTAAGTTAATTTCCTAACGGGAAAATGAAGTTATTTGAATTTGAATGAATTTGGGTACATTAGCCTTCAACGTTAAGAGTTACAGTAGTGAATGAACAAAAGAGGTTTTGGAATTACTCTGAAACCTGTCCTGCGGTTCTATTAAGGCATACCTGGGCATTATGCGGGCCGGGGGCCAAATGCGGCCCTTTGGCCGACTCTGACCGGCCCGGGGACCACCAGTGGTCCTTGAGAGAGTTCCAAGTTAAATATGGAAAGCTGGTTAACCAGATGTAACTCTTTGAGAGTGAAACCAAATGGACCCTTGCGGGTCCATTTGGTTTCATTTTTACACTCTCAAGAGTTAAAATATTCATCATCTGAATTAGCCCAAAGTCTACACATTCAGTCAGAGAATGTAAGAGAATGGTCATTTTTGTTATCTTGTTTTGTTTCCCAAATACAGAATGAAATTGTGGACAAAAACAAAAGGAATCTTGAAGAAAGTTTTGGGATCTGTGGGGCTAAAATGTCATCAAATGGTGGTCCGTGGCTCAAATACTGCATAAGTAAAGGGCCCTGGTGTCAAAATGGTTGGTCTTACTCTTACTTTTATCTTGAAATTAAATTAATATTCCGCAGACTTTAGTTCAGCCTTTAGTCTTGGCCCTCCACAATATTTTATGTATCTCATTTGGCCCCTTGGGAAAAATAATTGCCCACCCCTGTATTAAGGGTATGTTTTAAGGACTGTACAGGCATCTCACGCACACACACACACACACACACACACACACACACACACACACACACACACACACACACACACACACACACACACACACACACACACACACACACACACACACAGTAAGTGCATGCAGGCGCACGTGCACCTGCGCCCACACGGGCGCTCACACGCAAAGACACAAGCTCTAAGCAGTGTACACTTAAGGCCTTAAGGATGGCAACCATATCTGTGTCACCACAGGAATGCAGGCTGTCTACAACCTACCATACTGTACCTTATACTCAACTCTCTGTCTGTCTCTCTCGCGACAAAGTCAGAGCAACCATGCCACTGATAGTGTGTGTGTGTGTGTGTGTGTGTGTGTGTGTGTGTGTGTGTGTGTGTGTGTGTGTGTGTGTGTCGTTAAGCCCCACGCTGTGACTCACCCCTACCAGTCAACTCTCGTGCTCTTCCAAGCAGACAGTAGAATGTGGCCATGGATATTGACACCAGGTTGGACACAGATGCCAGCACGCATGCATGCATGCATGCATGCATGCATGCATGCATGTGTGCACATTGCACACACAAACACAAATGTACGGGGCGCTCACACACGCACAAACACACACACAGCTGAAAGAGACTACCAGCAAAAGGGAGGCGAGAAAGAGTGTACATCTGAGGGCTTGAAAGGCAAAAGATGAGAGAGTATACAGTACATTGGTCTCTGGTGTACTTAATATGTTTGAGAATTCACGTAATAAGACCCTCATAGAACCCTAGTTCTATTTCAGGCAGACAGTACTTAAGTTTGCATTATAGGATGGTTCTGATAAATTGTAGAGATCCTAGTGGATTGTAGAGATTAAAGGTGTCCTTTGACAACCGTGTATCTATGCTTACACATAGAAGACGTACATCTCCACAAAGTGGACACATTCCTTTGCTCCTCTCTCATTAGTTATTCATTAATTCATTTGATTGATTTGAGGTAATTTCGGTGCCAAATCAAGGACCTTTCTCACGCGATAGTGCCGTTGTCAGATCAGTCATCCGCTGGCAGTCGTGATGAGGTGATAAAATACATTAAACTGTGACATCGTTTGGCACGGGATGCACTGAGAATGACGCAATCCTGGATTACTATCAGATTTGAATGAGAGAAAGAAAGAAAGAAAGAAAGAAAGAAAGAAAGAAAGAGAGAAAAGAAAGAAAGAAAGAAAGAGAGGAGGAAAGAAAGAAGAGAAGAAGAGAAAGAAAGAAAGAGAGAAGAAAGAGAGAGAGAGAGAGAGACTTTTTGACTTTTATAAAACCTTTATTTTCTAAAACACAATTACAGTCTTAAAACCATTTAACCAAAATAAATATCAAAGCTCCATATATTCCATACATTACAAAAGTACCAAACTAAAAACCAACTGATCCTCCACAACAGAACAAAGAACCTCATTGAAGCACCACTGAGAAACAAATTCATCAATATTATTCATAAGTGAATAAAACTTAAAATCCACTCTAATCCTCGCTTTCACTAAAGCTTTGAAGAGAGGCAACAGCTCCTCTCTCCGTTCCACCCCCTGAGATGACAACTGGTTCTTCCTACTTTTATATATGGCGAGCTTAGCTTGCCCCACCACAAAATTCAGCAACTGCCATTTTTTGCACTCTCTCTCTTGTATCCCGCACCAAAGATAAAAAGCAGACTCAGACCAGATCACATTACAATTTGAAAACACCAAAGATAAAACCCCAAACAAAACCATCAGTCTTCTGCATTTTAAAAAACAATGATAAATTGTCTCTGTCTCCTTGCAAAAAGGACATTCATTTGACACTGTAAGATCTAGTTTTGAAACAAAGGAGTTCACTGCAATAGCTCCTTTCAATAACCTCCACTGTAAATCCCCAGTTCTTTTGTTTAGTGGTGGCTTGTACAGTACTCTCCATGCTGGACTACAGTCCTCCTTAACTCCCAACTTCTCTCTCCACACAGTGTCCGACCTCCACTCAGAGAAGTTTTGTTGAGAGCGTGAACGCAGTGTCTATATAGAGCCTTCCCGCTCACCATGTGCAATTCTTTTTGCTCCCCAGAGTCAAAATCTACGAGTAGCCCGTTAGTCCAGTGGTGTCGATTCCCATGCCCAATTCAGGGAAGGGGTCCCCTCCATCAGGCACCTCTGTCCCTTTGAAAAAGTCCTGCAGCATCTCCAGATCCTCCTCATTCAGCCTTTTAATCCATTCATTTAGAATGTCCCTGGTGTGACGAAGTGACCTCAACCCCAGCGCTGAAGCCACCACCTCGGTATTGTGGAAACCCGGGCCTGCTAAATCCACAATGTGTCTCAGCTTCACCGCACCAGTGGAGATCAGCCGCTGAGTGAGCCCAGGTCTACTGCCGTCCTGAATATCCAGCGGGCTCCATGTATTAGAGGCTCTTCTAGGAGCCAGAAGAGAGATGTGGAGAGTTCCAACCTACTCATTTAAAAAGTGTCCATGTTCTGAAAGCCTTGATAAAAAGGAGTCAAATTAGACAAAAAAATAAAATTACAATCCATTAAAAACAAAGACGCATCGAAGCCCAGTCCGTCTATGGTCCTTAAAATGGCAGTCATTAAAGGTTTCCAAACAACATCTTCACTCCCCATCAAATACCTCTGAATGTGCTCAAATCTAAAAGCTGCTTTCCTACTCTCCAAATGTATTAACCCCTGGCCCCTCCTCTTTAGGCAGGTAAAGTACACTCTGAGGGACCCAATGTAGTTTATCCCAGAAAAAGTCTGTCATTATTGACTGCAGCTTTTGTAACAGTCCAGCAGGCGGCTCCATGCACTTTAATTTGTGCCAAAGTGTTGAGGCCACTAAGTTATTAATAATTAGGACCCTTCTCTGTAGGACATATGTGGTAACAACCATCTCCACTTCGCCAACTTTCCCTCGATCTTCTCCACCACCCCTTCCCAGTTTTTTTGCACAGTCTGCTCATCCCCAAGAAAACCCCAAATATTTTAAGCCACCCCTTTCCACAAAAGCCCTCCTGGCAACTGAGGTAGACCTGAGGACCATTTTCCTACTATCAAAGCTTCACTTTTGGCCCAATTGACTTTTGCAGATGATAATTTTCCAAATGTTTCAACTATGCTTGATAAATTTGTTACATCATCTTGGTTTTGCACTATTACAACTAAATCATCTGCATATGCTGATAAGCAAATTTGGCATTAAAATCTGATAAAAACAAACCATCAATGCGAGACCGAATATTGTGTAGCATGGGCTCAATAGAAAGTGCGTAGAGCATGCCCGACATCGCGCAGCCCTGTCTTACTCCACGTGTGACTTTAAAAGGTTTGCACAAGCCCCCATTCACCTTCAGTACACTTTCAATGTTTCATACATCACCTTGATCCTGGCGATAAAACCGTCACTGAGGCCGTACCTCTGTAACACGTTCCAGAGGTAACGGTGCTCAGTCCTGTCATACGCCTTTTCCTGGTCCAAAGACACCAGTCCAACATCTAAGCCCAAAGAACCGGAGACGTCCAAAAGATCCCGAATTAGTGACACATTGTCAACTATGGACCTGCCGGGCACACAGTACGTCTGGGTCCGGTGGATGACCTGGTCCATCACTGTCTTCAGCCTATTGCCCAGGACTTTCGACAACATTTTATAATCCGTACATAACAGAGAGACGGCCGCCAGTTCTTAATCTCCTGCAGGTCACCCTTCTTGGGCAACAGTGTCAGAACTGCTCTCCTGCAGCTCTGAGGTAGGCAAGAGTCCTCAAAACATTCGTTAAAAACATCTAAATGTCCTCTTTCAGCTCGTTCCAGAACACTTTAAAAAAACTCAGGCGGTAGTCCATCAATACCGGGGGCCTTACCCCCTGCATGCTCTGCAGTGCTGCATAGACCTCCTCTGAAGTGAGGGGGGCCTCCAGTTCCTTGTTTGTCTCCTCAGAGACCTTTGGCAGCCCGCTGCAAAAAGAATCAAAGGCCTCCTCATCCTCACTGTACTCGCTCCTGTACAGATGAGAATAAAAATCAACAGCCCTCCTCTGTATCGCACTGGTGTCGGTCAACAACTGTCCACTGTCGGAGCGTTAGAGCATGAATAAATCTGCTCTGCCCCTTCTTCTTCTCCAGGCTGAAAAAAAACTTAGATGGTGAGTCCATTAGATTTTCACTCTGGAACCTGGACCGGACCAACGCCCCTGTGCCTTGGAGCCCAGCAGGTCAGCCAAAGCGGCCTTTTTGTATTTGAGGTCATCAATACTGCCTCGATTTCCTGTGGAAGCAACATTCTGCAACTCCACGATTTCGATCTCCAGATCCTTCATGGATCTGGTGATGTCACGGGAGACATTGAAAGTGTACTGTTGACAAAAGTTCCTAATCTCTACCTTTCCACAGTCCCACCACTGTTTTAGGGAGGCAAAGTCCCCCTTACGAGATTTAAAAACTGACCATAGAAAGATGAAGCTTTCTTTAAAGTGGTGTCTAGCAGCAGAGCAGTATTAAAATGCCAATAGGCAGACTTGTGCTTAACGTTAGCAATAAATACATCACATGTCACCAAGGCATGGTCAGAGAACCCAACAGGTGTTATATTGCACGCTTTAAAAGTGCTAAAGTGCTGTTTGAAACAATACATTCTGTCCAACCTAGCCATGGAAAAAAAATCCCCTCTGTTCTGAAACCCAAGTATACTGTCTGTGGCTGTTATTCAAACCTCTCCAAACATCAGTTAGGCTGTGCGTTTCAACAAGGGCTTCATGGCTCGTTTTGATTCACAATGAGGTTCAATATGATTTCTATCTAAAAAATCATTTTCTGTGCAATTGAAATCCCCAGCCAAGTACAAAAATCATCAGGCTCACACTGACTTAACACCTTGCCTATTTCTGCTAAAAACATAATTCGGGACGGTCCATTATTAGGAGCATAAACATTAATAATATCATATTGAAAGTTCATATTTTGCCTTAACCACCAATAACCTGCCATTCATTATTTCATTAACCTCAAAAGCTTTGGAATAAAATCTCTGGAAAAAAGAATGGCCACCCCACTACTACTATTAGACAGATGACTTAGAACAACCTCCCCATCCCATTCTGTCTTCCAGTCGGGTCTCATTTAAAGTGTCACTGTGCGTTTCTTGGACAAAATAACATTAATGTTTTTCAGTTTTACCAACTCAAACAGACATGCCCTCTTCCTCACATCTCTGGCCCCATTAATGTTTAGAGTAGAAACCTGAAATCACTCATGATGCCCGATGAGAGGAGAAAAAAAAATAATAAACACCACAGACCTCCAGTCTTACACATCATCTGTATCATCATTTTTAGCTTTAGGAGTGAACTTCCTCAACCATTTTTGAAGTCTATAACCTCTTGTTTGGTAAAACAACCTCTCCCTTTTGATTCATTTGGGATTTTACAGATTTTACAAACAAACTTATGTCGTCAAAGTGATCTCTAATCTGTACATTTTTCATATTTTTTGTCGTTTGCAGAAACTTTTTGACCTTCCGAATCTCATACAATTTTTCTTTCTGGGACCCACTAGTATTACTTTGTGAGCCAGCATTGAAAGGACCAAATAAAGGTTGGCTAGAGGAAAAAAGAAAGTTGGCTGCCCCAGATCATCTTCCTCTTCCTCCTCCTCAGCCCCCTCCTCATCATCAGAAACCACCTCATCTCTCCTCTCCTCCTCCTCTTCCTCCTCACCCTCCACCATTACACTTGCACTAGACATGCTTTCTGCTTGTCCCTTAGTAATGTAATAGAGTCCAATTTCATCCCTTTCTTGGGCTGAGACGCATTATCATTATTGTTATTTTCGGCTTTCTTTTAAGAACGCCAATTTGTACAGCTCCATCAGTGTCCATTTGGACAACTGTTGAAGTCGTAGCCTCAGGTTCAGATACAAGTACAGGTTCAACCATAAGATTCACATCAACAGCATTTTGTGCTGCTATAACCTGTCCCTCAGCAGTTTGCCCCTCTGTTTCCTGTGCCTGATCAGACCCTCTCTTGTTGAGACAACCTGAGTCTGTGCGTTTACAACGTTACCCCATGCGCCCCCGCCCGCACACCCCCCCACCATCAGCCCTTTCTGGGCAAGCACGGGCCAAGTGCCCCCCACCCCGCATGTGTAACATTTCAAAGACCCAGAGCTTGCATACACAGTGTAATCAAAATCGTCGATTTCACATTAAACACTAGCTCAAGCTCTTCATTTTTTTTGAGGATCATAAGTGTCTGACGCCTGTGCGACACAACATGCTTCAATAGCGGTGATTTACACCCCGACGGCATTTTCCTAATCGGGGAAACAAGTTTGCCAAAACGAGATAATTCTCTCTCCAAATCATGATCACTGACAAACGGCGGGAACATTCGAAATAATGACCGCTTTGCATGTGTGGAAAGCGGCGAGACAGAAAACAAATGATCCATTCAGTTCAACACCTTTTTCAACCAGCTGATTCACTTTGTCAGTACAGTCAACAAAATAACAATCGCGCCGTTCATACGAGCGGCGGGATTTTACACTCTCATAGCCCACAACTGCACCAACAGCCAAACCACATTCTTCTACCGAACAAGCAGTATTGATCTTAATGCCGTGCTTTCGCGTTAACCCGGTCATATCCATGATGACCGCGACCAACAAAAGCCGACCAGCAAATGCTGGCCGACAGAAACAAAAAACAAATAACAATCTGATCAGAGTAAGCAAAAACAACATCAAACAAAAGCAAATAGAAAGGAAGTTTGTAAACGCTCTCCGAAGAGAAAAAACAAACAAAAACTAACAACCGCTCCCAAACGCTCAGCACACCCGCACCCTGCTCAGAGAGAGAGAGAGAGAGAGAAGAGAGAGAGAGAGAGAGAGAGGAGAGGAGAGAGAGAGAGATGAGAGGAGAGAGAGAGAGAGAGAGATGAGAGAGAGAGAGAGGAGAGGAGAGGAGAGAGAGAGAGAGAGAGGTGAGAGAGAGAGAGAGAGAGAGAGAGAGAGAGAGAGAGAGAGAGAGGAGAGAGAGAGAGAGAGAGAGAGAGAGAGAGGAGAGAGAGAGAGAGAGAGAGAGAGAGGAGAGAGAGAGGTGAGAGAGAGAGAGAGAGAGAGAGAGAGAGAGAGAGAGAGAGAGAGAGAGAGAGAGAAAGAAAGAAAGAAGAAAAAAGAAAGAAAGGAAAGGAAAAAGAAAGAAAGAAAGAAAGAAAGAAAGAAAAGAAGAAAGAAAGAAAGGAAAGGAAAGAAAGAAAGAAAGAGAAAGAAAGAGAAGAAAGAAAGAGAAAAAGGGAAAAAGAAGAAAGAAAGAAAGAAAGAAAGAAAGAAAGAAAGAAAGAATCTGGTCAATTAGATCTTGTTTGACACTCTCTCAGGCAGAGCTTAATTAAATTGTTGTAATGAGAGATTCCCCAAAGCGCTGACATTTTTCGTTCCATGCCGTTGCGCTAAGGCCAGGAGGAACCGTGCTCCGACACTCGCTCTACTATTTAGGGCGAGTGTCAATGCACATTCACCCAGCGTGCCAAAGCTATCCCAAAATGCCTCTTATAAGCAAAATGTGGTTTCTGCCTGGCTGCAATGGGTGATATTTGCGGTTGCGTTTCAAAACAAGGCAGGCTCCACACCCCTGTCTGTCTGTATGCTATGCATAAAAAAAGATGGCAGCTGCAGGCGAGGGAAAAAAAGGCTATTTCAACTTCATTATCAAGTCAAGTAAGTGAAGATGCTGTATTTTACAGTAGATTACAAATTAACCCATTTTAACAGTTACAAAAAAAACAACAACAGGGTTTCTATGTCAGTGGTTGGAATTTGACGCAAGGATCTCCAATGTTGTTCGCTGTGACAGAATGTCCAAGGAGCGCCTCCATTTTCATGAATTGACCTACAGTACAAGCTCATGGCGCACCACTTGGGTATAACAGCACAAAAGGTGTTCCCAAAATGTTACACTTGGTTGTGATTTTTCACGACCAATAATGCTACATTGCAAAATCAACAGCAGTAAGAAGCACGATGGGTGTGGAAGGACGGTGGTTTTGGTCTCTTGTAATAAACGCTTAGCAACCTTCTGTGACTTCATAAGCCATTACTTTGAGTTGATCAATGAACTGGCCCAGTGCACAGTGCCACATCACTGGCTGAGTGCTGGATAATGGACATGCAAACATTTCAGTGATAATGGGTTTGTTTGGGGAAAAAAAGCTCCTGGATTAAATGTTCCTGGAACACAGAGGGCGCGACAGTCCCACATGCATGTTTTCAACAGGATGAGAGCCAGTGGGGTAAGTTACAGGTCTATCTGTGGTTTAATCATCATTACTGTATGAAGTATGAAGTATGAAGTGTTGCAACTGTAGCCCTGATGGTTCCTGAGGAAAAAAAGACTTGATGTGAGTTTTTGCATTTTCCTTTGTAAGTGGATGAGGGTTTTTAAACGCACTGTTCATTTATTAATGAATTAAAAATGTTTTTAATTTTAAAACAAGGGCTGCATTATTCTCTCAGTAACATTATGCTCAATGCCCAGTGATCAGAGGGACTGGTGCAGCCAGTGAGGAGTTACGGCGGTGTCAGACATTCAGACTGACAGACAAGACATTTGCTTATTTATAATATGGATTTTGGTATGATATAAAAAAGAAATCATTAAAAATAAGAGTTGTGACACATAAAAAGTGGTCTGTGACCCACAAGTGGGTTCAAAGTCTCCTGAGTAACCTATTTGGGAGTGACAGACCAGTTACATAATTATGTTGACCCAGTACCTCCCCCTGTACTGGGTCACCACACAGGGTCAGCACACACACTGTGGTGTCAAGCGATCCCATTGTAAGGACCTACAGTACATACAGTATAGATGGCCACAGTTTCAGCGGTTCATCAATAATAAACAACTTCCCCCCAACGTAGGCGGCAATGGACAAGAAAACCTACTGCAGCCATCCCGCCAAAACCCCCCGCTTGCTCTCTCTGCCTCTCTCTCTCAGAATCAGGATGATAGTAACATGAGGTCTATTCACCACCCGCGGAGGGACGATGAGTAACGCCGGTCCCAAAAGGACTTGTGTTCGCCGTCCCCTTTTCTGTGTTAGCGCGATCCCACAGAGTGAGTCACCGACACTCAGGCATGCCGCAGCACATTCAGACTGCTTTACGAGGGAAGGAGACAGAGTGATGGGGGGCTGGGGGAAGGGGGAGGACGAGAAGAAAGACGCAGGCCTTTAACTACAAGGTTAAAAAAGAAGAAGAAGAAAAAAAAGAAGACAAAATGACAGCGCAGATTTGGAATGCAGCTGCCAGGGGCGGATGTAACATGTCCCATTTGGGGGGGCAAGAGAACATGTTGGAGGGGCGCCCGTGTCGCTTCGTGCCACGGGCCATACCATTTTCGGTTACAGGACTTTTATTAGTCAAGTAAAAGCATCAATAATAACATCAGTTGTCGTTGAAGTTGCAACAGACACTCATTGCCCCCCATGCCCATGCCTAGATCCGCCCCTGGCAGCTGCTGCGGCAAGAGTAGGTGTAGGTGTGAACACTGACCGTGCACGCGTGCACGACTACACGCCGACGCGCGTGCACAGCGATAGTTGCCCCGTCTGTGTTTGTGTGCCCAACTCTGCATATGCACAAGCCTGTTGGCTTTTACCAGATGTCCTTTTCATGAGGAAACACGGAGAAGGTCAGATCTTAAATTACTGATTAACATAGAGTGTGTGTGTGTGTTCTATTCATATGTACCAAGCCGATCTGAGAACCCATCGTCAAAAAATAAATAAAGAAAGGAAAAAAAAGTCGCCCTCTTTTCCTTTCATTTTGAATATTGACGGAGTCAACAGCCTGTCTCTGTAGACTAGCGCTAAGCTAACAAGACGGAGCGGTCAAGCCAAGGCTTTAGCCGGGCATGGACAACAATGGATCTCATGTTTACTCTGGTTACCACGGCGACCGCAGCGGCAGAACACACTGTAACTCTGACCTTTCCTGGTGATAACAAAACCACTGACTGATGTGTGTGTGCTGTGCGCGTGCGTGCACATGCCTGCATGCCCGAGTACATGCGTGCATGTCTGCGTGCATGAATTTATGCATATTGCTCCTGTGCCAGTTTGTTTCCACGCATACAATTATTCATAATTACGTGCACCTCTGTGTGCTACGTGTTTGTTTAACTGCCTGTGTGTGTGTGTGTGCCTGTGTGTGTGTGTGTGTGTGCGTGTGTGTGTGCGCGCGCGTGCCAGGGGCGGATCTAGGCATGGGCATGGGGGGGGACCTTTAGCTTTATGCATGCTGCGTGTCTGTTGCAACTTCAACTGATGTTATTATTGATGCTTTACTTGACTAATAAAAGTCCTTTAACCGAAAATGGTATGGGTGCGACTTCATCGCCCGTGGCGTGAAGCGACACGGGTGATGAAGCCGCACCCACAACATTTTCTCTTGCCCCTCCAACATGTTATCTTGCCCCCCCAAATGGGACATATTATATCCGCCCGGTGCGTGCGTGCGTGTGTGTGTGTATCTATGCCTAGCCTGAAGCTTCATTCATAACGCCGACACTCAACATACTGTATAAACATCTGCAGAACAACCTTTAATCCAATTAATTCAATCTGTTCTATGTTATGGCTGCATTGAGGCATTTCCATTTATCCATGTGGGCCTGCTGCGCGTTCAACGAACTGTTGCAGCGCTCCTCCTCGTCACACTGCTGTAGTTTCCAGATCACTGATTCTCAGACTTCTATTTAATCTCAAAGGACCCCCAGACGGGTATAGGCCACAGACCCCCGGCCCGTATACTGTAACTCTGGGAGTGTGTAAAAAACGGGGAAACAAACGGTCCATTTGTTTTTGTACACACAGAGCCATGTGTGTCCATTCGGTTCATCTTGGAACCCCCTGGAACACCACCCCCCCCACACACACACACACACTCAAAGGACCCCTGAGGGGGTCCCTGAACCCCACATTGACAGCCACTGTTCTAGCATACATTTGCGCCAGCGGGGCTTCCATTGAAAACCGCTCAAACTAAGATTACACTGCGCCGTTTGTCCGACGCGGACGCTGAGAGCCAAAATGAAGCCGCGAGGTCTGATTTGTAATTTCTGGAACATAACCACTTAAACCCTATACTTAGTTGACCAGCTTCCTCCGGGATCTATTAGGCCCTCAAAAGTTTTCACTGTACGCTAAATATCTTTGCAGAAAGTAGACTACAGCAGCTTTAGAAAAAAAAAAGCTTTTAATGTCAGGGAACTTCAAATTTATATTCGGGCAGTGGGACACCCACATGAAAATATGTTGTGCCAGAGACCTCTGTACAGGATTTGTGTACTTTACAAATATTCCAAGCTGCCGCATCATGACAGGTTGTAGAGTCTTTAGAGATCTGCCATCTTCAAATAGTCCTGGGATACAAAGTTAAAGTGGTTCTGCAGACCCCCTGGAACCCCCCCAGGGACCCCCCCAGGGAAACAATGGCCTAATAGTAGGTCTGCTATTTTCGTTGAATGTTATCCCAAGAAAGAATACAGTGTTCCAGCGGATAGATGCGGATCAGGTCTAAGATTGGGTCAGTAATTACATTAAACAGTGAAGCGCATAAATATTTTCCAGAGTGTCAAATTTACCAGGATGACACAAGCGACACACTGTCCAGTACAGAGCCATCTTCACGGTCTCCTGTACCCCACAATGCACCGCAAGTCCTCTCTGATTTCATCTCTCTAAAAAACAACGACCCCCTTTCACAGACGTGTCATCGTGATGGCCGGGCAAAGACAGCTGCAGCTTATGAAATTAATAACGCTGCCTTGCCAAAGGGCAATGCCATCGACGACGACAGTCAGCGGCATTGTCTGCCGACGTCGCTTACCGGCTGGTAAAGCGAAAATCAAACCCGCCATTGATTTCATTAGCTGCAGCTGTGTTTCCCTCCCTGTTATGACACTGACGAAGACCACCGCACGGCTCTTCTTTGAGGTAAATGTGGGCCACATTTGAGCGGGCTGGTGAGGTCATGTGATTTACTGGAGTATATCACAATCACATGGACAGTGTGGCATTATGGACATTATACTGTGTACGATTACACTATTACGCCAGGACTAGCTACAGTAGCATTTAGTGTACATACTGTTACGTATGACTTACAGCAGATAGAAACGTGATTGTGAACACAGCACATGGCACTGGGAGTAATACAAGATTCATATTGCATCGTCAATGCATGAAGGCCACTAAGCAGCCAAATTCTACAAGTGACTGCGGCGATAATATGCACAGAGAGCTATGCCTGTGACTTCAACATGCCTGGTAGTTATGCAGGAACAGTCTACCGACTGGCAAAAAAAACATCTTTCTGGCCTTGACAGCCCATAGTGTACATCCAAACAGAAAGGCCTCATCTCATTGCATTGAACAAGGTTAAATTTACCATGTGCAACAGTGATTCTCAACCTGTGGGCCACGGCCCAATGGTGGGTCATGAGGGTTATGGTAAGTGGGCCCCCCAAATAAGTGGGTCGAAAAACCACAAAGAGTTTAATGAAATGAAATGTGAAGGCATTTTGTTGTTCTTCTTGAAAAGTGCCTCATTTTCAAATGTGATACTGATGAGCCAGACTGACATACTGGTCCATAATTATACTATGTCAGTTCCACTGATTCAAGCCGGAACACGCCATCGATTGATTGACCGACATGCTCTGAAAATGCACGCCCATCTGACCACTAAACAAAGTGGGCCAGATGAGCCGCAAATGCTTTACGGATTTTCAAGTGGGCTGCCCCGGGTTCAGGAAAGGTCGAGGAGAACCACTGCAATATATCAATGTATTTACTGCACGCTGTGCCATAATTACAAAGGCCGAACTATTCAGTGGTGTAAAGTAACTAAGTACATCTACTTAAATACATTTTTTAGGCCTTCGTACATTACTTGAACATTTCCAATTTAGTGGAGCAAATCTCTACTACTGTACATTTTTAGTCCCATTTGGAAACTTTAGTTACTACTAGTTACTTATTATTATTCCAAAACATACTTTAACCACTTCAGCACTATACATTCTGGCCATTTGATAACGGCCGACCTACAAGTTTGCAGCCTGTAAATCTGCCGTTTTCAAAAGACAAAAGCTGAATTCCCCCCATTTTTAATTTTTTTCCTCAGAAAAAAAAAAGTTCCTAAAACAAAAATCTTTAACATCATGAAACACAACTTGATGACGTCATCAAGTTGTGTTTCACCATGTTAAAGATTTTTTCATATTAGGAAACATGGAATGAGGGAACTTTTTTTATCATGTCCACATCTCAAGATCTCTAAGGTGGGAAATGGCTGGAATTCCAGACTTTTGCTTGTTACACAGTGCTTCAATATTGCAGTATTGATAGTTTTACTCAGTTGAAATGTTTGAGTACTTAGGTGCTTTCCACCACTGGGCTGTACCAAATGCTGCAAATATTTAAAGACAAAAGATTGATGCATGCTGGGTGTATTGTGCTGCGCCTCGATCGTTTGAGCCAGAGAAAGACAGACGAGAGCTGTGTCAGTATTATCTGGAGGTCTTGTTGCCAGGGCCGCCTCTGGCTTTTGCCAGGGCCTAAACACACAAGATGGAGTAATGGGTGCCATGTGTGGTGCACTGATATAGGGCCTAACCAGCCCAAGGCCTCTTTCTGTGCGTGTGTGCATGTGTGCCTCAGAGAGAACGAGTTGTAGTGCTGTTGGCTTTAGTATCAGATCTGTTCTATGCGAGTTGTATTGTGGCCTTTCCATTATGTATACAGTGTGTGAGTGTAGCTGCCTGGCATCTGGTAGCCATCTTGCCCTGGCTCATGAGCTGAAGGAAATTCCAGTGCAGTAAGAGCTGAGGCCAAGATACTATACCACCACACACACGCACACACACGCACGCACACACGAGATAGATGCATGCAAGGACAAATACTATAGGTTCCTTAGAGTTACACTTACAAAATCAAGGCATGTTTCTCACACACACACACAGAATAAACTACCTTATGAGTAACAGATAACAAGAGCACTGTACAGTAGGTGCCCATGTGGATTGTAACTGTGTGTGTGTGTGTGTGTGTGTGTGTGTGTGTGTGTGTGTGTGTGTGTGTGTGTGTGTGTGTGTGTGTGTGTGTGTGTGTGTGTGTGTGTGTGTGTGTGTGTGTGTGTGTGTGTGTGTGTCCCTCTCCCCTCTCCCTCTCTCTCCCTCCCAGTAATTTGATCAACACAGAAAACAGTGAAAAGACAGAAACGGAAAGCTAAAAACTCACCATGGCTGCAGGCTCAGAAGGGATGCTTGGAAGGAACCATTATGCCTTGATTTATGCCCGGCCGTGCGCTGGTGACGTGCACAAAAAAAAAATAGCCGATAGCCGATGCACAAGCCCACGGCCCGTCGCCACCGCGGCCAGCCCTGAGCTTGGGAATCGGGCGTTTCCGGTGCGTGGCACCGACGCACGGCCGAGCACAACTCCAGGGTTACTGTAAAGCCCTAACCTCGTTCCCAGTGTTATCTCCGTCTCATGACGAGATAAAGGCCTGGAAACCCCTGCCAACAGCTTCTGACTGGAAGCACAGGAAGTACATGTTGTACACGCTATCCAGCCCAACGCAACTTCCTGTATCCCTGCACTTCCTGTGCTTCCGCTTAAGAGACCTTCGGCTGCTCTTTTCCAGTCCACAACATATGTGAAGTTTAATAGTTCAGCGTCTCACAAATTCGATGGTTCTCGGAATGATTGGTGATTCTATCCCTTTCTGTTTTTTTTGTTCCTTTTTTGATAAGATATACAGTATTTGGGGCCTTTTTATGCCCTTATTGATAGATATACAATACAGTTGGCTGACAGGAAATGGGGAGAGAGATGGGGGTGACACCCAGCAAAGGTTGTTTCTCGGAACTTGTGCAACCATCTGTGGTTGTTGCACAAGTTCTGAGAAAATGTTTTTGAGATTGTTCATAAAAGGACAAACATCAGCCCTCCCATTGTCCCAATATTGGGGAAAATTGTTCTATTAGCAGGTTACACAGTAAACGGACATTTCAGCCCGGAGGCCTTCGTCAGCGTAAATCACATACCTTCTGAGGAGAATTGAAGAATAATTCGACACCCAATGGAATGTGAGTGATGGCATTTCTTCTTAGGAAGTGCAGTGGCCAAGTTTACGTTTTGTAGAAACCAAATGGACCCACAAAAAGGTCTCATTTTAGACTCTCAAGAGTTAAAATATTTATTGTCTGAATTAGCCCAAGTCTACACAACTAAAGAAGGTAGATGATTAATGGTCATTTTTGATTTACGTTTGCCTTTTTTGTTTTCCGAAAACCAGCCTGGTATTGTGGACAAAAACAAAGCAAAGAAATCTAGTTTTGGGGTCTGTGGGGGAAAAATGTCATCAAATGGTGGGCCGTGGCTCAAATGCTGAATAAATAGTAAATCTAAATCTAGATAATGGAACTCTGGGGTATGAAGCATGCCATTTGTGCCACAAATAACATGATTTATATTATGTTACTGTAAGTATTTTACCAGCTAATACCAAAAACAAGGAAGCTAAACACTACAAATAGGTTTTACAGTATGGGGTTTTACTGTGAATAATGTTAGTCATCCTGCAGCACCAATTGAGGTGCTGCAGGAAATATATTACCACTGAGTTGTATTGTTACCGCATGTAACATGTTCATGTTACCACCGAGTCTACTGCATGTTACAATATATGAACTTTTAGGTCCAGAGTCCTTTTCTGAGTACAAGAGAGTGGAAGCATTTTAAGTCTATTTCAAAATACGGGGTGATTTCTTTTGGACCACGTTCAATTGCTGTCAGCTGGCGCGACCGCACCACTATGTTAACTTTCAGTCTGTGGTTGGAAAATTCCGCACTGAATGGATCCCGAAGGCCGAGGATTTGAATACCAATCTAACTACTATCTGCATTCCATCGACATGGTTATTACGCATTCATTTGTCTTGGGCTATGTCTCGCTTTTGTCCAGCAAAACGCTTCGTTTTTACACACGATGCATTTACAAGTTAGCCTTAACGATTAGACAAGTAATCAGTGTAGAAATTTACTGAACTTGGATGGGGTTACTTTTTGCCCAAACAGGGGGTTAGTTGCCATTACATGAAACCATATAGACTACACACAGCTGTGCGGGCTCGACAGCAACATGACTCAAGACTAAAAAGGCTAAAAGCCAGATGGCCCTTTATCTCAAACATCTGTGCTCCTCTGTGATCCCGTGACATGACCTTTTACACATGTACTGCATATACAGTACATTGTATATACACTTGCAGTTCTACCTTGTAAAATGACACAGGTGCACATGCTGATCTATGAATAGCTAGCAGGAGAACAGTACAGAGGGTAGGTGAGGTAGAGAGTGTGCAGGGGAGTGTGTGTTAGAGGTTGGGCAGGAGATTAACAGATTCATGGTCAGTGAGACAGAGAGTAGAGAGAGAGATGTCATACACACATTTTCCCACAGCATAGGGCATGCCTTGTTGATGGATTTGGAAGAGATTTTGAAGGTCTGGTTCCCAAAATGAACCAGTATTTATTGTGTAAAGTCCATGATATTTACATTGGAATGAATGAGGCCGGCTGGAAAGTGTCCGAGAGTGGACAAGAGGGCGGGGCTTACCTAAAGGTCTATAGTGCACACTTCATGGCACTAGTTCTCACTGTGGGGTTCTCACAGGGGTTCTTGCGAAAGGGTCTTGGTACTACCATTTCCAAAAAATAAATAAAGTGTCCTTGCCTTGGCGACAAAATCTTTTCAAATGAGGTCTACGAGACAGGCAAAAACACTGCACATATCAATTTGGGGTCCGTGGCATGAACATATTTCAGAACCCACGGCACGACGTCGGTTTAATCGGCATCCCAAGAGGAAATTTCGGGGGTCAGTTTGGGGATCTTTTTGACGCGAAAATGTTTGCGAAACCACTTCTGCGCTGTACCATGTTGATTTATAAAGCATTTCCCCAGACAAAAAAAAAACTTCCACACTGCGGCCGCCAAAACCGTCCATCATAAGTGATGGATGGGGTGTGTGCTGTCCCGGGTCATCCAGTGTGACAGGGTCGAGGAAGGACATCTGCGAGGCGCCCCGTCGGTACGCCCTTGTAAGGCTATACGGCCGAGTTCTGGCAACGTCCGCCATCTTGGGCCACGTTTACTTACAGTTGCTGTTACTCTTGTATAACAGCTACCAGCGTGTACAAATATAGCCAAGTTGACGGGGTGTTTAAACAGGAATGGATACTTTCACCAGAAAAAAAAAAATGACTGCGGCAGGTTTACTGGTTTCATGTGTTAAATCATAATCAGACAGTCTACCGTATGTGTAGACGATTTAGTGAAAAATGTCTGGAGTGGAAGATTATTATCGGCCCCCTTTGGAGAAATGTCAACCCTGTGTTCCCCCTCTTCTGCCAAGTCAAGCCCGTGGCTCCAAATCTTCCTAACAGTATGATTCCTAAGGGGCCCGGTCGTCCAGACTGGTGCTTCTCAAACTTTTCAGGCCGTGCGTGAACCCCCCCCCCCCCCCCCCCCCCCCCCCCCCTTCCCCAACCAAATGAATCAGATTTTAACTACGCCCACCCTGACAAGCACTTTGAATCATTGGAGTTGAGAGGCATTACATTTTGGTTGACTTAATTGAATTTCCTTTCTTTTCTTTTCATTTCATGAGAATGACATGTGTTACTCCCAAATCAGGTGGGGGCCCCTCTGAGGGTGCCTGACCCACATGTTGAGAACCAGTGTTCTAGAAGGTTATCTAGAAGGCATATAATAATAAGACTTATTTGATCCCATGGGGATTTTCAACAATCAGCAGCTGATTGCTGCTCAAGTGTTCAAACTGAGTGCTGGGCTTGGGCTGGGGGGTAGCATTTAGGGGTTGAGGGGCCCCATTATTCACGTCTTAAGTATCAGGTCTTATGACTTACTTAGGGATGCTGTTTGGCCACTCAGAATAGTGAAACAGCACACCAGAGGTACTGGTACTTACAAAAAAAGTGCAAAATTGGGCCCCGTGTGTCTTGACGAAGGACATCTCAACGCATTGGTGGGGCAGGGATTCAAACTCTTTTGCCATCTCACTCGCCTCTCTACACTGAAACCATCAACAAAGGCAAGAAAAGCTCTATTTTGTTTTGCGAATAGGATCCAATGCAGAGACAGACGGATTATTTAATAGGTTTGACTGAGTTTTCCTGCTGATGCCAGCAGTTACACATCTAGCTCAAGTGTCCAAAAACATTAATCGACTTTCAGCCTGGATATTTTAGTCATTATGTGACATCTTTCAAAAGTTATTATTTTCCATTTAAAAAATAAATAGCACATCTACGAGCTCATCACATTACAAGATTTTGGATGAGCTTATTGAACATTTTGGAATAGGGTTTAGGCCTGTGGGGGAAAAAAAATACACGATGGATTGGGAACTATAAAATACAGTTTGATTTGTGTATGTGTTCATGTGTACCAAAACTTGTATTATTATTTAAGTTGGTTAGAAAGCATTCTGTAGGTCCAAGCATTAGTAAGTGGTGGTCGGCTCCACAAGCCCTGCAAAGACATCGATCTCTATTACAAGTGGCACAGTGGAATCTGTACATGCAGGCATGGAACCAAGTATAACTCAGGTTGACAGACACTGCTGTTTCTCATTCAAGAATGCTTGGCGGAGGAAACCATTCCTGTGATCACACACCCTCCTCTCTGTATCCACCTGACATCCCATTGTCTTTTTTTTTTCGTTCCAAAACCAACGTCAAAATTACATTCCAGCTGTCCACAGTAGTGTGAATAATTATGGCAACGGGAGCACCTTACAGATAAGGGCTTCCAGCAGCGTTTCTGAACCTGGGCAAAGAATGCCGGGATTACGGGAACTGTGGACGACTTGCGTGGCATCTGGTGTAAATTGCGTCGAAGGAAAAAGTTGGCCATGCCGAACAAGCTTTAAAAAAGTAAAATAAATGATCAGTTGTAGCTACTGACTGCTTTCTGGCCTTATAGGCTGGCACCAGTAGAGGAAATACTACAGGGTCACCACCACCTGTAGGGCTCAGCCTCCAGGGTCTGTGAGCATTAATGCACTAGTACACCACTGAGCAACTCTCATGGCAATCCAGCCAGAAGATTAAGATCTCTCCCTCATAGGAGCAAAGTTGTTGGATGGACAGACAGACATCGCCATTCGAGACTCAGAGAGTTACTCAGACGTATGCCCATTTACACTAGCAGGTCACAGGTCTAAAGCAGGTCACATGACTCATTTAAACAAATCACACTCCAATCTGGATGTGACTCGGATCTGATTCAGGCTCGACTAAGGCCAGTGTAAATGAGGCCTTGGTGAAATTATGCTTAAATTTCACCAAGGCCTGAAAAAAATGCTTTGGTGGGCATTATAGCCTTGATGGAGCCCCTCTGCATAAGTACACAGCAAGAAAAGCAACAGAAAGAATGTGGTTAGAGAGAGACAGGAACATACAGTATAGGTAGATGTGGAGACTAGATAAATGGAATGAAAGAGAGGGTAAAGAGGAGAGACAAATCAAGTGAGAAGGGGGGTGGGATCTGTGCCAACAGCCCAATCTCACCAGCGTTCATTACTCAATCTCACTCCAACAAGACAACCCCAAAATTCGTAACACATTACACACCCGTGGCAAAGTTTGCGGAGTTCAATTGAGCAGACTCAGCCCCGTTCGGTTTAGAACCCGATAGGCACAGAATCATAAATAATGTTGTTGGCAGCACCTTTGCCCCAACTGAGATTTAAAAAAAAAAAAAGAGAGAGTGAAAGCCATGTCTCTGTTGCGGTCAAAACAGTAGTAGTCAGTGTAATATGTACGGATTTTGGGGCTTTCTGGTAGCGTATAGGGAATTGCCTATGTGTTATTTCACAGGGTTTGGGTGAGATCAGGCTCCTGTTCAAGATCCACAGACAGATACTGATTAGCAGAGAGAGAGAGAGAGAGAGAGAGAGAGAGAGAGATGGTCAAAGACAAACATAATTAATAAGTAAGGACAGAAACAACATAAAAGTCGTTTAACTTTGAGAGAGAGAGGGAAAGAACAAAGTAATGTTATGTTTGGCGAGGAGGACAGAGCTATAAGGCCAACCGTTACAAATGTCTGTACGTCGCACCACTGCAAATAAAGTTTAAAAAGCCTTTTTGGGGTGGAATTCCCCTTTAAAAAGACTCCACCATGATTTTAAAATCAAATGTATTATATAAATGTTACCATTTTTATAACTTAAACAACCACTCAGATAATTAATTTTCATATTTGCTTTTCCAAGCCAAGACAAAAATCAGGTGTTTAAATATAATTAACTCTTGAGAGTGTATAATGATATCATTTTCATTTTAACACGCCCAAGAGTTACAGATCCATAAGGGTCCGTTACTCGTTTGGTTACCAACTGTCCATAATTTAGCTGGGAACCACCTGGAATTTTCTCAGGGACCACTGGGAGAAAACCACTGACTTAAAGGGTGAAGGCAAAGTTAAAAGGCATGTGGAAACGGACCGAGGATGGTAAAAAAGAAAAAAAAAAAAAAGAAAAATGTCAAATGGGCAGAACCCCTTTAAGAAAATGCATTGCCACGAATACGGCGAATGAAAGCATCAACTGTGATGCTGGCACACATCTGTCTGACCATACCTGTCCATATTTAACTCCTTAACAGATTTACCACGACTTTTAAAGTGATTGATTATTCTGTTGTCTGCTTCTCACTCTAAAAAAGTTGTTTTAGGTTTTGTTTTATTAACGAGCTCGTTAACTCACTGCAAACCACCTCATGAAGTCCTTTAAGTGGTGATTGCACTACAAAACCCTGAAAACACCTCACACACTTTACAACTATAATTGATAAATGCTAAATGTTGAGCCCTGGAAACAGTGAAATGTGAAAATACAGGCCGTTTTCTCAAATGTATTTAAAAAAAAAAACTGAAACACATCATCAACTCATTTTATTTTTTTCCCTTATAGTAGACACCTTAAGCTGTCTTGTTGTGAATTTGTGCAAATGAATGAGATCCAGATCATTTTCTATAAATTATTACCGTTACCATTCAGCCTAATGGGAGCGAGCCTAGCTTTTCTGGTAATCTGTCAAAGAGTTAAAGCCAGTGGGTAATTGCGCTCCCTGTGGATGGGCCGCCTGGCTGGCTGGCAGGCTGGCACACTCAATTCCCCGCTGCTCCGCTAGAGACGGCAGCGGGTGGTGAGCGGAGCGGGGCACGCTCCCAGGTGTGACTGCGTGCGCGGGCGCAGGGGGCAACGGAGGACAGGGACTCGACTGTGCGCGGCTCCCTGGGCAGCGTGGGTAAATACACCGTTACAAAAACAACAACAACAAGCGAGTGAGCGTGCGTTCGTGCTGCAAACTGGCTGCCTAGTTAAAACCCCCAAGAAGAGTTTCTACCTTGGGTTATAGATGTAATTCTAGCTTAGTCGACGTTCTACAGCTGGCTAGCACTTGGCGGACACGCGTATGCGTGCATGCACGGGCCGGTGCGCGTGCGCGTACGTACGCGCACGCTGTACTGGAGCCGATAGTCGTATATAGCCGACGTTGTCCAAGTCCGTACGCCAGCTATAGTTGGTGAGCCAACAGCCTCTGCCCAGTTATGCTCTGCCACAGTCCCTGAAGATCTGGTGTGTGTGTGTGTGTGTGTGTGTGTGTGTGTGTGTGTGTGTGTGTGTGTGTGTGTGTGTGTGTGTGTGTGTGTGTGTGTGTGTGCCGAGCGAGCGCGTACGCCTGCGCGCTTGTCTGGCGCCATGCAACTGCTGGGAATAATTATAATGAGATGAAGCAGGGAGAGCAGGAGGATCACTCCTATGTGCAACGCTGACAATCGTGCACATGCTTGCATGCATGGGCACAAACGCAACAGGATGATGCGCGAGCGTACGCGCTCACGCGCAGGAACGGTGCGCGTCTCGGTGTGCGATGTGGAAAAGAAAAAAACACGTTTTGCATAAGCAAACGTATGCATATTTGTATGTGCTGTATACGCTTAAACACACACACGCAACGCACACACACACACACACACACACACATACCAGAGTTGATTTGCTGTTTGAATGTTGTCTGTATTCCAGCCCACTATGTTCACTTCAGTATGATGAAGAGATCATCTGGTTCTCATGAGCGCAAAAGAATTACCAATGGCTGCTATGTCACAACACTATAGAAGTCACAGAACATGGAAGAGAAGGTGTGTGTGTGCCGATCAACGTGTGCATGCGCGCGCATGCGCGTGTGAGAGAGACCGACCATGCCTGTTGAGACCGAACATGCCTGTTGTGGCAAAATTCACCCGCTTGACCATTAACCTTTAACATTATCCAAGAATGCACTGTCACCAAGTACTGAGGAAAAACGTAGGTCTCCCTTTCTCACACACCCACACACACACAAACACTGAAAAGATACCCACTACCAAGTGTTCCACCCACCAACCCACCCCACATACACACACAAGTGTGTGCACGCATGCACACGCACCCAGCACAGACACACACACACACACACACACACACACACACACACACACACACACCACCCGTTTTCTACAGGCAATGAGTCACTCTGCTGGGAACTCCATGCTTTCCCCATTACTACTTACAGACTGACTGACTGACTGTCCCAACATGCTCCAGGAGAGAGAGAGAGAGAGGGAGAGAGAGAACGAAAGAGAGAAAAAGAAGGGGGTGGGGGTGGGGGTGGGTTAGATGGAAATAACGAAAGAAAGAGGTGAAGAATTTAAGGAAGAATAAAAGGGGGGGATAAAGAAGCAGGCGGAAAAACAAAGGAGAGCGAGCTTAACATGAAGCGATTGAAAGAAAGAGCAAAACTAAAGATGTGATAAGACTGAGGATCACAGTTTTCCAGATATGCGCGTGCCCATTATACCACAGTCATGTGTGTGTGTGTGAGAGAGAGAGAGAGAGAGAGAGAGAGAGAGAGAGAGAGAGAGAGAGAGAGAGAGAGAGAGAGAGAGAGAGAGTAGAGAAGTGGGACATCAGAGAGAGTGGCAGAGGGAGAATTAGAGAAGTGGGAGAGAGACAGAGAGAGAGTGAAAGACTGAAAGGAGAAGGAAGAGATCCTTCAGTATGAGTGAGAGTACTACAGAGACTGTGAGGTCAGCGGCGTCCTCTTTCCAGTGCAAACAGGCCAACTGCCTCCACCATGCTGCTTCTGACAGCACGCCGTCCGCACAAGAGCGTTTCCCCGAAGGCTTGAGAGAAGGACCCGACCGGCTGACCCATCCACTTCAAAACAAGACGATCGTCTGACCGACTGAACCATTCACTTCAAACAGAGGATCGTCTGCCTGACTGGCTGGCTGGCTGACTGACCCATCCAATTCAAAACAGAGGACCCGAGGCTGTGTTGTTGTGCCAATTGGGATGTCTGTCACCTCGAGTGGACCAGAACCAAAGCAGATCACACTTGTGTTAAGTATTTAGTTCTCTAAACAGACAAACAAAAATAAATGCTTGGCTGCCACATTAGATCACGTTAAAAAGATCTAAACAAACAAACAAAAAACATAAGACACAATGGTTAAGTCTACATCTAGCAAGTTCACAATGTGTGGCAGCGTTTTGTGTCCCACCAAAACAGTCTTAATTACCCCGAAAAAACAATATGTAAACTACAGCAAATGTTAATATTCTGTTGACACAAAGAGAGAAAATATTTCAGAGAAATGAAAGTTAAGTAATAGGGGGAATAGTGAAGGAGCTGGCAAAGACAAAGGCTTGGAGCAGTGGCCCCCGAAATGTTTTTGGCTGATCAAAAGTGATCAGTGATCACCCTGTTACCTCCTGAACAAGCCAAAATGTACTTGGCCAAAAAAATATTACATTTGTTGGCAGCTGCAGGCTGCCTAATAAACAGCCACAGGGACTTTGGACATGGAAGGGTTGCCGAGAGACAAGCCAATCAGAAGTTGTGGTGCTGCCGAGAGACCAGATAGCCAATCAGATAGCCGGTACTAAAACCATCCCAAGGCTCAGGGGTCGGGAAAACAAGCTACAAAAAGTAATACAGCAGCTGCCAAGTAAATGATGCATCATTTTTTGTCATATGATTATCTTATGGCAAGTAATCACAGAATGTGCGAAACACAGCTGTGATATACTCTCTATACAGTACCTGTACATATCCTTACAACTGTGTTTTATAGGACATTGCAGTTTGTACAAAACAACACCATAAAACTACCATTGGATTTTTTTCCCCATGTCACACACCCTTAAGCCCTAACCACATCAAAGGGTCACCATGCAACTCCTCTGGTCCAGACGCTACTTTAGCAACTGTTGCTATCCAGTTCAAGCTTTCCTCTTCTAACATGCCTGTTGGACAAGACCGGATTGTGGAGGGACTTAGTGAAGGGCTAAATTCCAGGCGTTGAAATCTATAGGGACAAGCGCCACAGAGTGGCGCGCTATGAGCTTGTAGGTCTGATATTTCTGAAAATGGTGAAAATGTGGCACAAAACTTGGAATTATTTTTCACTTCAGAATGGGTTTAGAGGAACAGAGAGTAGGAACAGATCAGTAAATATAGAAAAGGCGAAAGTGAGACAAGACAGAGACACACACAACATTCTGGTGAGACAAGAGCATGGCAGTTATACGGGAAAGAGAGTAGAGATGAGATTCAAGGGAAGAGACATGGTGATGAGAGCCAGGGTTATTAGTATTACTACACTCCTCTCATGTCACAAGGAGAACAGGCGGTCGGTGAACTACAGTAACTCGCTGTGTGTGCCGCCAGGCACCCAGAACTGTTTTAATAAAATAAATAAACATGAAAAGACTCTGGTTACAACAACATGGCTGCACTTTCATAATGCTTTGCGATGTTATTCAGGGAAGTTTCGCCAGAAAAGTTTTGTGTATATATAAACATGGAAGCACTCAAAGCGGCACACACGCAGTAATAATAGTGCTGTGGAGACCATGATAGCTAAGAACCAAAGTGGTTTTAAGAAACCAGTCACCAAACCTTATAGTTTGACACAATAGTATACACATAAGAAGCATTTGGAATAGAAATGTAAGCTATTTTCTGACTCTTTATATCACTAGGGCAACTAATTACATTGTGATTGATACCAATCAAGATGAGCTGAAATATTTGAAGTGATTTATGGATTGGCTGGACAAAAACTAGAAAGTGTCTGGTTCCATTACGAATGTTTTTTATTGTTTTTTGTATGTGTGGTGGTGGTGGGGGGATTTTTATGCCTTGAAAGGAGATATGGGGAGTGACACAAGGAAAAGGCCATCAGGCTCAGGACTTGAACCTGTGACGGCCGGACTGCTACGCCAGCCAAACTGCGCCTATTGATTATTGTCAACACTGAAGGAAAAAACACTTTGGTAGTGGGTGTGTATCTTTTGGGTCTCTGTGTGCTACCAGTGTGGCACTAACCAGTCTCAAGTACACATGAGTAGAGTTCTCAAACTCTGCCCGACTTAATTATTTTATAAGTAAAAGTAATAGTTCTTTTCTGTATTTACCCATTCTGAAGATGGTGCTGATTGGCATTTCACTCTTACCATTTAGCAAATCCTCAAATTCTGTCCAAACCCGACAGTTTAGGGCAGGTATAGGGCCGAAAATCTATTCCATTTAGTCGGGCCAGGACGGGCCTCGGGCCTGAACGTGAACAGTTAGGGCCTTACAAGTAGCTAAGCTACATAGCTTAACTACATTTTCCCGTAACTTGTAGTGTAGCTTACTACATTTGTTCTGGGAATAGCTTGTAGTCAAGTCAAGTTTATTTATATAGCACATTTCACATGACAAGCAAGGACTCAATGTGCTTTACAAAAAATAAATAAATAAATAAAACAAAGCAAAGTAATTAACTAGTGAACTACACTACTTGTTTCGAGTAGCTTTTAGTGAAGCTACACTACTTGTTTCGAGTAACAAGGATTGTAGCTTACTACATTTTCCCACACACATTTTCAAATTACACCCATTTTAATGGGTAGAAAACCTCTAATATACATCCCAAAACTTAAACATGCCACCATCCTATGTTCAAAATTATTATCATTATGATTTTTACCCATATTATGATTATTATTTAGAAAGCTGTACATTAATTTGAGATATATATTTATATTATGTAGTGCTGATGTAGCAAGCTACTTTTGTCGTGTAGCTTGTAGTGTTGCTTGCTACAATTTTCTGGCGATAGCTTGTAGTGTAGCTTAGCTACATTTTTTCGAGAGTAGCAAGTAGTGTAGCTTACTACATTTTCCCAGTAACTTGCCCATCACTGACACCATCACATCGATGTCACATGTGATCAAACAGACAAAGAGCCACATCATCACCGGGTCTATGCAATAGGACGGTTCATGCTATGGTTCGTTCGAGTAAGACAGTGGTTTTCAACCTTTTTGATACGAGGGCCCACTATTTATTTGGCATTTGTGCCACGAACCACCATTAGATGATATTTTAGCCCCACAGACCCCAAAACTAAAGATTTGTTTTGTTTTTGTCCACACTTCCAGGCTGGATTTGAGAAACAAAACAGTCAAACATACAGATCAAAGTGACCATTAATCTTCCACATTCTCTAGTAGTGTAGACTTTGGCTAATTCACATGATGAATATTTTAACTCTTGAGAGCGTAAACATGACACAATATGCACCCGCAAGGGTCCATGTGGTTAACCAACTTTGCATTATTTAGCCTGGGGACCACCTGCAATCCTCTCAGGGACCACTGGTGGTCCCCAGACCACCTGTTGAAAACCCCTGCAGTAAGGCAAACAGAGCACGTATATATGCTAGGCCGGGGTAAATGCTTACAGAGCAAATCTTCGCTTTGCAGTGTTGTAAAACCACAGTGCTGCTATTCAGCCAAGTCAGACGCTAGGGCAAACACACCTCATATAGGCTCACACACACACACACACACACATACACACAGGCTAACGCTAAGTGAGCTTATAGGGCAAAGGTCGGTAATATGTGGATAGTAGATACCGTAGTATGTTATCATTTTATATGATATATACAAAAACAAAGCGGTGAGTCATAGACTCGTAGGGTTTCCATAAAGGAAAAAAAAATCCAAAGTGAAACAGATGAGAAAGACCACTGTATCTACAGTAAACTTACTCTATAATGCTGTATTCAAATGAGTATTCTCTACAGCTCCGTTTCCAAAACAGTGTATTGATGTGAGGTTATAGATCTTGCTAGATCTCACAAATGAATTAGCACCCCGTGCAAACATCTAATTTCTGTTTTGGGTCTTAACCTTGAGCTAAAACATTGGGGAGACACAGCTTTACGGCACACAAACAAACAAAACAAGGATATAGCATAGTACATTATAGTTAGTATAATGTATACCTGTACAATTTGACAACCCTCTAAAACGGTGTCTTTGAGGGGGATAAAAACGGGTCTAAGATAATTAAATGTACGCCAGACTGTTCGGTGCTGTTGTTGAAGCAGGAATAACAAACGGTCCAGTATGCAGCCCTGTTGTTGAAACGGGCCTAACAAATGGCCCAGTATTCAGCCCGTTTGCTTGAGATAGGAAAAGTAGATAAAACCCAATGTTACAGTGTACCACCATGATTCAGTTTCAAGGCTTGTTAGTTTTGGGACTTTGTGTGCATGTTGTGCGTGCATGTCATGCGTGTGCATGTGTGTGCGCGTGCATGCGTGTGCGCTGCTAAGCACATGTGCAAGCATGTTTGCATCTGGGTGTCTGTGTGCAGCCTACTGCGTATCTTCAAAAGAGCATGTGTGTAGGTTTTGCATGCGAGTTTACATGCATTGAAGACACTTGAGCATGTGTGCGTCTATGATGTGTGTGTGGTTGTGCGGGCGCGCACATGCATGTGTGTGTGCGCGCGCGATTGAGATCAACGAGACAGATAAAAAAAAAGTCTGTTTTAGATCAAAGCCGGCAAAGGGAGGGATATTTTAGAGGCTGAAATTCCTCATGGATATCAGAGCCACACAAAAAAAATCTCCCTGCACAATCTCACTACTACAGACGGTATTTACACAAACCTGCGCCCAAGACTTTACACAGTGCATTATTCATAACTTAGTAATCTGGCAATGTCATTAAAAGGAATACAGGCCAGTAACCTGCTGCTTTATCACTAGGACAGCATTCAACAACGCACTGCCTGAATGGATCTATCCTCCGATGACCTTGTGGCAGTTGTTTGGAAGAGAGCTATGACGACATATTACCGTTCTTTCTTTCTTTCTTTCTTATTATTATTCCTGACTGTAAATTAATAAAGAAGCTCAATCCCCACTGCGTGTCCAAAACCATGTGTGCTATTGAAGTGCCCCGTGAACAAGATGCTTATCCCCTTTCAACACGATGCCGTGCCGCTGTGTGTGTAACGCAACCATTGGCTCGCTTTGATGCAGTGTCTGCGGGGTTTACAACAGAAATGGGCCAGTCGTGAGTTTACAAACAGCGACAGCTATTGTTCTCTGTAGTTAACCGAGGCAACGTGTCAAGTCAATTTGATTTATGCGTTTTCATACAATGTAAATGTGATGTGATTCTCGCACGCACACTGCACAATACTGAACAACAAAAAAAAAAGAACATGATTGACAATATAAAACCCTACCCAACTGGACCAAACTGTCTGGAACCAGCTCAATGGGGCTTAATGTGAAAGCCCCCCTTGAGATAGATTCAATTAAAGGCTGGCTATGAAGTCAATAGCACCCAAATAAAGTCAAATTAAATAAAAGTATTGCAAATGAAATGTGCTGGTGGCATTAAAGCAAAAGGTTTTTAATTTACTTTTGGCGGATTTAATTTGCGACTGCCCACGGCACAGAGATGGTCATGTTTCAGCTCTGGGTGATATAGTAAAAGCTGTGACCCATAAAATCTTGTCTGCTGACAGCACACAAGGTATAGATATTGACCCGGGATGTTACATTCAAATGAGTGACCTATACAATCTGATCATATTCTGTGCAAAATGATGTGTATTAGGCGATTTTAGGTTTTACATGTGTTGTGTCGATCATAATATCGAATAACGTAAGAATAAAGTAGGATGCACCTTGCAAAACTATGATTTATTTATTTCGTTTTTACCGTTGGGACACGACAGTTTGTCAAATGCACCGCCTTTTGTCGATGATATGACTCACAGATGCAGGACGCGAAGGCCTGTCCCCTCGACGCATTGATATAAACACCATTAACATTCCTGGTGGGAGTTTACTGTGAATGAAGTTTTATTTTGAAGTGTACGGCCGGAATGTGTTTTCTGCGGTGCGATACACACCGCAGCCCACATGGAGCAGCCTGCCTATCACTCACATAGTTTGCGAGTCTTGTTTTGATTAACGAGTTGGTGTTCTGGACAGACGACGTACAATTAACGCATTATGACCAGAGGACGAACCTACACACGTCTTCTAAAAGTCATAAAAGCTTTTCTGAAAAAACCCATTGTCATTGCCATGACATGTAAACATGCACTTTGTTTTGGTAATTGTTTTGGTAATAGAGTTTGATGGATAACATATGGAATGTCAGGACAAGTCAGCTCCATGTATGGGGATGAAGTGTCTTGACTCTATAGGGTTTCATGTGGGCCAGGAAGGGCAGGGCCTTAATTTCCTGTTGAGAGAACTCTAGTTTTTGTTCCAAACGCAGATGCACTTTTAACTTTGGGTTAGGCCAGCCTAGAGTTTGAAAGGACAGGTATATCTGTCAAAAGGAAGACAATGAAGAGGAAGGACGGGTGAAGGGGAAGGATCAACATATGGAATGGAATGGAGTTTCATATATAGAGATTGTTTTTAGGTCAAATGTAGAGTTGCTGGCTGGCTCCATTATAGGCAGATCTGGGTGCTAATCCAGTCTTCTGCATCCAAGTCCTATGCACGGTTTGATGAGGTCAGTGTTGTTATCTACTTCTATGGAGACGGACATAGATGGAGTGCGACACAAGACATGATTGACTGACGGCCATATATGGTGGTGCGACCTGTCACAAGGCATGACAAACTGACAACCATATATGGTGCCGTGACAGAACGACTGGCAGGTTTATCAGGTTTTCATAGTAAAACCGGGCGCAATAAACTATAAGATCATTTCCAGATGTTTTAAACAGGCAAAGTATACAATAATGATTAAAGTGGGTGAAATCCGAAGGGACACAGATGCTTTCCAAGTTTTTTTTTATAAGGTATAGTAAGTGATTTCACTTAACTCAAATATTGTCATTTTTTCTGGCTAATCATCCCTACTATAGAGCGTGGTGACCATATAAGGAGTTCCTCCCCGTCCCCCAGTGAGCCCCTGGGGTCAAAAAACCCCTAGTTTCAGTTTGGACTTTGGGATAAAAGCCTTTCGTCCAATCAGGACCGAGTGGGGGTGCGCCTTGCTGTATATGATGTTGGCCTGTTGCACTTCCCCTCATTGTAGAGTGTGTGCATGTGCACTTCTTACTACCGGGCGGACAGAAGAGTTTTCCAAATCACGCAAATCACTGACTACACTTTAATGGGTTAATAATGCACTTCCCATTCCAATCCCTTCCTAAGCGCAACTTGGACAGACTTTTCTTCGGAGCGGCCATATAAAACAGCACCCGTGCTGAAATGTCAAGTATGTCACATTTGAGGCGAATTAACAAGGAAAAGCCAGCGAGGGTTTCATGCAGTCATTAGCTGCGCCAGCAGGCCAGTCAGGCATCACCATATTTAGCCAACACTGATCTGTTCCAGGTATTCACTGGAGGTACATTTGATACAGTGTGGGCTTAGAAAAAAAGATTTAGGGCCCATTGTAATAATCAACTGACATTTGCGAGAAACTCATGCCAAAAAAGGGGCTGTTTTTTACATCAAGTCTACACTTATGCTATGATTTAGTCTTATTATAATCAATTACAGAGAGCACTGCTCCTTTTTGGAGGATTTTAAGCGCAATTATCTACAGCCCAGTCTAATCAAGTAAACCAAACAAAGTTGCTAAACAATTTAAAAATGGGTTTTCCAGTTCCATTTAAAAAAGAAACAAAAAGGAACGTTTTTGGACATACAGCAACGCTATGTCGGTAAGGGGGGGGGGGGGGCAGCATGCAGGAGCTGGAGTGGAGCGATCGTACTGTGAAGTTTGTACACACTGAGTTATAAATGGATAAAAGAACACCGTGCAGACTGCACAACCACAGCGAAATGGGTCCAATCCAAAATAAGCATCACTGTCATCAAAGTCAACTATCACTTATAGCCAGCCACTGTGGAATACATACTTTTTATAGCACGTCTGCATGGTCGGGCTATTCCAAAAAGATTGTATTTATCTTATCTGCTCGTCTTAAAAATACGCCTGAATTCGGGGGAATGCTTAAGTTGTAACTGTGATTGCTACTTTGCAGTTACCCGGTCGGCATACCGTAGGATGGGCAATTTGGGATGAACATTTCAGTAGTCTACAAATCTTATATAAAGAGCAAAAAAAGTGGTTATTAGCAAACTGTCATGTCCACAAATTACATGGACTGTATGAAGTTTAAAAGTGAAGTGAGTGACAACTTAAGCAACTTAAGAAATGTGGCTAAAATTAAACTGGAAAATACAGAAAGAATAAAGACGAAAGGTGAAGAAGTTGATCGAATGAACATCTCTTGAAAAGCAACTGCCTGCCTCCAACTTGCACAAGCTCCGAACGACATCCACACCTTATAAAATATACATACCAACTACCAAGTATGTATGCATTGTCTGGTTAGGTGGAAAACATTTCATCCCCAATTCACTTCCTTCCACTTCTTGTTTTGCAATTTAGTTTCTCTCTTGGACAATTTTAAAAGGACTCCATTAGTGGCTAGACTTCCAGAGGTTTTTAAGATGTTTTCTTTGTTTGTGGTCAGCTGCGAGAACCCATCCCGCCCCCAACTCCCACCCCTCAGACCACCATCTTGACGACAGATTTCTCCAGCAGCAAAAACACTGATACGATTATTACGAAATTGTATCGGGACAATGCATTGGCTCCTGCAGTATTAAGCTCCATGAATCAACTAGCCATGTTAAATTCAGACGTAGCAATAAATACGACAGACACTAGCGTTCGTTCACAAGGCTCCGCTCTCGGTTCGCTTCCGTTCCGCGCACCGGTGCGTCACCTGCCTGCCAAGGCTGATATGATCATCATGGTACGATGCCATCCGTTTATCCCCTCAGAGGAGATACAACTTACTGCTAACTCCCCATGAACACAACAGCCATAAGAAAAGGGGAGGGAGTGTGTGAAAGAAACAATATTTAGATGGAGATCAAGCAAGCGATAAGAAAAGGGAGTGTAGAAAACTGCAATTTAAATATTGAAAGGATACATAGATTACGTTGTAAGAGAGGTACTTGAGAAGGGATACAGACGCAAGACTGAGGAAAAATAGAGAATGCCGTGTCCTACTAGCCAATCTGAACGCCGACAAAGCATTGCATCCGCAACAGGTTGTGGGCTGGTATATCTGCCATGTTCGGTGCACGAAAGCCATCATATGACAAAAGCATGGATGGATTGGGCCCAGAAGAAGGGAAAATGCAATGTGGATTAAAAGGTTGGAAGCAGGTTGATACTCATCTCCTTCCACAGACATTCCATGGTAATTATGTCATCAACACTAGCGTACAACCGTAAATAAACGCACACACACGCAATAACGAAAACACAAGATACAGTATATTGCATTTTTTTAACAATGCCAAAAATAGTTATTGTCGGTCCGACTTTCGCATCTCAAATTCTGTCCAAACCAACCAAGAACTTACCCGACGTAACGTTTTAGGGCCTGGGTCGGGCATAAACTCTATGGCAGGGGTTTTCAACCGGTGGTCCGGGGACCACCAGTGGTCCTTGAGAGGGTTACACACACACACACACACACACACACACACACACACACACACACACACACACACACACACACACACACACACACACACACACACACACACACACACACACACACACACACACACACACACACACACACACACACACACACACACACACACACACACACACACACACACACACACACACACACACACACACACACACACACACACACACACACACACACACACACACACCTTGCAGGCAGGCAGACACACAACAAGCTCACGCAGATCTCTCTCATGCCCCCACAAGACAAAATACTTTCACTGATAGACCAAATACGACATCTTTATAACACTCTCTTGCATCACTTGAGCCGACTTTGCCTTTCAATTATGTACGACACAGCCAGGAAATCTAAAAATAGCACAGCAAAAACACTCTAGCGACATGTGCAAGGTCCAGTACATGTATAATGAATATAATTTTTATTTCATCCTTTTTGTTTGTTTTAAATCAAGACCCATAGCTACACATACAATTATATTGTGTAATTCTAATAATGCATCCAATCTGACTGATTTTATATGCAATAGACTATACATTAGACTTGTTTCATTATAAAAAGTTAAAAATGTGACATTGGGGTCTCTCATACACAATAAGTTCTACAGCGTCAATCTCCCTGTCCTCATCATGGTGATGGGTTATGATCATATAACACATTTCATTACTTATTTCAATGTTGAGATTCACATTATCTGAAATCGCTGATGTGTGCAGCTGTCAAACGCAACCGCATGTGTTAACCTAGAGACTACCCTTCTACAGCGTTTTAGTACATGTCCCTTCAACAGCCAAGTATGAACCGATTCCAGTAAAAGTTTTTTTTTTCTTTTGCTTCTGCATATGCTATGAGCGAATCAAGGTGAAACAGACATCATGGGAGAAGCTGCATGTTATTGCTTATATATTATAACTAGATCAGCACTCAGTGCCGAGTGCCAACTTGCGCACAAGTAGGCCATGGCCTACTCGTGCGCGAGCAGAGTGAGTGATCAGAGGTACGTACTTACAGAGATCTCTTGAAGAGATACTTACAGAGATCTCTTAATTACCTCACCATTCTGTCATCACATAAACTGGCCAATCAGCGTACTTTGAGGAACGGCGACTGTCAAAGTTAGCCCATCTACAGTATCTATTAGCCTATCTGTGTAAGAGAGCCACACACACCATACAGGCTATTTTTAGTTACACATACACACTTTAGCTGCTTTGAGCTGATGGATTACCCTGATCTCGGACTTCATGTGACCGGCCATGGCCATATATGATGGGTCAGTCATCTATGACGTATGTATGCCGTTAAAGTTGGGTGAGGTTTCAGCCTGATCAGAGCTGCTCCTCCACTTATAAAAAGGCAAAATGACATGCATGCACGCACGCGCACACGTACATGCACACTGCTGTCTAGACTCTTGCAGCCATGCCATAAAAAGAACACAGAAATCGAGGTGTCCTTTACGTCTGTATATATAGGACTTGAATCATGACTTATCCCAAGTATCGCTTTTCCATTTCCACTGCCATTGTTTCCACTGACTTTCTACGCTCTGGAAAATGTGTTCAAATCCAGAAGGATTTTGGTCGTAACTGATACAGCAATGACTCACAGCCAGCTATCACACAACAATGTGAACGACGCGTGAGTGACTAATTACATCAGAAGTGCATGTGCGAGGGTAAAAAAAAAAGATGGGTGATTGAAAGTGCACATATGCTTGTATTAATTAGACAAAGCTGAGGGGGAGAAAATGGAAAAAAAGACACGAAAGCAACAAAACAAAGAGGGAGAATATCAGCACTTAAAAGGATGAAGTCCATTTACATTTAGGTCGTATGCCCTAATGTTCTTATCCATGGCAGGTTACAACAGGTATAAAAGAGGCTGCAGCTCCTCCTAGTACAACAACACTAAAAACAACCACAATGGAAGGAATATGTGCATCACAAGCAAGAAGCCATGGCGTTTACAGGTTTTAGACAATGTTCCTGTGACCCTGAAAGGCCAGATAAAGAATAAAGATCACTCAATGCAAAGTCAAACCACACCACGGTTTCGAAAGTGGAACTCATTTTACTTTAGTACAGAAACTGATTACCATTAGATAAATCAAAAATGTACACTCATTTAAAACAAGCCATGTGGTAGAGTCAATGCAAGACAGTATACTGTAACTAAGGCCAATCAACAGCAATGCAACTACCATTTTAAAAGAAAGAGTTGGATTTTGTTAAGTATATATAACGGCTATCGGTTAAATTGTTATTATTTTAAACATTGGTATCGGCCAAGAATTTCCATATGGGGTACATCCCTACTAGATGTACTACTTGCCTTGTGTAGCGGGGCAGGTAGAGAGGCCATCTGGTAACCAGAAGGTCATCTCAGTATGGTCCGCCCAGTAAGTGTCCCTGAGCAAGGCACTTAACCTGTAATTACTCCCCAGGTGCTGCATTAATGGCACTTCCCCACTCCTCCCAATACTTAGGATGGGTACATGCAGAGGAAAGTGTTTCACATTGTGCATAATGTGCAAGCAACTAATATCCGACATACAAATATGGCTAGGGCACAACATTTAAATTAAATGTTAGCATAATAACCACTACAATTCCGTACATCAGTATATATATATATATATATATATACACTGTATATATATCCGTATAGCAAGGTCCGCTAAGGGTTTGCACTTATTACACTTTAAAGTGTGCAGAATCTATCCCTTATTAAGCCGATGTTTACTTTTAGACCTCACCAGCCCACTTGTTGAATCTGTAAAACAATTTGACCACGGAGTGCAGTTCAATTCAATTGGGTATGAGTGGGCCTTTTTCCTCAAGGTTTGAGCAGAAGCAGCAGCGGGCTGCAGCAAGCGTGGAGAAAAACCCCAGTTGAGGCCCCTCAATGTTAGTTTAATATTGAGAGTGTGCACACACGCGCACACACGCACAGAGTATGCAAAGAAAAAACATATGTGGGCCTCAGACCTGGCAAGAAATATTGAAACAGTTCTCTCTCTTTTTTTTCCCTCTCTCCTTTCTTTCGTTCTTTAATTTAAAGTTGATTGCTGCCGTTCTTCTCTCTATGGCTGTGTAATATGAGTGTGGGGCAGAGAGTACGCAGACTTGGCCCTCCAGTTTGGCAGAGCATTAGGTGGTGTGTGTGTGTGTATGTGTATGTGTGCGTGTCATAATGTTCTTGGCTTGATTCTGGATGTGTGCAAGCTATAGCACCTCCTCCACTCCAGTATAGTGCTCTCTTAAACTACACCACGTCCTCTTCTCTGAAACTACTTCTCAATCAGTCAGACTACACTACCACCTCCTTCTCTATCTCTGAAACTACCTCTCGTTCTCAATCAAACTACAGCACATCCTCTTCTACCCCATTTCACCCAGGGTGTCATCAGTGTGTGACACTGCCATGTTATAAGCTAATGACAAAGTATAAATCCGGCATGATCCTCGTAGATCTGTTCCTTTTGACTGAAGCAAAATAGCAAGTTAAATAGTGAAACTTTTGTTTGCAAATGCACAGACCAGTACTGTTAATATCACGTTATATTAATTAGTGTATTGTCTTGATCGTATCACAGATTCTTGCCAACGCGCACAGCTCTAATATTAACACGGTGATCACTTGGTGAAAGTCAGCCCGAGATCTCCCCTAATTCCACCTCCTCTCCACTTCTCCCTCTGCTCTCCCGCCTCCCCTTCTCCTGAAGCCTACTCCTCTTTTCCCCTCCTTAATTTATCGCCCTGCCTGCTCTCTCTCTCTCTCTCCTCCTCCATTCTCCTCCTCCTCCCGAAGTGCCCCAGGCTCCGTTTCTCTGCAGAGTCTCTGTTTGCATTCCTGCCAAGCTCTATTTAAAGTTTTGATCACTCAACTGGCAGGAGGAATGCACATCTGTAGTTGAACACTCTCTCTCTCTCTCTCTCGCTCTACCCCCCCACCCCCCTCTCTCGCTAACCCAGCAATTCCTGCATCGATAGTAGTTGTGTGTATTTGTTTATCCGTTATGGCACATTAACCTTTATTAGTGTTCAATCTGCAATCGTGCGCATGAAAAACTCAAGAACTAATAGTGTTTATCTCATCAACAGGTAATCCGAATAACATGACTAATAAATGCTTTGTTTTTTTTGTTTTCTTTTTTTAGTTTAGTGCATGCGTGCACAATTGTGTGGATGGATACAGTTGTGCAGATGGATACAGTTGCTAGAGGCACCGCAGTAGTTCAGATACAAAATAGAAATACTGTGCAAAGCAACATCAACCAATAGCCTGCACTGTAGTATGCATGACAACAATAACTGGAACTGCACTCTGTTGAGCGCCAACTTGCGCAATGCACACAGGCCATACATGGCCGACTTAGTAGACCACAAGTACCCCCAACACCTCTACAAGGTAATACTCATGACAATACCTGTGAAATCTTAATTACACCAACATTACATCATCAACAAATCCAGCCAATCGTTTGTTCGCAGCGGTCCGACCGCCCGACCAATCGCGGACAGATTACAGTAGCTTGCTCTGCTTGCTAAGTAAATACAAAATACACACAATAACGGTGCAGTTACAGCATCCACTATCCAGTCCAAAGCTCAGGCAAAATAACAATGCGTGTATGTGTGTGTGTGTGTGTGTGTGTGTGTGTGTGTGTGGGGGGGGGGGTTAAAGGAATGATATCTACAGTATGAAGCGATGATACAGGTGATATCAGCTGCGCCTCCTTTTAACTCTGCCTCTATAAACAAAAATCAGGGCTAAGTCAGACACACACACACACACTCTCTCTCTCTCTCTCCCTCACTCTATGCCACACACACACACACACACACACACACACACACACACACACACACACACACACACACACACACACACACACACACACACACACACACACACACACACTCCAAGCCCCCACCAACATAGAGCCACAGGTAAACACATGCTGACATATTTGCAGAGAGACAGTGCCTTAAGTTAACTAGGATCACAGCAGCTAAACCAAACCAGCCTAAAGCATCAGTACTCCAAGTAATATACCATACAAAAAGAATAGCAGATATAAAATACAGTAATATGTACACTGAAGCCATAAAGGAAGCCAGGTAAACAATGTCAAACACACAAGCTATCTACATTAAAATGTAACTAGACAGATAGACAGATAGATAGATAGATAGATAGATAGATAGATAGATAGATAGATAGATAGATAGATAGATAGATAGATAGATAGATAGATAGATAGACAGACAATGGTAAAACAAAACAACCTGTTGGCTCACTCAAACTAAATACACTGTGTACATGTTTTTCAAGCTTAATTGAATGGAGACATCATTCATATGCCCCCCCATACACACATACAACTTGGAATTACATCATGGCAAATGTGCTGGTGGTGTTTTCACCGTTTAAACTACACTACACTACTAGAGCGATAAAGTAAAGCGCCTCATCATTAAAACACATTCCATCCACACAGGGGAGGAAAAAACAACACCACTGGCTGGAGTATGGATTGGATACAGACTAATTAAAACGTCCCCGTTCCCCAAAAAACAGAAGCGATGTGCTATGAGGACATTTCCCGTTCCGAGAAAGCAGCTGGGAGTAAATAATGTCCCAGCCTGGGACGCTGCTGGAGTTTAAAGAGACATTTAAACAGTGTGTCTATTCCGTCCCTCCTCCCTTGCGTCCCGTCCCGTAGTAGTAGCCGACACAGCGGATAAACTTTTCAGACACCCCCCCCCCCTCTCTCTCTCTCTCCTCCCCAATTCCCACACGGACGCTCGCTGTGTGACATTTTTACCAAAAATGTCCAAAAGAAAACCTACCTTTGGAAGTTCTCCCTCGAGTCAAACGGGCATTTTCCTCTTGTCGTTATTGACTTCCATGGTTTCGACTTCTCGGGTCGGTTTGTTTGTTGTTCGTCGGTCTCAGCCAGGGCAGCCCCGGGTCGGTGTGTGTGTGTGTGTGTGTAGTGTGAGAAGTGGAGGAGAACTCCGCGGGGTTAAAATACTACAGTCCTCACGCCGTACCATCCCATAGACCGAGGGGACGGCGTGCTGAGCCGTGATTGGTCAGGATGGTTGTCGGGGGAACGCTCGCTTCGTGGTTGGCCGATTTGGTTGTCAAAGCAACGGACCGATGCCAGTGGTTCCCAACGTGGGGTTGGGGGACCTCCAAGAGTCTGCGAGGGAGTTCTAGGGAGGTTACCTACCTACTACCTCGTGCCAGCTGCGTATGATAGGAGCTCCTAGCTGTGGAACCAAATGAACCCTTATTTCAGAACCATGGCTAGCTCTAGAAGTAACAGTCAGTTACTGTTACTACGAGTAAAAGCAAATATTTGCATACTGCTTTATGTTATAAGGTGGACCGGTGGAGTATTAATAAAAGTATGATGTGTGGTGGTACTAGTGGAGTGATGTTCCACAAACTGCATCTTAAAAAAATTGGGAGGGAGCTTAACTAGAACTCGCTGCTGGCGCAACATATTAGGGATGCATGCATGCATGGATGGATGGATGGATGGATGGATGGATGGATAGATGGATAGATGGATAGATGGATAGATAGATATAAATTATGGACCCCTGTCCCCTGGGCCGCCAACAGCCAAAGGTCCCCCTACACTGGAGGATTTTTCTACCAGACGCTGCGCATATTGCACACATGCATATCAATTATGGCATATACCTGTAGGTGTGCAATATTCACCTGCATTTCAGCAGTATTTACAGCAAGGGATCGTATGAAATAATAAGTGTGCGCCACTGTTATTCAACCTCAGGGGCCCCCGCCCCTAGCTCAGGGGTCCCTGGGCCAGGGCCCAACGTGCCCGTTGGATAATCCTCCCCCATGCTGAGTAATTTATGCGACAAGACAGGTCCTGAATGAATGACATTATGCAGGAAAGGAAACATTTGCTCATCACCTCCGGTCAGCTGAATAGGCCATGGGGTGTACTAAAAGGTTGCTTGCATAGTATGCAGTGTAGTGGGTCTCAATCTTTTCTGGCTGCGACCCCCAGAAATAATCATATTTGAACTGGGGACCACCCCACCCTGACTATTAAGCACTTGTATGAGTTGAGGCATCACATTTTGTTTGATTCGGTTACATAGATTGTGAGAGCATGTTCACAATGTTTGCTTCTTTGATCATTTGTCCAATGTTTGACCAAAATAAATCACACCCATGTGAAGTGAGGTGTGCTTTTATCATTGTTAAGTTGTTAAGCTGAAATGATATGGATGAAATCCGAAAATCAAAGTATTTCATCATGCCACCCATTTTGATAACTGAACTAGAGTTCAGGCTTACTGTGCTTATTCCGATCTCACACTTGCAGCTAAACCACTCTAAGTGCTAAATTCATAAATTTGTAATTGTTGTGTCTGAGTGAGCTCTGCGGAGACGATGTCAGTATTTAAAAGGGCCCCTTTTAAATACTGTAGCCAAAGAGCATAACACAAATGCCCTATGGTGTCATAAATCTGTTTCATCTCTGGAATGTTGTTGTTACTACATCATTGAGGACGAGGTTTTTTAGGTTGGGTGCCATACAATGTCGCAAGTGGCTCCTTTTCCATTTTCCTGGCATGTACGCCCCGGACAAAAACCCAGTCCCTATTGGCTGCTCTGCCACAGCCCTGCCTGCGACATTTCGAAATATAAAGCCCATTTCTTTAGAACGCTGCTGAGAATTTTGTTTTCCAACTTGCTTGCAGATGTGCCAGTTGCCTCCTCAAATATCCAAAAGCTTCAATTATACTTTTGTATCATTAGATTCTTTATGTACCTGTATCTATAATATTAAGTAATCTCCCTATTCAGGAAAAAAAATACACAAAACCTTATTTCATCTTACAAGTGCAGATGGTGTGCAAGTCTGTATAATATGCTTTCTTTCTGAATATGTGCACAGAACTTTGTTGCCTATACTATAGTATCCATAAACAGAGAAAAAATGTATGCTGGTTTATTTCAGCCACATGTCATGTAATACTCACTGTAATAAAATATAGGTCTCTGGGACAGGTGTGTGGGATGGATGGATGGATGGATGGATGGATGGATGGATGGATGGATGGATGGATGGATGGATGGATGGATGGATGGATAGATGGATGGATAGGGGTCGTCTTATAAGCAGGGTCGTCTTATATTTGGGATAATACGGTATATGGTCAGCTTTTGCTGTAGGGTCAAAACGGCGATTACAATGAAACTAACAAAATTCAGTTTTCCCACTGTTTGACTGTCCCAATAATATTGTTACAGTATGCCCATATGGCCACGGAATGCTTAGGGTTGCAAATAACCAGTATTATTGTGACATTCACAAGGCGTTCCACTTCCAGCGCCTGTCTCCAAGAGAGTGCTGTGTTACATATACGTCCCTTCACCAACTGCACATCAATGGTGCCACAGAGTTTTTCCATTGTTCCCAGGCTCCAGCATGTAACCGAGAGGCCTGATGATGGGGTTCATTTTCTTCAGAAAATGCGACCCAATCTCTGACTCCTTTCACCCGTGCATTGTTATACGTGGATGGTTGGACTATCGTCTCCAGAATAGCCAGCATGGCTCAGAGTAGTACACACAATCCAATTTTGGAGTATAGCAAAGCCAGATGCTCTGCAGTTTGATCCAAGCTTTTGTTTACATATGACAAAATGCTTCAGAAAAACGATTCTGTTGATTTCTTGGAAAATGGACCACTGGGTTTACAACAAGACCCCATAGTTAGTTATATAACGTCTTACAGCAGTTGTGGTGGCAGCCATAGCTGAAAAAGGGTAGAGCGGACATCTGGGAATCAGAAGATGCCTGGCTCCAGCTCCAGCCTGTGTCCCAGATTAGTGCCCGCTGCTTCTAATAGTCAGGGTGGGTCAGTGCAGAGGACACATTTCAAGTATGTGCAAATGTACAATGGCAGAAATAGCCTATAGGAATAGGGACTAAATAATATATCTAGCGTCTAAAACAGGGCTGCCCAAAAGGTAGATTGTGATCTACCAGTAGATCACACAGGACATGCAGGTAGTATAGATCACATCTCCTAAAGTGTATAGATCTGTAACTCTTGACAGCGTTAACATGAAACCAAATGGACCCTTACAGGTCCATTTGGTTTCATTTTACCGCTCTCAAGAGTTAAATTATTTTTAAACATCTGAATTAGAAAATGGAGAGTAATTGTTATTTTGACCAACGTTTGGCCAGTTCTCTTTCCCAATTGTGAACAAAAAATGTGAAAGTTATTAGTTTTGGGTGCGAGAGACTGAGCTCAACATCACAAACTGTCAACTCAAACCCCAAATACTGTTTTCAAACGTCAGTAGTAGCATATACAGGAAAACCTTCCAATTCTCCCCCTCTATTTTTCATTATAAGTGCATTATCCTTAAACACTATAACAGTAAGTAACACCATCACTACTATTTCAAAGTCAAACTATCTGAGGGGTGGGTTACCGAGGCCTGTCCTCCCATCTAGCCTGCGGCTGGCTCGGCATGCAACCACGAATATGGAAATGAGTTGTAAAACCTTTCTCAAAATCTTTGGCGTTGTTACAATTTCACATGTAAGTTATCAAAAGCGAATGAAATGTCACTAATTGATGTTATAGCTAACCTGTATCACATTCTCGCATACAAAATAATGCATGCATCCACCATAAACTGCATGACTGTTTACATCTACCTTGCTCATCACCTGCTGAAATGTTAGACCACCAATTATCATGACAAGAATACGCATATTATTCTGTTAAAGGCACCGTTGAAGTCTTGAAGTCTTGAAGTGACCCAATATCATTATGGAAGGAATACGTGCATCACAAGCAAGAAGCCATGGCGTTTACAGGTTTTAGACAATGTTCCTGTGACCCTGAAAGGCCAGATAAAGAATAAAGATCACTCAATGCAAAGTCAAACCACACCACGGTTTCGAAAGTGGAACTCATTTTACTTTAGTACAGAAACTGATTACCATTAGATAAATCAAAAATGTACACTCATTTAAAACAAGCCATGTGGTAGAGTCAATGCAAGACAGTATACTGTAACTAAGGCCAATCAACAGCAATGCAACTACCATTTTAAAAGAAAGAGTTGGATTTTGTTAAGTATATATAACGGCTATCGGTTAAATTGTTATTATTTTAAACATTGGTATCGGCCAAGAATTTCCATATGGGGTACATCCCTACTAGATGTACTACTTGCCTTGTGTAGCGGGGCAGGTAGAGAGGCCATCTGGTAACCAGAAGGTCATCTCAGTATGGTCCGCCCAGTAAGTGTCCCTGAGCAAGGCACTTAACCTGTAATTACTCCCCAGGTGCTGCATTAATGGAACTTCCCCACTCCTCCCAATACTTAGGATGGGTACATGCAGAGGAAAGTATTTCACATTGTGCATAATGTGCAAGAAACTAATATCCGACATACAAATATGGCTAGGGCACAACATTTAAATTAAATGTTAGCATAATAACCACTACAATTCCGTACATCAGTATATATATACTGTATATATATATCCGTATAGCAATGTCCGCTAAGGGTTTGCACTTATTACACTTTAAAGTGTGCAGAATCTATCCCTTATTAAGCCGATGTTTACTTTTAGACCTCACCAGCCCACTTGTTGAATCTGTAAAACAATTTGACCACGGAGTGCAGTTCAATTCAATTGGGTATGAGTGGGCCTTTTTCCTCAAGGTTTGAGCAGAAGCAGCAGCGGGCTGCAGCAAGCGTGGAGAAAAACCCCAGTTGAGGCCCCTCAATGTTAGTTTAATATTGAGAGTGTGCACACACGCGCACACACGCACAGAGTATGCAAAGAAAAAACATATGTGGGCCTCAGACCTGGCAAGAAATATTGAAACAGTTCTCTCTCTCTTTTTTTTCCCTCTCTCCTTTCTTTCGTTCTTTAATTTAAAGTTGATTGCTGCCGTTCTTCTCTCTATGGCTGTGTAATATGAGTGTGGGGCAGAGAGTACGCAGACTTGGCCCTCCAGTTTGGCAGAGCATTAGGTGGTGTGTGTGTGTGTATGTGTATGTGTGCGTGTCATAATGTTCTTGGCTTGATTCTGGATGTGTGCAAGCTATAGCACCTCCTCCACTCCAGTATAGTGCTCTCTTAAACTACACCACGTCCTCTTCTCTGAAACTACTTCTCAATCAGTCAGACTACACTACCACCTCCTTCTCTATCTCTGAAACTACCTCTCGTTCTCAATCAAACTACAGCACATCCTCTTCTACCCCATTTCACCCAGGGTGTCATCAGTGTGTGACACTGCCATGTTATAAGCTAATGACAAAGTATAAATCCGGCATGATCCTCGTAGATCTGTTCCTTTTGACTGAAGCAAAATAGCAAGTTAAATAGTGAAACTTTTGTTTGCAAATGCACAGACCAGTACTGTTAATATCACGTTATATTAATTAGTGTATTGTCTTGATCGTATCACAGATTCTTGCCAACGCGCACAGCTCTAATATTAACACGGTGATCACTTGGTGAAAGTCAGCCCGAGATCTCCCCTAATTCCACCTCCTCTCCACTTCTCCCTCTGCTCTCCCGCCTCCCCTTCTCCTGAAGCCTACTCCTCTTTTCCCCTCCTTAATTTATCGCCCTGCCTGCTCTCTCTCTCTCTCTCCTCCTCCATTCTCCTCCTCCTCCCGAAGTGCCCCAGGCTCCGTTTCTCTGCAGAGTCTCTGTTTGCATTCCTGCCAAGCTCTATTTAAAGTTTTGATCACTCAACTGGCAGGAGGAATGCACATCTGTAGTTGAACACTCTCTCTCTCTCTCTCTCGCTCTACCCCCCCACCCCCCTCTCTCGCTAACCCAGCAATTCCTGCATCGATAGTAGTTGTGTGTATTTGTTTATCCGTTATGGCACATTAACCTTTATTAGTGTTCAATCTGCAATCGTGCGCATGAAAAACTCAAGAACTAATAGTGTTTATCTCATCAACAGGTAATCCGAATAACATGACTAATAAATGCTTTGTTTTTTTTGTTTTCTTTTTTTAGTTTAGTGCATGCGTGCACAATTGTGTGGATGGATACAGTTGTGCAGATGGATACAGTTGCTAGAGGCACCGCAGTAGTTCAGATACAAAATAGAAATACTGTGCAAAGCAACATCAACCAATAGCCTGCACTGTAGTATGCATGACAACAATAACTGGAACTGCACTCTGTTGAGCGCCAACTTGCGCAATGCACACAGGCCATACATGGCCGACTTAGTAGACCACAAGTACCCCCAACACCTCTACAAGGTAATACTCATGACAATACCTGTGAAATCTTAATTACACCAACATTACATCATCAACAAATCCAGCCAATCGTTTGTTCGCAGCGGTCCGACCGCCCGACCAATCGCGGACAGATTACAGTAGCTTGCTCTGCTTGCTAAGTAAATACAAAATACACACAATAACGGTGCAGTTACAGCATCCACTATCCAGTCCAAAGCTCAGGCAAAATAACAATGCGTGTATGTGTGTGTGTGTGTGTGTGTGTGTGTGTGTGTGTGGGGGGGGGGGTTAAAGGAATGATATCTACAGTATGAAGCGATGATACAGGTGATATCAGCTGCGCCTCCTTTTAACTCTGCCTCTATAAACAAAAATCAGGGCTAAGTCAGACACACACACACACACTCTCTCCTCTCTCTCCCTCACTCTATGCCACACACACACACACACACACACACACACACACACACACACACACACACACACACACACACACACACACACACACACACACACACACACACACACACACTCCAAGCCCCCACCAACATAGAGCCACAGGTAAACACATGCTGACATATTTGCAGAGAGACAGTGCCTTAAGTTAACTAGGATCACAGCAGCTAAACCAAACCAGCCTAAAGCATCAGTACTCCAAGTAATATACCATACAAAAAGAATAGCAGATATAAAATACAGTAATATGTACACTGAAGCCATAAAGGAAGCCAGGTAAACAATGTCAAACACACAAGCTATCTACATTAAAATGTAACTAGATAGATAGACAGATAGACAGATAGATAGATAGATAGATAGATAGATAGATAGATAGATAGATAGATAGATAGATAGATAGATAGATAGATAGATAGATAGATAGATAGATAGATAGATAGATAGACAATGGTAAAACAAAACAACCTGTTGGCTCACTCAAACTAAATACACTGTGTACATGTTTTTCAAGCTTAATTGAATGGAGACATCATTCATATGCCCCCCCATACACACATACAACTTGGAATTACATCATGGCAAATGTGCTGGTGGTGTTTTCACCGTTTAAACTACACTACACTACTAGAGCGATAAAGTAAAGCGCCTCATCATTAAAACACATTCCATCCACACAGGGGAGGAAAAAACAACACCACTGGCTGGAGTATGGATTGGATACAGACTAATTAAAACGTCCCCGTTCCCCAAAAAACAGAAGCGATGTGCTATGAGGACATTTCCCGTTCCGAGAAAGCAGCTGGGAGTAAATAATGTCCCAGCCTGGGACGCTGCTGGAGTTTAAAGAGACATTTAAACAGTGTGTCTATTCCGTCCCTCCTCCCTTGCGTCCCGTCCCGTAGTAGTAGCCGACACAGCGGATAAACTTTTCAGACACCCCCCCCCCTCCCTCTCTCTCTCTCTCTCCTCCCCAATTCCCACACGGACGCTCGCTGTGTGACATTTTTACCAAAAATGTCCAAAAGAAAACCTACCTTTGGAAGTTCTCCCTCGAGTCAAACGGGCATTTTCCTCTTGTCGTTATTGACTTCCATGGTTTCGACTTCTCGGGTCGGTTTGTTTGTTGTTCGTCGGTCTCAGCCAGGGCAGCCCCGGGTCGGTGTGTGTGTGTGTGTGTAGTGTGAGAAGTGGAGGAGAACTCCGCGGGGTTAAAATACTACAGTCCTCACGCCGTACCATCCCATAGACCGAGGGGACGGCGTGCTGAGCCGTGATTGGTCAGGATGGTTGTCGGGGGAACGCTCGCTTCGTGGTTGGCCGATTTGGTTGTCAAAGCAACGGACCGATGCCAGTGGTTCCCAACGTGGGGTTGGGGGACCTCCAAGAGTCTGCGAGGGAGTTCTAGGGAGGTTACCTACCTACTACCTCGTGCCAGCTGCGTATGATAGGAGCTCCTAGCTGTGGAACCAAATGAACCCTTATTTCAGAACCATGGCTAGCTCTAGAAGTAACAGTCAGTTACTGTTACTACGAGTAAAAGCAAATATTTGCATACTGCTTTATGTTATAAGGTGGACCGGTGGAGTATTGATTTAAAAAAAAAAGTATGATGTGTGGTGGTACTAGTGGAGTGATGTTCCACAAACTGCATCTTAAAAAATTGGGAGGGAGCTTAACTAGAACTCGCTGCTGGCGCAACATATTAGGGATGCATGCATGCATGGATGGATGGATGGATGGATGGATGGATGGATAGATGGATAGATGGATAGATGGATAGATAGATATAAATTATGGACCCCTGTCCCCTGGGCCGCCAACAGCCAAAGGTCCCCCCTACACTGGAGGATTTTTCTTCCAGACGCTACGCATATTGCACACATGCATATCAATTATGGCATATACCTGTAGGTGTGCAATATTCACCTGCATTTCAGCAGTATTTACAGCAAGGGATCGTATGAAATAATAAGTGTGCGCCACTGTTATTCAACCTCAGGGGCCCCCGCCCCTAGCTCAGGGGTCCCTGGGCCAGGGCCCAACGTGCCCGTTGGATAATCCTCCCCCATGCTGAGTAATTTATGCGACAAGACAGGTCCTGAATGAATGACATTATGCAGGAAAGGAAACATTTGCTCATCACCTCCGGTCAGCTGAATAGGCCATGGGGTGTACTAAAAGGTTGCTTGCATAGTATGCAGTGTAGTGGGTCTCAATCTTTTCTGGCTGCGACCCCCAGAAATAATCATATTTGAACTGGGGACCACCCCACCCTGACTATTAAGCACTTGTATGAGTTGAGGCATCACATTTTGTTTGATTCGGTTACATAGATTGTGAGAGCATGTTCACAATGTTTGCTTCTTTGATCATTTGTCCAATGTTTGACCAAAATAAATCACACCCATGTGAAGTGAGGTGTGCTTTTATCATTGTTAAGTTGTTAAGCTGAAATGATATGGATGAAATCCGAAAATCAAAGTATTTCATCATGCCACCCATTTTGATAACTGAACTAGAGTTCAGGCTTACTGTGCTTATTCCGATCTCACACTTGCAGCTAAACCACTCTAAGTGCTAAATTCATAAATTTGTAATTGTTGTGTCTGAGTGAGCTCTGCGGGGACGATGTCAGTATTTAAAAGGGCCCCTTTTAAATACTGTAGCCAAAGAGCATAACACAAATGCCCTATGGTGTCATAAATCTGTTTCATCTCTGGAATGTTGTTGTTACTACATCATTGAGGACGAGGTTTTTTAGGTTGGGTGCCATACAATGTCGCAAGTGGCTCCTTTTCCATTTTCCTGGCATGTACGCCCCGGACAAAAACCCAGTCCCTATTGGCTGCTCTGCCACAGCCCTGCCTGCGACATTTCGAAATATAAAGCCCATTTCTTTAGAACGCTGCTGAGAATTTTGTTTTCCAACTTGCTTGCAGATGTGCCAGTTGCCTCCTCAAATATCCAAAAGCTTCAATTATACTTTTGTATCATTAGATTCTTTATGTACCTGTATCTATAATATTAAGTAATCTCCCTATTCAGGAAAAAAAATACACAAAACCTTATTTCATCTTACAAGTGCAGATGGTGTGCAAGTCTGTATAATATGCTTTCTTTCTGAATATGTGCACAGAACTTTGTTGCCTATACTATAGTATCCATAAACAGAGAAAAAAATGTATGCTGGTTTATTTCAGCCACATGTCATGTAATACTCACTGTAATAAAATATAGGTCTCTGGGACAGGTGTGTGGGATGGATGGATGGATGGATGGATGGATGGATGGATGGATGGATGGATGGATGGATGGATGGATGGATGGATGGATGGATGGATGGATGGATGGGGGTCGTCTTATAAGCAGGGTCGTCTTATATTTGGGATAATACGGTATATGGTCAGCTTTTGCTGTAGGGTCAAAACGGCGATTACAATGAAACTAACAAAATTCAGTTTTCCCACTGTTTGACTGTCCCAATAATATTGTTACAGTATGCCCATATGGCCACGGAATGCTTAGGGTTGCAAATAACCAGTATTATTGTGACATTCACAAGGCGTTCCACTTCCAGCGCCTGTCTCCAAGAGAGTGCTGTGTTACATATACGTCCCTTCACCAACTGCACATCAATGGTGCCACAGAGTTTTTCCATTGTTCCCAGGCTCCAGCATGTAACCGAGAGGCCTGATGATGGGGTTCATTTTCTTCAGAAAATGCGACCCAATCTCTGACTCCTTTCACCCGTGCATTGTTATACGTGGATGGTTGGACTATCGTCTCCAGAATAGCCAGCATGGCTCAGAGTAGTACACACAATCCAATTTTGGAGTATAGCAAAGCCAGATGCTCTGCAGTTTGATCCAAGCTTTTGTTTACATATGACAAAATGCTTCAGAAAAACGATTCTGTTGATTTCTTGGAAAATGGACCACTGGGTTTACAACAAGACCCCATAGTTAGTTATATAACGTCTTACAGCAGTTGTGGTGGCAGCCATAGCTGAAAAAGGGTAGAGCGGACATCTGGGAATCAGAAGATGCCTGGCTCCAGCTCCAGCCTGTGTCCCAGATTAGTGCCCGCTGCTTCTAATAGTCAGGGTGGGTCAGTGCAGAGGACACATTTCAAGTATGTGCAAATGTACAATGGCAGAAATAGCCTATAGGAATAGGGACTAAATAATATATCTAGCGTCTAAAACAGGGCTGCCCAAAAGGTAGATTGTGATCTACCAGTAGATCACACAGGACATGCAGGTAGTATAGATCACATCTCCTAAAGTGTATAGATCTGTAACTCTTGACAGCGTTAACATGAAACCAAATGGACCCTTACAGGTCCATTTGGTTTCATTTTACCGCTCTCAAGAGTTAAATTATTTTTAAACATCTGAATTAGAAAATGGAGAGTAATTGTTATTTTGACCAACGTTTTGCCAGTTCTCTTTCCCAATTGTGGACAAAAACGTGAAAGTTATTAGTTTTGGGTGCAAGAGACTAAACTCAACATCACAAACTGTCAACTCAAACCCCAAATACTGCTTTCAAACGTCAGTAGTAGCATATACAGGAAAACCTTCCAATTCTCCCCCTCTATTTTTCATTATAAGTGCATTATTCTTAAACACTATAACAGTAAGTAACACCATCACTACTATTTCAAAGTCAAACTATCTGAGGGGTGGGTTACCGAGGCCTGTCCTCCCATCTAGCCTGCGGCTGGCTCGGCATGCAACCACGAATATGGAAATGAGTTGTAAAACCTTTCTCAAAATCTTTGGCGTTGTTACAATTTCACATGTAAGTTATCAAAAGCGAATGAAATGTCACTAATTGATGTTATAGCTAACCTGTATCACATTCTCGCATACAAAATAATGCATGCATCCACCATAAACTGCATGACTGTTTACATCTACCTTGCTCATCACCTGCTGAAATGTTAGACCACCAATTATCATGACAAGAATACGCATATTATTCTGTTAAAGGCACCGTTGAAGGTGACTCAATATCATTATTTCTTATTATATATTATTTTTTATTATATATATATATATATATATATATATATATATATATATATATATATATATATATATATATATATATATATATATATATATATATATATATATATATATATATATATATATATATATATATATATATAAAATTAAAAGACTTCGTTTAAACTTAGTGTATGGAGTGGGTAACCTTAATGAACAGTACAGTAAGATACAGTATATCCTTTTGTATCTTCTTCATGTTTCATGCACTTTTTCCATCAATTGCAATCATTTTATGATGTTTTTTGTTCATTATTTTGCTCTTTTGATGTGTTTACTATTACATCCAATGCTGCATGACTGTCCTTCCAGGCTATGGACTGTACCCTTGTACCATTGGAGCTTACACCAGACAGGCTTATTTTGTAAACCTTTCCTCCATTGGAGGAGCCTTTTGTCAATCACCTATACAGGCAGTGGGCGGATTCTTACTGTAAACTAGGGATTAGGATATGATGCTCCCACGTAACAATCAGCTGGTGTTGGTGGGCAGCTGCAAAGTTATACCAAAAGACACATAATCCTCTGTGTGGCTGTTGTGGTCATTTTGTAGAACATGCATTTAATCTGTTTGTTTGGGTGGCTGGTGGATTTAAGAAAGGGGACATAAACCTACATGCATGTTTGATTAAATTCTAAAATATTTACACTGCAGTATTTTTGCTCCATCGCTCACCACCAATATACATTTCAACACTGATCACATAAAGCAGGGGTTTTCAACAAGTGGTCCTTGAGAGAGTTCCAGGTGGTCCCCAGGCCAAATGATGGAAAGTTCGTTAACCAAATTTAACTCTTTGAGAGCATAAAAATGAAACCAAATGGACCATTGCAGGTCCATTTGGTTTCATTTTTACACTCTCGAGTTAAAATATTCATCATGTGAATCAGCCCAAGTCTACACAAGAATGTAGAAGATTAATGGTCATTTTGATCTGTATGTTTGACTGTTTTGTTTCCCAAATCCAGCCTGGAATTGTAGACAAAAGAAAAAAAGAGATAATTTTGGGGTCTGTGGGGCTAAAATGTCATCAAATGGTGGTCCGTGGCTTAAATATAAGTGGGCCCTTGTATCAAAAACCCCTGACATAAAGCAATGCCGTGTTACTGCAAAATGTGAGTTTCATCCACAAACAACACTGTTGAACCCGCATAATCCTAGCTAATGATTGTTCATTGAATCATGGAGAAGGAGAGTAGGCCTAGTTATAATCCCTGCACTTCTGGACAGCTCCAAAGCATGGACCTGCAGCTCTAGCAGTGGCCCATCATGCAGCACTACTCCATTGAACTTGACTCTACATTTTGATCTGCCGCAAATTTAATGTCTAAGAATTGTGGCACCAATCCCCAGTCAGTGAAATCAACATTGAGATCAGATTCCCTTCTCTAGTAAAGAGACAAAGTATATCCAGAATTTAGAAACATGATATTTATGGTGTTGAGTGAGGGCCCTTCTGAAAACATCTTGTAGGCTAGGCTATATGATACCGGAAAACTTGATTAAAGGCAGCTACAATTGTCAAGCCAAAGGCCTCCGTCATCACGACGCCTCGATGCCAGGGATATTACCAGAACTCATTCTGAGGAATATCAAAATGTTCTTTTCAATTTGCAAATGATCTCATTGTTCCCCCCGTCATAAAGACACATGCGTTCTTCACTTCTCAGAACCGCTACACAGAGGATAATTTGGACTCATTGTTTGAACAAACAGCCTTAATTGGTAGGGATGGTGATTGATTATTTTCAATTTAAAAGTGCATTTCTTTTTTTTTCTGTAAAACCTCATAGATAACTACAGGGACAACTAACCTCATGCTGTCACAACCAACTCCATCATGGGGTTGGTTGTCACCATGTGTTGGTGCCTTTGATGGTTAAAAACATGTTATTACATGTCGTGGTCTACACCCCTTCCCATGACCAACTGTGGGGGTTTAACAGTGACAAGGGCCACATATGACAGGAAAAGAAATTGCATTTGGCATACCAATAAATTTGGATCAAATAAATACATGAAATACATATGAACTAAGTATCCTTCTAGGCATACTATAGAAACTATAGAATACTATTGTAATAATTACTAACAGGGGCGGATGTAACATCCCAATTGGGAGGGCAGGCGAAAATGGTATGGGGGCGACTTCATCGCCCATGACGCTTCAAGCCATGGGCGATGAAGCCGCACCCATACCATTTTCAGTTACAGGACTTACCTGTATATTAGTCAAGCAAAGCATCAATAATAACATCAGTTGTTGTTGAAGTTGCAACAGTCGCACTACATGCATGAAGCTAAAGGTCTGACTCAGAGAGTTTTCTGTTTTCAATGATAAAATGCTGTTGGTTTAGTGGTGCCACAGCTGTAGTTAGTTAGTTAGTAGCAGTAGTAGTGTTTCAAATATTTTTTTAAATATAATCACTTTAATTTGAAATATCTTGGGTTGTTTTGCATGACATCATGTTTGGTGGGGCAGACTGGGCATTTAGGGGGGCATTGCACCCCCATGATCATGCCTAGATCCGCCCCTGATTACTAAATGTATTGATGACGTCCATGTGATAACCAACCCTAGTCTTATTCACCAGAGACTAGGGCAGGGGTCAGCAACCTGCGGCTCAGGAGCCGCATGCGGCTCTAGAACACAGCCCTAGTGGCTCAGTGGCTGTAGCATCATTACATACACACACTGGGGTGATCTGCACCAAAATAATATAAACATTTCAGTCACCCAATACGCGTTGCACTGTCAGACAGTTGCCAGTTAAAGTAGCTCCTGGCCATGTCAAAAAGCCCAGCAGTTATCAGAGGTGGAGCTTTCAATCTGAACCACCCATTTTCAAAGGTATACTCAGTTTACTATGTCATTAATATACCTTAGAGATGTTGTGTGGTCTAGAAATGGAGTTCTGTAAAACTTTAGAAACTCCATTTCTGAAGAAAGGTTGTCTTTCACCATGTTAATGATTTTTCTTTGAGGACCTTTTTTCTGAAAGTGTGCAAATGGAACCAAATGGACCCGCCAGGGTCCATTTGGACCTTTCACATTTGCACACTCTCTGGAAAAAAATAAATAGAATGCGGCTCCAGACAGATTTTGAATTTAATTTTGGGTCGAATTTGGACCTTTCAACATCTTGGGTTGCCGACCCCTGGACTAGGGGTTCGCATCTTACTGGTGTGTCCTACTGGTGAATCAAATATGGAGTGTGACAGACAGACAGACATACGGTACATACAGACAGACAGAGACATGCACACACACGCACACGCACGGCAAAGACAGCTGGTGTCACTCAGGGTGAGTCAGGGCCAAGTGAGCATGAACTCCAACTGTTAGTTTTAGTTTTAGCTTATTTGTTAGAGTCATTGGTTCTGTCTGCTGCTGATTATGTCAATCCGTCAATCATGTCAATTTAGGAACATGGGAGACTAGGCTCCAGAGCACCTAAGGCACTGCAGTGTTATGGAGATTCATGGATCCTATTTTGATTTACAAACAAAAATCTAGGTTCTACAGTAGGCTTGATAAATCATAGATTTACACACTCCTTTGCAGATAAAACATGGAGTCCTTCGACTGCCACATGTTCTTGAGCAAGAAAACTGAAACCACTTGTTCATACCGTGTTTGCACAGTATGTAACATAACTAGGACTTTATGGAAAGACATAGCACTCTAAAGTGTATAGTATCTTTAGATAGATATTCCACTGTTAGGTTCTTAAGCTTGATGTGTGGGATTCATGATGGCTATGTTTTGTTTTGATGTATTGCCATGTGTTTTGTTCTCGCTTACTGTAAATCGCTCTGGATTAAGTGTCTGCTAAATGCCTAAATTGTAAATTCTAGGCTATAAAATCATGATCAGCTAAATAGGGATATTAATGTAAGCATGTAAGTACAGAATCTTGTCTGCCTGTATTTCATTTGGTGCATGTATTTCTTTCTTTCTTTCTTTCTTTCTTTCTTTCTTTCTTTCTTTCTTTCTTTCTTTCTTTCTTTCTTTCTTTCTTTCTTTCTTTCTTTCTTTCTTTCACATATTACATTTATTATTATTATTATTAATAATAGTTATATTTCTTATGTAGACTGTCCTCTAACAGTTGCAGTTACGGTGCCCTCTGCTGGTCATTGTGACCCATTGTAAGGTTAAGCTAAGCAGTCAGCAACAGAAAACCCTCATGTGCACAAAAATGTGCTTCTTGTTTTCTTTCTGTCTCTTAAAAAAATAGGATAATGAAATACTGCCGTTGAAACTTGCTAACAGCAATTATATCAACATTATAGGCAGACGCATGGGCCTGTGTTATGGTTAAATACGGTAATAAAATAACAAGTAACAAATAATAACTCATCGATGCAAGTTTGACTCAGATCAATGTAGAAGAACATTAATACTATACATGTTCACTTCATACACATACTTATGCATGTACATGCACAAGCACGCGCGCGCACACACACACATGCACACATTCGATATGACCACAACCTTTCTTCTCTCTTTCAGTAGTGAAACCAAGCATGCACACTTTCAATACAATCTTGCAACTTTGATGAATAAAAAGGTTAAACAAATTACAGATATTATTGGTAGTAGTATATTCTGCTGCTTCCTATGGCATATTTTTATTTATTTAGGAGGGGCACTATACAGCTTTAAAAACGCCATTGACAATGTTTTGCCACTGAAACAAGCACCATTCATCACCTGTCGCTTAAGCGAAACATTATTATCGATGATGTAAAATGCTAAGAGCACACTTCACTTCACACATGTGTGATTTTTTTTTCAGAGCCCAAAGAACTCAACCCGACAGACTAGCGTCATTGTTGGCCAGAAGATCAACATACACTTTACTTACTGTCAAATTCATGACAGCTCAGTTCAATTTGAGGCAGCTGGAAGGAACAAAATAGTTGAGATGGCTTGACGTCTCTGATAGCTCTGTGAGATTCAAGCATCACACTCCATATTTATCCTTTAATACTTCAATGGATGATTTGTCCATGTCGGCTTGGAGAAGAAAGTCAAACAGTTCCCTCAGAACCTTCTTCTCTACTGAGGACATGAACATAACCGCCATGTCGAAGCGTCTCACACCTGCAAGACTCCTGAGGATCTCCAGTATGAGTGTTGGTGATTCATTCTTGGTAAAGAATACATTTATACTGCACAAGAGCTGACTGAGAATGTCGGGTTCGAGGGAATTCTGGAAGATGTTTGCGTACGCCTCTGGCTCGATTTGCCTCAGATATTTGTAAGTCGTTTCAGGCTGATTTCCGATCTTCTTGAGGTCGGCTTCAAGCTGAAATACATTGGTGGGAGGAGGTGGGACAACGTGTGATACTTTAGGGGGTGCATCTGGCATTTCTGGGGGACCACCAATATGTTTCTTCCTTATTTTTTTCAGTCCCTCGACATTATTCGGTTCAGGGAACATAACAGGTGACTGCGCAGGGATGTCTGCAATCTCCTCAATTAATGCTGACTGTGCAGGGACGTCTGCAATCTCCTCGATTAAAGCAGACCGTACAGGGATGTCTGCAATCTCTTCAATGAAGGGTAGCTGCGCAGGGACGTCCACAATCTCCCCAATGTTTAGAAGCTCAGAATTGGGGGATGTTGACAAACATGAGCCCCCTCGAACCTCCTTGACTGTGCCAGAGTTTTGGGGCTTGGCAGTCAACACAACCTCCTCAGCCTTGGGCACCAAGATCTTTCCACTGACCTCCTCAATAACAATCCTCCTCAGCGGTTTAGAGGACTGCAAATGAGGTGGTTTGTTGACAGGTGTAATCGTTCTCCTCGGCACATTGTCCTGTGTTGCCAGAAGACCACTATCTCCTATGTCGATCATGATTTTTCGGACTGCATCCAGTGCCTGCTTGTTCCCGGGTTCCAGTTTCAATACGTCCTGGCAATCTTCTTTGGCCTCTGTGAGCTTGCCTAGCGCAACTCTTGCCGCTGCTCTTCGGGCAAATGCCTTGTAATATGTTCTGTCCAGCGATATTGCCTTACTGCAGTCCTCCTCTGCCTCCTTGTACTTTTCCAACTTTAGATTCGACATTGCACGGTTGGCAGCTAAGAGAGCATTAGTGTTATCAGCATCCATGCCTCTGCTATAGCACTCGATAGCCTCATCATACTTTCCGGCTTTGAAATAGGCATTCCCCCTGTCTTTCTGTACAACCGCTTCTTGCCGCCTCTGCTGATCCTCTATTAGTCTCTGATGCTTAGGGTCGACTGCAGGGACCTCCGGGACGTGACTTGGACTTTTGTCACCGTCAAGTTTCAAGGCTTCTTTTATTTTCTTCACTTCATTCTGAGCGTCAGGATTTTCAGGATGAAGCTTGAGAATAACTTCATAATCCTCTAAGGCAGAATTGTATTTTTGCAGGGCGAATCGTGCTGCACCTCTTCGAGCAAATGCTTTCAAGTACTGACTGTTCAACGCGATCGCCAAGTTGCAGTCAGACTCAGATTCAGCATATTTATTTTGTTTGTAGAAACAGGCAGCACGGTTTGTGGGAAGAATAGGATTATAAGGGTCTGCATCCATGCCATTAGTGTAGCATTGTATAGCATCATCATATTTCCCTTCTTTGAACAGCTTGTTACCCATTTCCTTCTCAGACAAAGCTTTCTTTCGATCAACAGTTGGTTCCTCCGGGTCCGAGTCATGGCTATCATCCTCATCAAGCACTGCCAATGCCTCATCTATGTCAAATCTATCCCATGAACTATAGTCAGTTATTCTATGTGTTTTCTTAGTACCTTCTATCTTTGTAGGACCATTGCACATAGACCTTTTCTTGGTTTTCTTTTTATAATCCTTGTTACGCACAGTGGGGAGGTCTTTCGGAACCTCTCCAGGGTTTCCTCTTCGCAGTGCCTCGTCTTTCTTCTTTATTTCAGTTTCCCAACTGTCCAGTTCTCTCACAAAGCTATTTAGATCCTCCGCATTGCGCTGCATTTCAAGAATTTGAAACTCAATACCTTTAGTCCCCTCCATCCTTATTCACAGTTTGTCACTTGGTTAACTTGTATTTCTAACGGTCACAATGCACACTACCAAAGCTTTGCATTGTGAGCTGTAGTACAATTTGGTGACGTTATCGTAGTGATGCCACTCTTACAGGGTGGAGTAACAACTCCATATATGGAGTTCCAACTAAAATGCTCTGCAGTCGGTCAATATACAGTTTTTGGTTTTATAGTAGGGAGACAGGTTCTGATACATCAGGGTTGTTTGTAAAGATTGCAGAAGGATGGTGAAAAAGCCAAAGTTGGTGAAATCGGAAGATCAGGGCTCATGGGAGGGAAGGTGGAACCACGTCAGTAAGTTCCTAGAGAGGTCCGGGCCATTCGCACATCCTGGCTTTGAAGCCAGCACAGAGAGGATGCAGTTTATATCAAATATCTGTGAAGTCCTAGTCATTGGTGCTGGCGGCCTTGGATGTGAGATCCTCAAAGACCTGGCTTTGTCAGGCTTTCGTAAGATCCATGTGATTGACATGGACACCATCGATGTCTCCAACCTCAACAGGCAGTTTCTCTTTCGGCCCAAGGACGTCGGTCAGCCCAAGGCATACGTAGCGGCTGAGTTTATTAACAGCCGGATTCCTGGCTGCCGCGTGGTTCCCTATTTTAAGAAAATCCAAGACATACATGAGCAATTTTACCAGCGATTCCATATCATTGTCTGCGGACTAGACTCTATAGTCGCTAGGAGGTGGGTAAACGGTATGCTGCTGTCACTGCTGGATTACCAGGACGGCGTCCTGGACGAAACCTCCGTCTGTCCTTTTGTTGACGGAGGGACCGAAGGCTTCAAGGGCAACGTTAAGGTAATCTGGCCCGGCAGGAGTCCTTGCATCGACTGCAACCTGTACTTGTACCCACCCCAGGTCAACTTCCCCATGTGCACCATCGCCTCCATGCCGCGGCTGCCGGAGCACTGTGTCGAGTACGTGCGCACGCTGCTGTGGCCCAAAGAGAACCCGTTCGACGACGGTGTGGCTCTGGATGGAGACGACCCACGGCACATCCAGTGGGTGTACCAGAAGAGTCTGGAGAGGGCGGCGGAGTTCAGTATCACGGGAGTCACCTACCGACTCACTCAGGGCGTCGTGAAGAGGATCATCCCGGCCGTGGCGTCCACAAACGCAGTCGTCGCGGCTGCCTGCGTGACAGAAGTTTTGAAAATAGCGTCACGCGCCTACAAGTATCTTGACAACTACATGTACTTGAACTTTGCCGACGGCCTGTACACCAACACGTACGTTTTCGAGCAAAATCAGAAGTGCTCAGCCTGTAGCCTGGTCCCCGTGGACCTCAACGAGTTCTCCTCGTCTTCCAAGCTGCAGGACGTCCTTGATTACCTGACCAAGGACCCCTCCCTGCAAATGAAATCACCCTCCATAACGTCGGCAGTGGGGGGAAAGATGAAAACCTTATATTTGCAGGACGTGGCAGCGATCGAGCAGGTGACGCGGCCGAATCTGTCAAAAACGCTGCAGGAGTTGGGTCTGACGGACGGACAGGAGTTGGCTGTGGCCGACGTGACCTCACCCCAGACCGTGCTCTTCACACTTCGATTGAAACAGGAGGGAGAATTAACTTGAACAGATTAATAATCAGCATCACCGCTCTTAGTTTACAAGCTACACTGGATAACAATCAGATCCGTTCTCAGGGATCTTGAGAACCACATAACAGTAGCACTCTTATGGATGTGTGGGAGACTAGTATATGGATCTGTTATTTTGTCTAGTGTTGTGCACGTCTTGTCTCCTGCCTGCAGGTTACTACTGCGCTGCCATTGGTGGGGAACATTCCCTCCCTCATTCATTGGTCTGCCGCCTATCCTCCAGCAGCTCCTCTGTCTGCCTCCACCTGACCATTTAAATTCCAGGACGAACATGCCACTCTTCGCCGCTGTCATGTTTTGTCTAACTTTAGCATAGTTAGAAAAAACCTAATTTAATCTTGCCATAAATCCTTATTGTTTAAACTAAGGCCTTATTGCTCCTAAATGCCTAATCCAGTGCTGTCGTATTGTGTATGAGCAGGTAGTATTAGTATTTGTAATTTCGGTGTTAGTTCCTCTTATAACAAGCTTCCTCCCCTTGTGCTTTTGTTTGGTGTTAGGTGTAAGAATAGAATAGCCAGATTGCATTATATAGCAGTTAAGTAGTCAGAGAGTGATTGGGTTATTGTTAGGATTTAGAGTTAGGACCCTTTTATTATTTTCATTCCTTTAGGAGCCTGTATTCCTGCATTTTCTTGGTAACTAAACAAGAATGAGTCATTACATCAATGTATAGTTTCACAGAGATCTCAGACTTCTTATGGCCAGCCTATAAAGTCAAAATCTCATTTGCCCACCCATGAGTCCTAGTCCTGGCTGTGCCCACCCACACCTACGCATGATTAATATGAAATAAATTGTGAGTGAGGGTCGCTCTTATCTCCTTACAACATTGATTTCAACATAATTTTTGTTTTAGCCGGTTCTAATGTTTGTTTCTTGCTTTAAAACAAACATGAATCTTGTCTTTTTCGTAAACCTGCATAATTAAAAAACAAAAAACAAATGTATTCATACATCGGCCACATGACACCTTCGTCACTTAGTGGCCTAAACGAACATTAGTTGATAGACATGGCTGGCAATATACTGTACATCATATGTGCTCTAACAACATTGAAAATAATACCGTCACGAAAAATTATGTTTTAACTATCCGTATACAGTATATCTGGACGCAATGATGTGGTCTCACTCTCCTATACTATCTGATCAGGTCAAGTCCTAGACTACAGCATCTACAGTAAAACACCAATTCAGAGTGGCGGCAGTGGCTCAGAGGTAGAGTAACCGGATGGTAACCACAAGGTTGCCGGTTCGATCCCGGGCTCCCGCAGAGTTAGTGTCGATGTGTCCCTGACTCCTGAGCAAGACACTTAACCCCTAATTGCTCCTGATGTGCTAGTAGGTACCTTGCATGGTTTCCACTGCCATCAGTGTATGAATGTGTGTGTGAATGGGTGAATGTGATGCACAATCTATGTAAAGCGCCTTGGATAAAGGCGCTATATAAATGCACCATTTACCATTTAGAGTGCGTTTCAACCCTCGTAACGGACATATTGGATGATTCCTCCTTTCAGAAGACCTCCCTAGTCTCAACATTTAGAAGAAAACAACACAATGCCAGTAAGTGTATTGGCTTACATTGCCATTGGACTTTGATTTGGTGATGATGAACATGACAACGAGGATGGTGGCGGGCCTCTTGGGAACACAATGTAAACAACCAAACTCTCGGTTGTGACTGATGACAATGACACAATGTAAGGGTGTCATGATAAACTCATTTCACGAAACAGTGACATCTCTGTAGCATTTGTAACACCCTATGACTCTGCTTACTCACAGAGATCCACCAATGAGTGGCAATTAAAAACACAAGCAGCACCCTCTGTGGATGACATGACTCTGGCCTTAAGGCATGTGGAAGTTATCTTTGATCAGGATATATGTCTATAAACTCTCACATGAAACAAACATCAAAGACTGAGTTTTCTCATCTTTTGGTCTTGTGTGTAATGTAGTTGCATAAGAGTACAATTTATTTTTGTTCAGCTCCTCGAGCAAGGATAAAGATCTAAATGTACTTTAGTAAAAGTATCACGTGCGTGTGTCTCTCAGCATTTTAGGACGTTGCCTGTGTGACAAATAGAAAATCGTCTATCCTGCTAAGGCCAGGCACACACAACTGAAATGATCATACTTGGCCCTGAAACTCCCACATAATACAAATTAATGCCCATTTCACTTACTTCATCGCAATAAAACGGGAACATACTGTCTCAGATAGATGCAGAAAAATGGTCCATGCATCTGTTAGACCTCTGGCTGGAGTAGGCCTATTATTGGCCTAAAGACGACCAAATGGTCCAGGAAATTGCTGCATGAAAATGGCAAGAAATAGAGGAGATAATTTCTCCCACATTGATTCTCTATACCGGCTCTGTAAAAAGAAGAGAACAGAATTAGAAACCTTTTCTCCTTGTCTACAAAGACCATGTACTTGTCAGGCCCTATCATCTGTAGAGATTCAATTGCACAAGCCGCCTCAAGACACTTTTCATGCAAGAAGTCAATGTTTCCCGCATGTGGCCACATTTTCTGCCATTACATTTCAACTGCTGCAACTTTGTACTGTTGAAAAATAAAAATATAAAATATAAAATGGGAATGCCATGCGATGTGTGGACACGTGTCTGACAGTGCGGTATGGAATAGGTCCATTGGAAATAATGGAGGAGGCTGTTTTGATGGACACCATTTGCAGCCTGTGTGTGTATGGCTTTACCTAAAAGTGCAGTGTGCCTTGGCCACTGAGCAAGCTTTTCGTAACACTGGCGGTGTGACATCACAAATTTGTTTAGCCTATAGTCAATATAATATCAAGACAAGCTGTTTTAAACTTTAGGGCCTAAAGTTGCAGCCATATTTCAAAATGGCCACCAAAGTTGCTGTTGTTTCACACCACTTATCTTTATTCTGGTGACGAAGCAAACATTTTCAACAATGGTAGCCCACTATTTACACCATGTTAGATAATAGTAAAATCCTCAAAATATGTAATATTGTAGACAGTACTACTGTACATGTAGGCTACAAGTGAGCCCAGGACATCAGCTGGCATAGGCCTACTACATGTCATGTACTCAGGGAGACTATAGCAGCAACTAATGTTCTGACCTTACTGGGGATACTGTGCTTCAGAGCTGGTGTTCATGCTGGTTCAAGCTACCCTCATCATCAGACGATGATGAGGGTACATGGAGTCTCAAATATGAGAGGACATCTTTGATGATCTGGGCGATGGAGTCTGTGATGTTACTGATGCAGGAAATGTAAGGGAAAAGAACAGAAGTAATTTAAGGTCAAGGTTGCCATCGTGTGGAGAAGCTTCATCACTACACAAGAACCTTGCCATGGGCATTTGTCTCTCACATTTTTGTTTCATTTAACTACGCAAACTTCACATACAATAGAATGATGAACAGAATTTGTGATGTTAAATGGCTAAATTTCTTCTTAAAGGTAGGGGAAGTGATTTCACTTTTGTCAGATACCCCATAGAAAACAAATGGGGTCTACACACCCTTTGACCCCTAAATATAGCGGCAAGCAGCAATAAGACAGGGCCAAGCAATAGGAAAAAATCCACGGACCATGTCCAACCAGGGAAATATATACAGTATGGAGCCTGGGGCAGGAGCCCTCTATCCAGCTCCACCCGCTTCGACCTCTATCCATCGATTGAATAGACACTTATCAACAGAAATGTTACGATCCAATCGTGCCGGTATAGCAGATATTCAGATACCCGCCAGGCAAGTAGATATTTTGTATTCATTGCATCGGTGGATCACGGATACTACTAGTAGGGCGGGGCGAAGGAAGTTTTACTGAAGTTATGGTTAGGGTTAGGTTAGGTTTAGGCATAAGTCCTTTTAGGCATAAGTCCTTTGGGAGTTGTCTGTCTGAATGTATGTCCCTAATTCTGCATGGGGTTAGCGTGACCCAAAACACAGAGATATGAAATATCTGGTGTAATTTAGCCTTTAATGGACAGTCAAATATAGAATAAGTTAGTGTGGGGGGAAAGATCAAAGGATAAATCAGGATTTTGCTGTATCAGAAGAATATAAATCCAGAGAATTCTCTCTCAGACTAGACCACAATGCAATCATAAATGGGGACAAATGATTGCACAATTTTGTGAGGTGTTCAGTTTGTCTGCCAGCCTTGTCTATTGTTCATCAGCTAGCCGCACAGTCAGCTGGAAGAAATCAAAGCATGCATCATACATGCAATGATGACTCCTCGACTGGCACTGGGCATTGTGCGTGTCTGTCTGTGCTGTGCATGCATTGCGTTGATTCAGGGCCTTTGTGTGATGTTGTCCAACGTCACGTCCTGTTTTGTAATCCTCTCTGTGACATATATGGGCATTGTTTCGGTAACGTGAGAGTGACGTGTATGTATGAAATGTTCTGGACTGGCCGTTCATGTAAGTTCGCACTTTGTTTTCGTTTTTTGCTCGCCGTGAGCCTGACACGTACAGAATCCACCAGCTGAAACCGAGTCACATGTCCACAGAGACACAAAGCCTGTGAAACACACACACACACACACACACACACACACACACATGCACCTACGTACACAGAAAGCCACTGATGGCTGTTAAATCCCTGTGCCGTCATTGCCAGGCAGAAGGTGGGTGTGGTCTTCACTGCCTGGGTAAACATTCCAGAGCTTAAATACTCAACTGCCTCATTCACTGGCACCATTCTGTCCCTTCTCTCTCTCTCGCTGTCTTTCACGCTCTCTATTTCACTGACTCTCTCTCATTCAGCGTAAGGTCTAGTGTTTCTGTGTTCAGTGTAGAACTGAACATTCTGCAAAGTGAAGTCAATCCGGCCTTCTCTCTCCTCTCTCGCCTCAGGGGCCACTTGACTGGCCCTTATTTCCCTCCGACCACCGCTCTAACTTCTGCATAGAAGGTAGGTTTTCATTGCTACAAACTCCGTTCACAGCCCAGATCTCCTCCGTCTGCAGACCTGAACAGAATACACTTTAGCTGTTGGGTTTTCTATACCAAGTTCTCCTCAATTAAGTTCTGTCCTTTCTTTTCTACAGTGATCCACTTTTGCTGCTCCTTCAGAGTTGTCCCCCAGCCATCGAGATGTCTCTACCCGTGTCAGTGCTGCTGTGTCTCTCAGCCATCCAGCTCTCACTCGGAGACCAGCCTGTGGCAGAGGAAATCATCACAGTCAGTGAGTAATACAGTATAAGAACTTTACTAACAGGATTAAAACTGAACAAATGTCAATGTGTTGTTATGGCAGCAAGAGGATAACATAGTGGTAGAGCAAAGGACAGCGAGCAGGAACCTGTTGAAAATAATGGGGACAACTATGCACATGGTTAATGTATGTTAATGTATGTTTTATAATAATCATCCTAAATCACTTGTGTAGTGCATTCAAATTACAATATTTGCATCCAAGATGTAGTAGAGGAAATCGGAAATAGTCTGTAAGTGCATTACACTACTAAGTAAATCTAGTTAATTTCTACCACTGGTGATGACAGAGGCACTGCTTTCTTAGGCACATACAACCACTTACATAATATAAGTGGTTGACAATTAGTGCACAAGAACAGGTTTTGGGACTGTAGAAGAGAGTGTGATGGAACACAGAGTGCACTTATCCTCATCCTATCCCCTGCTTGGGAATGCAGAAAACCTGAAAGCATGAAAGGCAAAGTTCTGAGAAAGGTTTCTAATACCTACATTGGGCATGGCAACAATGCTCATGGCAATTTATCACTGCACAGTTTGCACTATACAAATGATACACAATTTAAAGCATGCAGGAATGATAAATTGCACGATGAACCAAGCTTATTTGGGAGATCATCTCTTTATAGCACACATATGACTAGATTTTCATCACCACTAACCCCCTTATTCGTTAACCTCTTTTTAAACTATTTTAAAAACATTTTTAAATAGTTAAAAGGTCCTGTCTACCAGCTCACATGTCAATAGATTGGCACGTTAAACTGAAAGTTCTTCAAAATAGTAAAAAACGTAGGGGTGGGACTCGATTAAAATGTTTGATCTAATTAATTTGAAGCTTTGTAATTAATTAATCTCAATTAATATCATACCAATATTTGACCCGAGAAGCATTTTTTTTGTGTCAATTAAAACAGGTTGATAGCGTGGGAGTGAGTTTTTCTAAATCAAAACTGTGTCCATACTGCAATGTGATATGTTGAGCATGACGGTTAGAGACAGTGTTAGTAATTTCGGACCAATGGGAGGACGAAACAGTGGGAGTTGGGATCAATGGCAGCCCTTATTGGTTACCCTGATCGGCTTTTTCTCCCATTGTGTGCACCAGTATGATCAGTACCATGAAATTTGTCCAATGAAAAAGGTTCTGTGGTGCAAAATCTATGTGTGATTAAAATGAGTTCCTTTAATCGAGTTATAGTTTCTATAACTGAATTAATCTCAATTAATCAGTTAAAGTCCCAGCCCTAAAAAAGGCAAAGAAGTTAGTAGTAAGGGGTTTAGCGTGTAACGAAAACTGAGCCTACACAGTCTTAACCAGATTCCTTGCATAATATTTCTGCACTACCGTTCTTTGCAGCCTAGTTGTTGACAGTCAATGAACTGGCTAAACTCAAACAAGTCAGAACGAGGCTATTATTCAGCTGTTCCATATTGCGAATGTTCCTATCCAACAGGTGTGCATACATGTTGTAGTCAAGGCCAATCCCTTGCCACCGGCAGAAGCCTGTGACGAGAACAAAGGCCCCAGCCAAAGCAGCAACGATATAAACAGCCAAAGAAATGACCAGGCCTTTAGTCACTATATACGTAACGCATGCCGTTTGCAGACCCTGCCCTCGACAATCACACCGTATTTCACCTTTGCCATCTCTCTCTCTATCCATCTCCCTATCATTAATCATGGCCATATCATCGTCATTGAAATACCTGCCATTCAACACAGAATCGTTTACTCAGTCTGTGTAAATTCATGAACTCACAGTTACCAAGTATGGGTGTAACAAGGCTGAAATGGGCACACTCTCACCAATAGTCCTTAAATGGTCTCCCCGTTGCCTCAGATGTTAAAATCTCGGTTTCACCTCTTCTATAAATGGTATTAATAAAACGTTAACGTAACATTTGGAACAGTTTGTGCATTGCAAGGACAGGAATCTAAAATAATGCCTTTTCTCATAGGGCAAATACATTACTATTGAAGATGCTTAAAGGCGACCCAACAGGGTTGAATAACAGAAAGTGAGTAACTGAATAAGATAGGGTAATCAGAGGCAAGGAAAATGGAGCTGGAGACAGCTAGTGTAGGAGAGGCACAAAGCTGAGAGACAAACAATGTAGCAGGAGAGAAGTATATCCTAGTGTAAAGGTTAACCTGAGAATACAGCTGTGAATCAGTCTGCTAACTGTACAGTGCATGACACAAAGCCTCTACAACATACAGCATACAGTGTTTGGTTTAAGGAGAGGAAATCCAGAAAGATTAAAAGGGATAAATGAAAACGTGTTACTTTGCAAATTGTTTCTTAAAACCGGTTTACTCTCACTTTCCAATGGGGTGTGCCTGCGAGACAATTAGAAAATGTGTTGCATTTACTTAACCTTAACCCTATACCTGCACTCCCTTGCCTCTTTACCTGTCTTTCTATTATTGTTTTTATTTATTTCGTTATTTTTCCCAAACTAATGTTATATAATATTTCCAGTATATCAGGTCGACAAAGAATTTTAATGTTTTTCAAAATAGAAAAAAAAAAGTAGAGAAAAAGAAACTCTAAACATTAGGGAGCTCCATCCTCCGCCGTTGACTTCATGTGGCAGTCTGGTTGGGGAGACTGAGTCACAAGGGCCTGGTTTGGCCACTGAGCTAAAAGAGTTGTCACTGGTCAGAATGATACAGTGCTTATTTTGTTTGGAACGGTGCAGACTGCATTGGTTTACAGTTTGGTTTGGGGAGTATTTTACACTTAAACCTTTTCAAACATTCTATCATAACAGGCCCTAAATAATAACCCTTTCACTAGAACGGTGTACCACCCATAGCCGCCCATAGCTGCTATTGGTAAAAATGGAATGGTTTTGGCATCACAACGGTCGTAATGGTCAGAATTATGACCACATACGTATCTAATATCAAAAGCCAAAATTGCGTATTATTAGTTAGTTTACACTGGCCACTGAGCATAGGCGACTGAGACGAATTTTCAATCCACTCCAATATATTCTTGTTTTATTGAGGTAAGCTAATATAGGCCTATCTGCCTGTCTGTATATTGGTTATGGTGCTTTTTTCCCCCAAAAGGAAATGATTGGAGGTGGCATTTCATTAAAATGTTGTAAGTAGTGATTGCTGTTTTATAGATGGGATACAATTGTGACATCTAGTGGTTGAATGTTGCCTGTTCTGAGAACCTTATACTGTGCCATTCTGGGACATTCCGTCCCACAGAGCCCTACAGTATCTTCCAGCGCCAAATGCTCTCCTAAAAACTCACCTCGCTTCATTAGTATTGCTTGAGGAAAGATGTCAGTGTCAAGCTTGTTTTGAGGGCCGGCCTTTCAGTTTTCCCCTGAGAAAACCCTGTTGTATACCCCTTTAATGTGATGGTAAAGGCTTTGGTTTGGCAGGGCAGAAGAGTTTGGGTTTGGCAAGTGGGATTTCGTTTTAATCTACATGTCCATGACTAATGTTCTGTTCTCTTTCACCCAGTCAGCTGAGGCTGCAAATTGTGAGTCTGAAGGAGCACAAACTCACATCGGAAAGAACACATTGAAATCCAGTTTCCAAGTGTGTTTGTGCACGGTTGTGCCGTGCGCAAGCATGAATACTGTAGGATGTGATGTGTTTCTCTGTGACAACAACTCATCTAAAGCTATACTCTTTAACAGGCCTCAACAGTGTTATCCATTATTTTACTCCTGCAGCTCACTAGGGACAGGCATAGCTACTGTATAGTACTGAGGTTATCCATTAAATAAAAATGTTCAAAAATCTCAAGATTCCAATAAAATAATATCAGATCTACAAGCTCAAAAGGTGTTGCACTGCGACACGGTTTGAACCTACTTCTAGATCAGCATATATTTGGTACGACAGTATATGCAATGTGTCCCACTGGGGTGAGTGTGGAACTATAGTGGCCCAATCCATCTTCATTCCAACCCTGCCCAACCCTGCTGTACAGTGAGTACGGTATGTATGTGTGACCTCGACTGACCGTGTGTTTCTCCCTGGCAGAGAATGTCCACCTTCTGGGCGGCTGGAACGACAAGAGTCCAGAAGCACATGACGTTCAGGCCGCAGCTAGCTACGCCGTGGAGAAGTTCAACAGCCGCTCCAAGGCCAAGAAGAACTTCAAACTGATCTCCATCACTTCAGCAAAGGCTCAGGTTAGATACAGAATACCCACCCACTTCAACGTTATCAAGCGATAATTCCCAGGATGCTGCTTATTAAGCCGAGTTTCAGATAAGATGGAAACCTGGAAATCCTCCATTAGCGTGGCCGGTTGGCCGCCTTGTTTTAAGCCCTGTGTCAGCATGGTGACGTGCTTGCGGTTATGTTTAGGATTAGGGTTAGAGGAGGCAAGTATATTGACCAAATCAACCGCAATAAAGTAGCCAAATGTGAGTTAAAACGGACAATGCGGCTGGCAGCCAACATGCCTGGTTGAAGAACTCGGCTTAATAAGCAGCCTGCTGGGAATACTCGCGTGATTTTTGATAGAATTTGCTAGAATACCATATATAATACAGTAATAGTTATGCTGTTTGGCCTGTTAGCCGCCTTTGCGACGTCAATAGCGACACAATAGTGTCTTGTCCAGTGCATGTACCCCTGTACACCAAGCTGCCTTAAACCATATAACAAAGTTCTGGACTGTCTGCAGGATGAAGCACTGCCTGTCTGCAGGGAAACAGCTGCAGCATCAAAGTAGAATAAACATAGAGGGGGGGAAAAGGCAAAAAAGTTGCCTCTATTACCTTTAAACTCCACATTGTCTGTCTCCTCAGGCTAGTGTTACAGAACACGACTCTTTTACTAACACTAACGTCAACATTACATTTGTCTTTTCTCTCCTTAGGTGACCAACATGATCAACTTTAAGATTGTCGCCGAGCTGGCGAAGACCAAGTGTTTGAAGACAGAGGGACACAAGCTGGACCAATGTGCTCTGGGGAAAAAAGTGAGACAGGCTCTTCCTTTGTCATTCCATGAATATGTTCATCACGCACGCACCCATGCACACACCACTAAGGGTAGATTCTCTGTCTAGTCTAAGCATTGAATAACTTTAACAGTGTGCTACTCCTGCAGTCGCAGACATTTAACGAGCTGCACTAATGCAAGCAGACATTTAATGACCTACTATGCGCCCTAGTAATGTCGCACAATGCAGTACAGTAGCTGTGGCGACGTGGCATGTTTTAAATAGTTCACAGCCTCCTTTGAGCAATACAATACTTTTATTAGGCCCACACCCTTGACAACGGTTCAAACATAATGTCTGTAGCTATGCTACCACTACAACGACTACTGTGACATGCACATGCTGTCAATCCACAACCTTCTTCTAAAGCAGGGGTTATCAGCAGGTGGTCCGGGGACCACCAGTGGTCCCTGAGACGATTCCAGGTGGACCTCAGCTAAATGATGGACAGTTGGTAACCAAATGGAGCCTTATAGATCTGTAACTCGAGAGCGTTAAAATGATACCAAATGGACCCTCACGGGTCCATTTGGTTTCATTGTACGCTCTCAAGAGTTAAATTACACTTGATTTGAACATCTGAATTACTTAATTTCTACACAATTAGAAAATGCAGAAGAATTGTTATTATGACCGACACTTTGCCCGTTTATCTCTCTCAAAAAAACTTGAAAACCCTTAGTTTTCGGGTCCGAGAGACTAAACTCAACATCAAATGCAGACTAAATAGTGGACCCTGGTATGAAAAAGGTTGAAAACCACTGTTCTAGAGCATGTTTCATTGTTTCTAACCTTCCACAGCGTCTGACATGCCTCTTCGAAGTACGTTTCAACCCTCGTAACAACGAACACATACTGGACTCTTCCTCCTGCCAGAAGACCTCCCTGGTCCCTCCACCTGAAGAAAACCAATAAAACACGACCCCTGTGCACTTGTAACAGTGAAGCTATTATTGTTATCATGTCATTAAGGTACTACAGGCGACTTTAGTGTGTACAAACTCTGTGTTTTTAAACAGATTTGAATCCAACTCCACCTATTGGCTCATTATGAACCTGCTGGAAACTGCTGCGCTGTGATTGGCTAAAACGCCGCCTCACCCCCAACACAACCCTGATTTTTGGCTAAAAAGTTGCCTACGATACCTTTAAACTTTCATGTGTTGATGATGATGATATTGATGATGGTTGTGTTTAGTGTCTTTGCAATACAATTTTAACCAAATTTGCAGTTGTGAATGGTCGTTTGTGTATCAGATGACAATGTGCAAAAACATGATTTCATTTGCTGGGGCATATGGTGGAGAAATCTCGCCCTAAACTTCCTGAACCTTAAACTCTTGTGGCCTTTTGAAAAGTAAGACACAAGTGAATTGCAGGGACAATAGGTATTTTAAGATCATCCTTCCTGCGTCTTCGACGCGACAAGGAAGTAGGCGTGCTCTGTCGCAGTTGCTACAGAAGTCCTAAATTGTTAAGAAAACAGGTTCCACCCCTTCCACTGGTGTCTCTGGTTTCCATGGTGACGCTCCTCTACAGCGTACCTCTCGTTGACGAGCACCAAGCCATTCGCCGGTGGCGTCCCACATCACACATTTTTAAAGTCCCACACAAAGTTTCCGACTTAATCACTAAACCCAGGCCCTGTGGGAAGTGGTGCAACGGTGACACCTAGTGGTGAGAATATGCTACTTAATACCGTCTTCGAACACAGTGTCTAAGTGGTTGCACCACTTAAAAATGTGTGTGAGAGCGTGTAGATGTTCTACTTTTTGCAAACTCCTGAGAAATGGTTTTGAATTTCATTTTGTTTGTTTTTTTAAATGTCAATAAATATACAGACACTGAGTTGAAAGTAGTTAAGCCGAATCCCCAGAACTCTTGATGTTTCCTCATTTGTCCAGCCTTGTTAAAATATTTTTTTACAAGTCTGTCTGGCTTTGTGTGGTTTATAAAGTCCTCTCTTAGGGAGTCTTGCCATTAAACAACTCATGCATGCATCACTCCATTCCGAACCACATCATTTCACTTTTAGCACGAGAGAACTTTCCACTTACAAGCAGTTTTTTCTGCCTATGTGTGTGTGTGTGTGTGTGTGTGTGTGTGTGTGTGTGTGTGTATGTGTGCGTGCGTGCACATGTGCGTACACACCCTAATGTAATTGTAATAGTCATAGTGGGAGGTATAAAATGTAGACCTCCCACCTTGATTGTAAAATCCCATTATCTGTAGCAATTTGTAAACACGTCACAGTGAAACGCCTTGTGAGCTTATAAATTTGGTGTAGAGGGGGCAAAAGACCACCTGGGCAACTCCATTGCGTGCGTGCGTGTGTGTGTGTGTGTGTGTGTGTGGGGGGGGGGGGGGGGGGGGGGGGGGGGCAATCCACACTTGCCTTGTACAGCCCATGTTCTCAGCCGACCTGTGACTGCTCGTCAACGGGCACCTTCGTCTTGTTCCGTATTGTACTTTCAAAAATACAAGACGGAACAAATCTTTGACCCGTTATCATTGATCACCATAAAAAAAAAAAAACAGAATGGTCATGGGTTGGTCGAAAACACGGGCTGCTTGTAGAAAAGCCAAGTCTGGACTGGAGACACCTTGTGTGTGTGGGTTAGGGCACACACACACACACACACACACACACACACACACACACACACACACACACACACACACACACACACACACACACACACACACACACACACACACACACACACACACACACACACACACAATTAAAGGTTCCAGAGGGATCCAGAGAAAGTGTAAATAGATTAATAAATATCACAATTATTTATTAAACATAAACCATGATGTGGCATTATTTATAGAAGCATCGAGGAAACCTGTTAATAATAATGTTCAGTTATTGTGCAAAAGATAAAGAAAAAAAGGCAGTATAAAAATAACAACAAAGAAGTACAATTTGTCTATTTTGGGAAAAAAATCAAGTCATTACTGTATGTTCAACCTGCAAACAGAGAGTATATTTTTACATGATACAAATATTTGTGACCAATGGGAGAAAACTTTCCAGCAGAAAAACACTATTATTTTTTTTATTTATGTTTTAATCAAAATTCAAAAATAACTTAGCACAGGCTGACTTTTCACATACTAGAGCACTGTCAGAGCTGAAATTAAAATGTAAATATGAAATAAATGCATAGCTAGGTGTAATGTTAGAGTTTACACTCAGGCTAAAACCGGTGGGTCAAGCTGAGCAACCAATGTCAATTCAAATCTATGCCAACAGATTCCAACATCTTCCATATCACATGAAAAACAAACAAAAACAAAATAAATTCAATGACTTAACCAATGGGCAGATTTGGTCACATTTACTTGATTCACAATTTTACAATAGAAAATCCCTCCCGCTGGGCTGAAATAAAGCAATACAAAGCAAAGAGTGTGTGAAAGGGTTACCTTTTGGATTCATGGTGTGCGATGGTCCTGCAGGCTTTAGGCACTTTTTCTGCATGTTCAGTTCAGTGTGCATGACTTTGATAGATGTCTTTCACAGGCCTCTAAAGATACTGGGTTTGAATCGCACAGTTTGGCTAAAAGCCATGGTTGAACAGGAGCAGTCTGCTTTGTATCTCTGGCATTTAAAGGATACTGCCAATTCATATCCTCTCTTTTGTACCGTCGAGTTACAGTCAGGTGTCCTCTCTGTCTTCATTATGTAATTTAGTGCTATCACTTATTGTCCCCTTGTCTTAGTTTTCTCTGTCCCCTGGTTGTCAGCTGTGCCAAACGTCAAACGCTGGTTTCAATATGTGGGGACGAGACCGGGGACATCTTACAGCTGAGCATCTGGGAGAGGAGTCGGTGTTGGTGATGATACCTGATAAACACAAAGCCAAATCCAGACACAGGAAGTGTGAGAGGAGGAAAAGACAAAAGAGTCATTTAAGGACACTGTTGCCATCATGTGGTAAATCACTGCCACTACATATATTCAGTTTGATGTTCAGGAATGTTGTTAGGAGGCCTAGGGTATTGAGTAGGGGTAGTGTGCACATACCATGATCACAACACTATTCAGCTTTTAAATACAGCCGGGACTGGACAAAAAACAAATGTAGTTCAAGCTCACTTACTTAGTCTACTTGCTATAATGATATATTGTCAAAAATGGGTCACAACCATTATTTTGACAATATATCAGCAACTTTCTATTGTACGTAGAGATGAGTCTGGATTTCTGGCCAAAACTAAATTAATGCAATTATAAGCATAAACCAAAAATATTATAAGGGTAATAAGGGTAATAATAATAATAATAATAATAATAATAACAATAATGATGATAATAATTCACCAATATGTAAATTCTTGGTTTTTATTTGTTTTTTAGTTTTTGTTTTTATTTCCTCCTTTCCTCAATGCAAGAAATAAAGGTTCAGAATCCACAGCTTGGTTGACTACAGATGACCAACATAGTCATTGCAAAATGACTCGGTTAATGTCAGTTTTATTTGCCAAAACCGATGTTGACTGATGAAGACAGTGAATATCGGCCAAACCGATATGTGTATGAATACGTTGGCGCATCACTAAAATAATAATGATGATTCTTATTCTTAATTGTATTTACTTGGTGTGGGTATTTATTTATTTTCTCGGGTAGCATTTATGTTTTCTTACTAACTTGCTAATAACTCTTTGTATCTCTCGGTTCTCCTCTTCTCTGAGTTTCAGCAGGACTTGCTCCAGAATGGGAAGCTCCAGGTTGAGGTACTGAGCCACCTGACCAGCAACAGACACAACACTGTTACTACCATAATAGCTTGTTCCACAGAAGAACAAAAATCTGAAGAGTAAGAGAGGATTAATAACAGCAGCAATAAAACATAAGTGATACAACTGGAAAATTCTGAACACAGTATAGACTGGAATAAAATGCAAGACAAGAATAAAACGGAACAAAAACATAGACCAGAGTAGTGACGGTACCATAAACCAGCCCAGTACCCTGTTCATGCTGGTGGATGCTTATTGCATCCCACAGCTTTAAGCTCATCCCTTAAGCTTTTAAGCTTAAAGCGCTTCCCCTTTTAAGATATAAGTGTAGAACCACATCCACAGAGAAGCGCAAGTGCAAGTACAGCCCTATAGTGGAAGTGAATGGACATTCATGTCCATTCACTTACATCAGCACTTCCGCACCAAAATTTGGCACCCAAATGTGGAATTGCCCATTCCCCGCATGTTATTCTAAATGCGGAAGTAGACACACTTCCGGGTGCTTCAAAACGCCACTGAGCAAAGTTGAAATGAACGGCAAGGGCCGGGCTATCCCTCCAGTTAAGTCTCTATATTTTACTATGCTATGTGTGGAACACTCACATCATTGCTGACTTCCTGTTCATCCCTGTCCATCAGAAAGATCTTCATGATGTCATCCGATGGGCCGTGGAGAATCCGTTCCCACAGGGGGTGGTCACTGGTACCCAATTTCCTCCTTTCTGGAAAAGGTTGGCTTTGTGAATTAGACCCCCCAAGAAATCCCACTAAATTGGCCTACATCAGTTTGTTTTTCATAACTGACAGACATAAATTGTGTTATTTATAAATCGTTATAAATGTTTTTTGGTGAAATGATTAAGAAGAAATGTAAATGGTGTTAAATCAGCATATAGCGTGAATGATAATAACATACCTCCACTTTGGTGAACACAATACAGTGCAAACTCTTGAGGATCATTCTCTATCTGCCAAAGCGTGAGAAGGAAGACAATAACTAAATTAATATTTAAATCCGATTGGTTAGTTAAGGCATAAATATGACAACTGAACCAATGCTTGTCAGATTCCGATATTTTGTGTTTGCGTTTTAGAGTTAAGCTTTGTTTCTGATGGGCAGTCAACTCCTCAGTGATCTATTTTTTGTAAGGCATAAATCTTTTTTAAAGAATAGATAATGTATTTGCTTCCTCTGGATGTCTAATGTGTCTTTTCTTTGTATGCTACAGTATATGATGGCGAAGGTGAAAAAACAGTTGTTGTGCATGTTGGCGATGAGATGTTAGTTTTGCAGATATTTTCATGAAACAATGTCATCTATGTTCACTTTGTACAAAGAACTTGATCAGTGATGCCTACCCTACAGTGTTTTAAGAGCCACACACAGTTTTCAGAAAACTGCCGCCAAACACCGAACACTGAGAACCGAACATCCAACACCACGCGCCGATCGCCTTACTTCCACCCGCAACGCTTACACAAGTAATGAAATGAAATGTAGCTCTGCAATGTAGCTCTGACCAGAGCAATATACAAGATAGCCATAGAGACGATTTAGCCAATCAGATCACCGGTACAAAGCTCATCCCATGGCTCAGCTTGGAAAATTAACGAAAATTAAGAAAACCTGATTGTTCAAACTTGGTTATTTGTGGGGGAAAAAACACACACACACAAAAAAGTTGAATTTCATGTTATTCCCCCTCTAAAGATTAAGCATTTTTCACACAAACTCAGTAACATTCATTTCTTTGGCTGGTGCTGCTGAGTGATTGGTCAAACTCACCTTGAACTTGCTGAGCAACTGTTCTATCACCCGGTGCGTTGTCATCTTACTGGTGATACGAACCTTTGTGGGCGTACCATAGGATGGAGTGAAGATAGAAGTCTGGAATATGATGATGACAGACAGGCAGACAGACAGAACTCCATCAATTTTAATTCTTCAGCAAACACAAACGAGAAGAACAGTCTAAGAAACTTCAACACAGAATACCACAGAATACCCACTTTATAGTTATAGAAATGCCCATTGATAGAGAAGCGGTGCTGTCTCTCCCTCTCTCGCTGTGCCGCTGACTTGCCCCGCCCCTTCCTCCTCTTGACCAACGAGGCGTCACTCATGCAGCGGAACAGGTTGGACTCCGCCTCCAGCTCCGAGGCCTTTGGCCTATCAAGGCGCAGCGTGGTCGACTCATAAATGACTGGGGCTACAGTTTGCATAGAGATAAACACATGGCATTATTAAAGATGGAGTGCTGTGATTTGTCCCTATTAAAACATGATTGCCAAGATTTTTTTGTTATTAGTTGACTAGTGATAAGAAATTAAAAAACGGGGGTCTTATTATTTTTATTATTGATGTTGTTTTAGTCCTACAACATAAATCTTAGCTAGATTACAGTCACCGTAGTTTTCTCTTTACAGTAACAAATAGCATAATAACAAGAACCAAACTCCCACGTAGCTGCAATCAGCAGCAACTGTGTTCCATGGTAATATTGGTGGCAATGGCAAACCATCGGCATAAACAGAAACACAGCAGGATTAGCGACAACAGAACAAAGCAATGAAACGGTGGCTAAACCTGTTTGTTGATCAATTGTATCGTATGACAATATGTCACACAAGATGCGGACAGAAGATGGCGGTGTTTAAAACAGAATGTGTGACATGTAACAAGGTATCTCACTGTTCCATCTACTGTAATAGCCGCTAGCTGATCATGTCCTGGGATCATGTCCCAGGACATGATCAGGGAGGATTTCTGCATCCTTTGATTCCTTTCCACAACATGCATTAACTCCACAGACACATGCAAAACAAAAACAAAATAATACAACAATCACAGCACTCCAACATTTTGGCCTCCGGGCTCAGTATAGACCCTCCAGAAAAACGCAGGGAAATATCCTTGATTATGCGGGCTAAAATCGTGATTGTTGCGGGCAAAAATCCTTGATTATGCGATGGAATATGCGGGTTTTTTAGGTGCAATTATGCGGTGAAAATGCGGAAATTTGCAAAAGTTGCGGAACAAATGTGAAGTATGCGGGAAAATGCAAATTATGCGGGAAAATGCGAAATATGCGGGGACATTTTCAAAAATGCATTTTGATTAAAAAGGCGATTTCTTACACCTTATAGGCATTTGGTTCTTAATGTGCTGTCCTTGAGGGGGTTCCAGGGGGTCCTTAGAAAAATCTATAAATATAAAAATATATTTAAACTTAGGGATATTTTCAAATAGGCCTAGGCATTTGCCTAGGGCCTATTTTTGTGTGAGCTTGTACAGTAGATGCCATGGGCTATTTTCAGGCCCATCTACAAGCTCACACAAAAATATATTTCAGATGGGCATCCACACAGACAAATATATATAGCTGGTCAACCAGATTTAACTCTTTGAGAGCGAAAAAATGAAACCAAATGGACCCTTGCAGGTCCATTTGGTTTCATTTTTACACAAGAGTTAAAATATTCATCATGGGAATTAGCCCAACTTAGTCTACACAACTAGAGAATGTAGAAGATTAATGGTCATTTTGATCTGTATGTTCCAGTCGAGCATCTAGCTCATTCTAGTGCATTTTGGAAGTGCCACTAGTGCATTTTGGATCTTGTCCAGGCTACTAGGTGGCGCAGGCCACCGGGAAAACTCCCTGTACTCCAGATGGCCAATCCACCCCTGGAAAAAGCACACTGAACCAGCTGTAAACTTTAGGCTATAACGACTGCCCCTTCAGCGGAGCTTTTTGATGCTTTAAGAATAGGCTACACTGATTATCATTGCCGTCACCTGGGCTGAGTCTTGGAAGCTTTCCGACGGTAATATAAACTGCGTATGGATGAATGTATTCCACGGTACAGAAACGCAAAAACAGCTAACGAGCCGATGCGATATCAGGATGTGTTGAAGTAAGAAGCAGCAGCTGCGCTGCGCGCGCGCGCACACACACACACACACACACACGTACACGCGCGCTGCACAATGAGAGGGAGAGAGAGAGAGAGAGAGAGAGAGAGAGAGAGAGAGACGGCGCTCATCACCACTGCGCTTCTGTGTGAAAGTGAAGAAATGAGTGAGGTTGTAACTTTATAAACTTTATGCGAAAATATGCGAGGATTATGAAATCACGCGATGCCGACATAATGCGCATATTTTGCGCGGAAATAGGCAAAATACGTAAAATATGCGTGAATTGCGCGCCCTTTTAGAAATAAATTGATGGTCGCATAATGCGCGCCTTTTGCTTGATTATGCAATGGATTCTGCGATCGCATAATCGCGTTTTTCTGGAGGGCCTAAGTGATCAGAATGGGTGGGCCACAAAGATTATCAAGTTGGCCATGACCCAGAAAAGCAGAAACCTTTGCTGCCTCAGCCTGCCTGTGAGTAATTTCCTGTGAGTATCTGGAGACAAATATGATAAGTGGACTGCCAATGCAGTAACTATACTGAACAAAGACCTGTTGAGTGATTGGTCACCGCCGTCTCCTGGACTGTTTCCACCATCTCATCTATTTGATGCAGGTCAACATACTCTCCCCAACGCGTCATACCCCTAGAGAGAGAGAGAGAGAGAGATAAAAAAGGATGTACAGAATATAATTCATCAATCCCCAAAAGAACATCGATCCCCAAATGATATAGCCTATTCAAAGATCTGTGCCACATTTTCACAATTATTCAAAAATAGCAGACCTACAAGCTCACAGCGCGCCACTCGGTGGCGCGCTGTGAGCTTGTAGATCTGCTATTTTTCAGTTGCTAAAGTACCTATAACATAATGCTTAGAACACCAAAACGCATACAGTACAGCAAGGGTTAATAATCCTACCATACTACTTGAGAACATGTGAAAACCTGCTATCTCTTCACAACAATCCAGGTCAAACATCTCCGTGTAGCTGCCCTTTAATCTTGTTTGTCCGCTGAGTTGGAACCGGGTGATGAGTCAACCAGAGGTCAGAACGATACGCAGTGGTGTTTTTTTTTTAAATACCAGACCATGATGAACTTGGCCGCAGGTAAACCATGTAAACACATACTGTATAGGTAAACCAATTTCTCTTCGGTATGGCTATGTGTGGCTGAAATGATTTCCCTCAGGTTTTACCTGATGTTATGCCCCAATTATCTTTGACTGTAAACCACAATGTCTATGTGCCCAAGCAACAACAGAAGACAGAATTGCGCCACGCTGGACACCCACCTCTTGTTTTCCAGAGGGCTGTCCGTGTCTGGACTGATGGGGTCAGATGAGGGGAGTACGTTGGTGAACGGTAGCGCCTGTTTGTCGTCCTGGATTTTGAGCCTGATGGGCCTCTGTACGCCCCAGGAGATGTTCAGGAAGCCTTCCACCACCACCTCTCCTTCGCTCTGTTGGAGGCGCATGCAGGCACACTTGTATGCATGTTCATAGATTTGCAGTGTTTCCCTATATCGCAGTGGTTTTCAACCTTTTTCATACCAGGGCCCACTATTTATTCAGCATTTGAGCCACAGACCACCATTTTGGGACATTTTAGCCCCACAGACCCCCAAACCTAAAGATTTCTTTTGCTTTTGTCCACAATATGGATTGGGAAACCAAACAGTTAAACAACACAGATCAAAATGACCATTAATCTTCTAGTTGTGTAGACTTGGGCTAATTCAGATGATGAAAATTTTAACTCTTGGCAGTGTAAACATTTTTATGCTCTCAAGAGTTACACCTGGGTAACCGACTTTTCATCTGGTTAACCACCTTAGCTGGGAACCACCTGGAGCCCTCTTAAGAACCACTGGTGGTCCCCGGACCACCGGTTGAAAACCCCTGCTGTATACGAACAGGGATAGATTGAAACGGGAATGTCTAGGAATGAATGGTGTAAGGCACAGTGGCTGAAGACAAACATTGTAAACATTGCAATCCTTTATCTCTCTCTAGTAAAATGCATGCCGGTTGTTTACCAACACCACCGCATGACTGACGGATTTCAGCCATAGCAACCTTGTATAAAAGAAAGATGATTTGTCTTCACAGGAAAAAGGCATTATTCCAGCATTAGCATTGGTAATGTACAAACTTCATATTGTATTGATTGTTCTATCAGTGGGCGTTTTTGTCTTCAAATTGGGAAAACCTGAAATCTAATGCTTCTGCAATAAGTATGCTCATACTGTATATGGCACAGTTTTTATGGTGTTTGTATTTCAAATGAAGAAAATGTTATGACTTTATAATATCAATATTCACAGTGAGATCATGTGATTATAGCTACAGTTCTGCCTGAGAGGGTGTATTCTGATCTATGGTGAAAACGATTTCATTTAATTGAACGATGATGCCTGCAGTTTAAAGCCAAGAAAAACAAATTGACATTTTGATCACAAATGATAATTGTGTAGGTGATATTCTGCACCTACTTAACAATTGCACATCAATATCCAATTACGAATAAATGAAACAATATGAAACAAAAAAAAAATGTCTGATAAATATTATTTTCTGTTACACATACTACATTTATTCAGTTCCCAGTATCTGAAATGTCCGCATCTGAAATGTCACTTCGTAAATCAGTCTGACCAGGAGCCTATCCTCACAGGTAGGTGGAGCATATGAAGGTTGAAATGAATCTGATTGGCTTGTGGTTCATGTTTTGTTTGAACAGCATCCAATCAGAAACAACGTGGCTATGTAACATGTGACGTCAGGGGAAAGCAAGTCACGCAGGCTCCAGCCAGAATGAATTGAGAAGTGACAGTTCAAATGTGCGGAACACAGTGAATGAGACTGGAACCCAGGTTAAATATTTGGTCCTGGAGGGCTGCACCCATCTGTTTTATTTTGCTTAGTTTTTGTGCCAAACTAAAAAGACAACATGATAACTTTCTAGAAAACATGGCAGTGTAAACAAATTGCAAGCGCCCATGATGTCACACCGGAATGACCTGAATCTACCTGGTAATAGCTGAGGTGTAGCTGCGTGTTGTCCTTCAGAAAACAGTTGTAGGTGTTCAGCAGGGACAGGAACTCTCCTCTGAAACACAACAAACCAACAACAGATTTGTGGGTTGGCTATTTTCCATGAAGAGATTTGGTACACACACTAGGATAAGAGGAACACACCTATAACAAAACCTCAGGGATGTCGGCCTCCGCCATGAATTTTAAACCAAAAGTATCATATAAACGTTGCCTTTTTCATCCTCACATTGTAGATCCTACAAAACATTTGCTCTGAAAGAATACTGTATTTTTTGCTGCATTCTCACATTCTCCCCAAAAATAGCAAAAAAATGCTATTTTTGGGGAGAATGTGAGAATGCAGCAAAAAATAGGTGTTCAAAAAAATAGAAAAAATAGCTGTGAACGCCTGCTATTTTTCAATGAATGTTAACACACCACAAGTACAGTACAGAATGGTTTAATACAGTCGTTTATACAGTCTGTAGCCTAAACAAGACTCGGATATATTTTTAAAATATTTTCTCTGTGATATTTGGGTGCAGTGCTGGAAATGTCCACGCAAAACACCCCCCCCCCCTTCATCCTCACTGCTCCACCTCATAGTTATTCCCTGTCACATTAGAATATGCATGATCTGCTGTTTTCAGCCGCTTTCATTGGGCTTCTTTGAGAGGGGGTGTGGATTCCATGCATACCAATAACTTGAAGGGTGGAGGCAAAGTTAAAGGGAAAGGGACTCCAAATTCTCCAATATAAGTTTTTCAAGATTTGTGGTGTTTTTACTGTCACCAGCAGCAGGGGCGAAATCCAAAAGCGACCTCGCTCGCGGGCGCCCGTTTTCAAAAGCGGGCGCCCGCTTTCACAAAAACGGGCGCCCGGTTTCACAAAAAACGGGCGCCCGTTTTCAAAAGCGGGCGCCCGTTTTCACAAACGGGCGCCCTTTTCAAAAGGTTATGGTTAGGGTTAGGTTAGGTTTAGGCATAGGTTTACTGAGGTTAAGTTTAGGGTTAGAGTTAGGTTTAGGCATAGCCTAGTTTGTGAAAACGGGCGCCCGCTTTTGAAAACGGGCGCCCGCTTTTGAAAACGGGCGCCCGTTTTTGTGAAACGGGCGCCCGTTTTTGTGAAACCGGGCGCCCGTTTTTGTGAAAACGGGCGCCCGGTTTTGAAAACGGGCGCCCGCGGGCGAGGGCTCAAATGGATTTCGCTGGCTCTCGTCACCAGTGTGTTTTTACCCCACAAAAGGTTTTCATTTTTAAACCGTAGAGCCCATCGTTGAGAAATCTGTGATTTTCTGAATGGTCTCCTAATGTGATGTCTTGAGTCAAGACATCACAGCAAAAGCACATCGTTTTGTGGTGTCATGTATTTTTCCCATAGAAACTCCGGAAACATTCATATCATCTATTTGACAGAATCGAGTATTTTATGCTCATGTTTCACCCTGGGGTCGTGCATGGCTTTGATGAAAGTCTAGTCTTAGTAAACAAGTTGCAACCGTACTCATCTACAAAGTTATAACGTTGTTACACATTGTGAGCTTCTAGATTGTCCATCTAATGTTTGCCATGAAATAGGCATGCTAGGGCTATGATGATGAATGATTCAGTATCTGTACAGTATACAGAAGGTTGTAACTTTGCGGAGTGACCAACCTGGACAGAGTTCTCCCATCTCCTGTAGGAATCACTGGAAGAACTACTGGATTCATCTCACAGCATCTATCTCTGCAGAGAAAGACGGGACACATTTAACATAACATGAGTTGATTAGAACAGATTATAATATAAACATGTGTTACTTGTAATCCTGGAAATGGCTTTGATACCAAACTCAGTGAGTGAAAGAGCTTAGTAGGCCTACATTCTGAGTCTCCATCATTGGCATCGTAAAAACATATATACCAACAACATTATGATCAATGATACAGTACATGATAATCATATGCATGGCAGTAGCCCATATGTCCATCCATAAGCCGATATGTACTGAATGGATTCTGTGGTTTGATTGATAGTACACGGCAAAATCGACAGATTTCCATCCCCCTAATCCTTTTCAAACGCTGAAATTAACACTGAGGATTTCGCTGTGTGTATAGGATAAATAATCTCTGACCTAATATGGATAATGTCACATAATGTGTGGCATCTTCACTTCCCCGGTCTGAAACATTGAAACAAAAACAATGTGCCGTCGAGCAAATGCAAAGGTGATAAATGTGAGGATGTTATAAGATGTAGTCAATGGAACACAGTATGTATTACATGTACGGCATGTTGTGATGGAGGATTTGTACATACTGTAGGTTGTTCTAAGCACAATAAGGAGTATAACGACATGAGCCATGTGAAGATAGGCAGAGGTTCTATTCTGACACATGCGAAATTTGCGAATAAAATGTTAGAACCAGAGCTGTCCAGATACAGACTGTTTTTATGTGCTGCAAGTAACTGCTCATTTATATTGTGTGATGCACACAGGTGTGCCATGCAGCTCAATCAAATTCATGTGACTCAGGCCATGGTTGAGGGTGAGTTCTGATGTGAATCAACCATTTTATGACCTATGACACTTAGACACACAAACACACACATCCCCAGTTCCTCAGTGCTCATATGGTAAGTTGACATGCAGTGGAAAAGTGTACACTCCCTCAGTCACAACAGTTTTACAGTACAGTACAGCTGAATCAAACACATTTTAGTTTGTTGCCTGTTGTATTGTCCGTGCACGCATACCAAAGTGCACCATACACGTATTGTATTTCTACATGTGACGGCTCTAGTTGCCGTGTCACCATATGCCATGTGGCTTTGTTTATCCATGTGTGTACGGCATGCGTCTGTCAACAAAAACATCAGCCATTGAAAAGCAGAACCTTACCTCTTCTAACATCGCAAAATTAGAGCTTTCTTCTCGGTCCCCGATCTTTCTTTCTTTCCTTCTCTCTTTACTCCTTCAGTTCTTTTAATAGCTCCTCACTTGCTTCTCGCACTCCTCTCTTGTGGTTTCTAATCTTCCTTGCGCTCGCTATATTACATAATTTCTTCCTTTGCTGCTCCAGCTCTCACCCTCTCCGCCGTCTACTCTTTAACTATCTTTTCAAGTCTCTGTTCACTTTCATCTCCCTCTCTCTCTCTCTCTCTCTCTCTCTGGATGTGTCCAAGACATTTAATAGCAGTGCTCCACCCAGTAACCAGTGATGACAGTGTAGGACTCAACCATTTGTTTATTTTTTATGGTCACAGAAACTACAGGCTATGCCTGTGTGCAGCACAGCGACTATTGGTACTACTATAGTCTAGTCTAGATCCACGTGGCTCTCTTCTTTCACCCTCTCTGACTTCTCCTTCTGAATGTAATCCACAACAACAGCATTGAAAAGCTTTTTCGTGTAAATCTCTCTTCAATGCATTCTCTCACTCTCTCTCTCTGTCCAAGCCTGTTCTTTCCACTAAAAGAATTTCAGGTATTCCCCCGGCAACTGTCACTACAACACTCCTCCTCCACATCTACAGTAGCACCCAACTCACTATGGTGTGAGTTATACACACATAAAGTATACCTTTCATTATTCACCATGAGGCAAAAAATCAAGTAAAGTTATATCAAAGCCACAGCTAAGGGGATGTAGTTAATGAATGATTACATAAGAGTGCGAGAGTGCAATTCCTACATTTTATCACAAGAACCTTTTGACCAGTGTCGCTTGTTAAACAAAAATCACGCGTTTTGTTTTCAATGGATTCACTTTCAATTAACAAAGGGACATACTGTAAGCGTCTATCAATCTTTTCTGGACGGGCGCACTTGAAATCTTTGTTGGCCCTCCCATCTAACCAGTTAACTCTGGACAGATGGGTGGGCTGGGTTTGTGTTTTGAAAACTAATTTAGCAATATTTTTGTTATATAAATTGATCGCAGTGTTCTGCCAATTATTTGTGGGCCCGCTTACGATTTCCTTGCAACTGTACTTTTGTTTTGATATTATTTTTTCCTTCTTCACTACTACCCAGGGGCGGATTGGCACATATTTTCCCACCGGGACAATTTTGCCTTTGCCAGGCCACCCAGATGTAACTCTTTGAGGAAACCAAATGGACCCTTGCGGGTCCATTTGGTTTCATTTTTACATCCTCAAGACTTAAAATATTCATCATGTGAATTAGCCTAATTCTCGCATTCTAGTACATTTTGGAAGTGCCACTAGTGCATTTTGGATCTTGTCCAGGCCACAAGGTGGCGCAGGCCACCGGGAAAACTCCCTGTACTCCAGATGGCCAATCCGCCCCTGCTACTACCCACAAGTGGGTCTAGCCGGTGCAGTGAGAATCACTGATATACTGTAAATAAGTCACCCCTGCATGCCCAGCTGAGAACTCTGGTCCCTGCTACTCCTTTCATGTGATTGAGAACCAGTGATTATGGACACACACCTGCCATACAGGTCTACAGCAGTGGCTCAGGAAGTAGAGGTTTCCTACTCCACTCCTTATGTGTTTCTAAGATGAGCAAGACACTCTCCTAGCATGCATGCCTTTACTGAAGATGAAGAACAGGTGAAGAACTCTGTTCAAGATGCCCTTAAAGGACAACTTTGATGTTGTTGTTTTTTTCAACCAAGGTCCATGTTTTAGGTTGCTATTAGAGAAAGTAAAGGATGGGTGGTAATTGTTTTACATTTGCGGCTTTCTTTAGTTTTAGGGATTTCAGCTGTTCTTGACAGAGGGAGGGAAGCATTCAAAATTAAAAATTAACCTTAATTTTTTAATGTCTCTAATAACAAGTTAAATCTTGAACCAGGTTGATAAAAACAAACAAACAAAACAATGTTGTCCTTACATGTCCAGAGCCAGCAGAATGGGACTATAGCTAAGGCGACAGAGACACAGCTAAGTGGTAATGACCCGTTGCAGAGACACTGCATACACCATATAGACTTCAAAAGGACACCCAGCTGCACAGCTGACATCGCTGCCTCCCTCCTTGATAAGCCCAAGCATTTTCATGCCCACTTGGAGGTTATTATTACTCTAACACCTACTGTACACCAACACTGGTGGAAATAACTAGGTACAGTACATATACATTTACTTAAGCACCGTACAACAGTAAGATGCTGTGAAGGTAAGAAGCGACCATGCCAAGGCGCATGCCAGGGGTGGATCTAGGCATGGGCAATTGGGCATGGGGGGGGGGGGGGCTAAATGCCCAGACTGACCCACCAAACATGATGGCATGCTAAACAACCCACATTTTCGAAATGAAAGTGCTTATAATTAAAATGTCGTCTCACCACTAAACCAACAGCATTTCATCATTGAAAACAAAAAAGACCTTTAGCTTTATGCATGCTGTGTGTCTGTTGCAACTTCAACAACAACTGATATTATTGATGCATTGCTTACTTGCCTAATAAAAGTCCTGTAACTGAAAATGGCATGGGCCGCACCCATACAATCCCCCCCCAATCCGGAAATCTTACATCGCCCCTGGTGCATGCATCATCGGCCAATGTTGTGTACTGCACACAAGTAGGCCATGGCCTACTTTTCTATGAGCAGAGTGAGAGACCACAGAGCAAGTACCCCTGACACCTCCAAGAGATAATACTCATGACAATAGACCCTTAATTACATCACCTAAACCAGCCAATCGGAGTACTGCGAGGGACAGTCGACGGCCGACAGCCGCGTACCGGTTGCTTTACTTGTGCGTGCTCTGCTCACCCAAGTAATCAGAGCTTGTTCAGTCTCCCCCCTTGTGAAGCAGTAATTGTAAGCAATCTCTAACCATACTTGGCACTATGGCACTGATTTGTCCTGCAAGACCCAGCATGTGTCTTCAAGGCTCCCTAAAGCAAAGTACATCTGCTGTGGTTTTCTTTTCGTGAGCATGTGTCTGTGTCTAATTTTTACCGTCTATGGTGTGCATGTGTGCGTGCCTACTGCCTATACCTACTGTATGTGTGTGGTAGTCTACATTTTTTTGTATTGTAAAGCCAATTCAAGAATATTCAGAAGTCGAATACTCTTGGAGTATCTAAGCATTATCTACATTAATTTCCATTTAAATGTTTTTATTTTTCATGAATGATATATGATTACTGTTGCGGTGTTGAATTTATCACAGGGTAAAGGCTAGCCTGTGTGAAGCACACATTGGTTGGCTATTTGGTTGGCTGTCATTACTTTTATGATGTATACAATAATTTTGCATCAATGCTAACTTAGTTAACAGCAAGGTATCATTTCCACCTTGAGAACTTTGCAGACACCGAACACTACTGTAGCACCATTACTACAGACGTCACAATCACCTTAACTTGAAAATTTGCATTGTAGATCACTAAACCGAGCACTTATTGTAATCCATCACAGAACTAACTTTGTAGGCTCATATACATACAGGTGGTAGTACAGGTGGAGTACATTGTACAGAATGTACACAGTGACTTACAGCCTGAACTTTATTTTATATAATCCATAGCCCGAGGGTGTGAGATTTGTTCAATGGACATAATGCCGAGACACTCTCTCCCGCTCTCTCCCTCTCTCTATCTCTCTAACTCTGTTTTCTCTCGCTGTTGTTCTGTACTAGGCGGGAAATCTCTTGATCAAGTCTGTTTGATTGCCTTCTCAGTTCTTCTGTCTATTTCACACTACAATCAATGGATATTACTACTGCATGGCATCCAGTTTTTGCACAGTTTATTATTTTGATTGTTAAACTTCTATCGATACAAATGTCTTACATGAACTATACTTACAGCACACTGTAATTCTTGTATTCTTAACTGTATGTTTACAGTTAATGTTTACTATAGTGCAATGCACAGTGTATTTAGAGTGTACAGCATGTTGAAAGGTTCTCCATGGTTTCTGTAATACACTTTCAACATCCAATGCTACATTATGCAATATTCTGCTCATGATCTTTGCTTGATCCAGTAACATTATTCATGATGTTTACCTGGGCACTGAAGACTGATGTGTAATATGTTGTGTGAACACACTAAGGCAAGAGACTTGTTCTGCTTTTAAATGATGTGGTGAATATTGATTAAAAACAGCACACTACCCATAATCCTGAGTGTTACTATAACTGCAAATCAACACAGGTCCATTTGGCTATCAAAAAAATACACTCTTGGAGTTACCAATAGATAAATGAACACTAGTATACAATGGATCCTGTGTAGCCATGAAGGCTAAACACTATTTTGTATACTTTTAAGTATTTGCTTTCACTTTCCAATGTCTATGAAATCTTTTGTATTTCTATCTTTTATGTGGTCGGACGGACAGAGAATGCTTCATCATGCACAAGGCCACGCAATCTACGTATTGTTGAAGGTTCATCATTACATGAAACAGATACAGAAACAGCAGCAATTGAACTTTGACCTCCCGCACAGAAACCAACTTTAATCTGCATTAGATCTACTAAGACTATAAGCACCATGTTGTCGAGCAGTCAGTACTGAAGATATTGAACACTAGTTTCAAAAGGGAGCCAAACAAAGACCAGAGAGAGACAGCTTGCGCGAGACAGAGAGCACAAACACGATTCAAGAGGCTACACATGAACACACAACACTTCTACCTTGGGTTACAGTAAATTCACAAATAGCACCAGCAGTTTTTACAGGACAGCATTCTGTGGCCATTAACAGGCACTCCTACCTCAGTCCTGCAGCTTTATGTCACTTGTCATCATTGCTGCTCCATACCCACTTCTCTGTGTGTCTGTGTGTGTTTATACAGTAGGCTAGGTTCATAGTACGCGTGTTGGGAGGTGAGTGAGGCATGGCGTATAGCCGTGGCAGAGCGCAGCCGCCTGGTTAATGATTGCTGGACACGTTGAGACAGCACTGAGAGGGAGGGGCAGGCTGACAACCAGACATTACTCACCTGGATGTGGCTGTCTCTGTGTGTGTGTGTGTGTGTGTGTGTGTGTGTGTGTGTGTGTGTGTGTGTGTGTGTGGGTGTGGGTGTGTGTGTGGGTGTGTGTGTGTGTGTGTGTGTGTGTGTGTGTGTGTGTGTGTGTGTGTGTGTGTGTGCATGCATGCATCCGTGTGTGTGTCAAGATTTCACCCAGTAGAGAGAGAGGCAGTTTGATATAGAGCACACATGCACAGTCAAATGTATGCATGCACACAAACGCACACACTCCCTGGGGTCCGGGAATTGATCTAGGGTTTCCTGTGCTTTGCTCATCCGTTTCACAGAAGCATACATTATCTCTGTATACGTTGTATACAAAGATAAACACATCCAGTGACATTTAAAAGCATGCTGCCCTCTCCCTAAAATAAAAGGAACGGTGATTAATTATTAGGCAAATGCATTTTGGCTATGTGAAAATAATGCACAATAAATACATATATGTTTTAACAAATTTAAAAATAAATCTCAATATGGGCCAATTATAGTGATTATATGTTTTGCCATAATCATACATGTAACTCTACAACAGAGGAGTTCAGCTATAGGTCAGGAGTCTATGGTGTTTGTGTGTATTGTTGTGACAGGTTAAACCAGCCAATAGAGGGCAGCAGAGGGACGTACAACACTGTTGTAGTAGCCATAAGCATCCACCTTGAGCTTATCAGTGTTGACTGGAGTTTAAGGCCTAGTTCATTGCCTAATAATAATATTGACATGCCCAATATACGGAGATGTCGACCAGGTTGAAGGTGGTTACACAATAGCCTATGCAGGTAAACAAATTAACTAATTAGAATATTGTTTAAAAGTTCATTTTCCTCCATAACATAATTCAAAAAGTGAAACTTTCATATATCCTCAAGCCATGGTGCATTAAGTGACATATTTAAAAACGTTTTGTTTTTTTGGAAATTGGAAATACTCATACTAAAGCACAAAAAAGGCCACAGTACTAGGACTACTTAAGTAAAGTTACTTGGTTACTTCCACCACTGCTATCAACCCAACAATAAACACAACAATAAATCTCAATTCGCTGGCATTGCCCTTTCAGAGGAACGTTATATTAGGTGTATATAACAAATGTTCCTCTTTCACCTATTTTTGGAATGGGTTATGTGTACTGTCAAAGGTCAACTATTTACGGTTCGAACAAAGAGCGGCTTCTGTGGCAGGCAACGGCACTCCCGCCTGAAACATGTACACACACACACACGCATGGTCGCACGTGCATATGGGCGTTTCTATAGTACACACACACGTCACCTCGTAAACATGTACAATATTGGGGAAAGAAATAGGAATATTACGGCATTACCTCTTTAAATTACTAATCCTAACATCCAGATCTCAATAAAAACAGCCTCTTTTTTGTTGTGGGAACTGGGAAAATCATGTGTAGTTTCTCAATGTGTGGGGACGTTTTTTGGCCCTCACAAATAAAGCAGCAACACGCACACGCACACACGCACACACACACACACACACACACAGATTTCCTGTGTGACTTCGAGGGTCTCTGGTATTTGAACAGATGTGGCCGTGCAGACTGAATGCGGCCAGATCCCCCTCTGACCTGAACGTGCACTTCCTGCACCGAAAGCTAACACCCAGAGAGAACAATCCTAGTCTGTACCCTCTGAGCACGCACGCACGCACACATGCACGAGCGCACGCACACCCGCTCAAAAACACGATCACTCATGCCCGCAAACTACTACCGCGCACATACAAGTGAAAGTAGACCTATCCACATCAGGGCCAGATTTAGCCAGCCCTACTAGGGTGGGCTGGAAGAATGGGCAACTCCAAAGTTTTTCATATGAAGCAGGGGGTTTCAACCTTTTTGACACCAGGGCCCACTATTTATTCAGCATTTGAGCCCCAGACCACCATTTTAGCCCCACAGACACCAAAATTAAGATTTCTTTTGCTTTTGTCTACAATACCAGGCTGGATTTAGGAAACAAAACAGTCAAACATACAGATCAAACCATTTATCTTCTACATTCTCTAGTTGTGTAGATTTGGGCTAATTCAGATGATGAATAGTTTACTTCTTGAGAGCGTAAACATGAAACCAAATGGACCGGCAAAAGAGGTTAACCAACTTTCCACCATTTAGCTGGGGACCACTTGGAACCCTCTCAAGGACCACTAGTGGTCCCTGAACCACTGGTTGAAAACCACTGATATTACCTTTCATTGGGTGGGCAGGATGCACGTTTGGGTGGGCACTGCCCTCCCCTGCCCCCCTCTAAATCCGGCCCTGATCCACATTTGCACACGGAAACGCAAGCACAATTGCGCACACACACACACACACTCTTTCACAAAGACACTGACAGAAATGTCAGAGGCTGATTCGAGTAGCACTGACTCACTGTGACCTTCACCTTATCTCGGCATAACATACTGACGGCGGCTGCTTCTGTGCGAGCGTTTGCGTGTCCGTGTGTGCGCGTGAGTGTGTGTCCGTGTGTGTGCGTGTGTGTGTGCGAACGGTATACACTTTTTTAATCCTGTAAGCCTGTTACAATTCTGCAACACCTCAATACTGAAACAGCAAAGACATTTTAATAATCTTTTGGGATTTGGTTCATCTCTCAAACTTTATGCATCGTATGAGTGTGTGTACTGTACGCGCATGCGTTCGTTCGTGTTCAACCTGTCGAGAATGCTTTCCGTGGTACATCACTCAGTTTTGGGCGTGCTAAAACAACTAAGCGGAGGCAACGTGATCCCTGCCCTGAGATTCAGGGTATAAGGAACCGAGGTCAGCGCCAATGTAATCCAGCCTGTCAGAAATAACCCACGGCTCACTTTTTTCCCCTTTTTTGTACAACCCACTGAGTACAGGGACGGATTGACCATTGGGCATACAGGGAGGTCTCCCGGTGGGCCACGACCCGTAGGGGGCCGGTGCTATCACGCTATGATTAAAAGCACTGTTTTTCAACTTTTTTGATCCCAGGGCTGACTATTTATTCCAAATTTTGAGCCACGGAGGACCACCATTTGATGACATTTTAGCCCCAACAGACCCAAAAACTAAAGATTTATTTTGCTTTTTGGTCCACAATTCCAGGCTGGATTTGGGAAACAAAACAGTCAAACATACAGATCAAAATGACCATTAATCTACATTTTCTAACTAGACTTGGGCCAATTTAGTTTAACTCTTGAGAGTGTTAACATGTTTACGCTCTCAAAGAGTTGGTTAACCAACTATAACAGGTAGAATTGTGGTGGACCGGTCTAGGCCAAATCACGCTAAAAATGGCTGGGCTTTTTTGGCCCAGTCCGCCACTGACTGAGTATATCTAGTACTTTCCACCCTGGTATTGGGACATGAAGGCCTCACTGGAAGGCTGGTTGTGGGTCAGTGATATAGCTTGAGAACTGACCCCAGCCGGTGTGGGACCGGCTGGGGTCCGACAAGAGACGCAAGAGTGAAGGTATATTACATATTCACTTCCCATTCGCTTGAGTTCTATGCAAGCGGAGATTCTGCTGGCAAAGCAAATTCACATCCTGCATCGGAGTGTGCTTGGAGTGAACTTAGTGCAGATTTTGCAAGTTTTGGATTGGACCACTCCCTTGCACTGGCAACACGTGTGAGTGCATACGCTAAGGACAATGCATGTCAAACATGAGAGCCCACCCCTGAGATCGAGTGGTACGGGCAGATAGGGGCAGATGATAAAGGAATGGGCAGGATGGCAAGAGATGGAGGGATAGGGAGCATAATGAACTAAAGACCCAAAGGGAGAGATAGAGAGAAATGCAGAACAGATGATGACAGAAGAGAGCAGGGCCGGATCTAGGCATGGGCATGAGGGGGGCAATGCCCCACCAAACATAATGCCATGCAAACAACCAAAATTTTAAAGAATTTCAGATTAAAGTGCAACAGACTACAATTGTCTGTGATGTTATTATTGATCCTTACTTGATAATAAGTTCAATAACCAAAAATGCCTGCCCCTCCAATTGGGAAATGTTACATCCGGCCCTGAAAGAGAAGTTGAGTATGAAATATAAATGTACTTTTGCTGCTGATCCTTCTGTGCTCAAAATGTAATGGTACTTTGACTTGTTGAACCAGAGTCCCTTTTTATTGAGATAAGGAGAGTTTCAGGTACCGGTACTTTTCCCACAACACTGATTACAAATCCAGAGAGGAAACGAGTGAATAAAACATGTATTACAGATGTAAAAATGATCAGAGGCGAGGGGAGCATTACTGTCAGAGAGAAAGCATGGAGGAGGACAGTGAGTCAGGGGATAGGATAAGACAACACAGTATGGAGGAAGAGATGAACAAAGCCAATCAGATTACAGGCTACAGATTCAGCCCCGGGTACAGTGTGTGCTTTTTAGTCTGTCACTTGCTTAAAATCTAAACAAAAAGCTCATTGAAAAACGGACAACCATAACGAATTACAATCATAGCTTCAATACAGTGCTAGAAAATGTAAATTTGCATGAGGTTTTACAGACATGTGCTATTTTCGGTTCACGGCAGGGCCAGAAGGCAAAATATTATTCAGACTTGCTGGGGAATTGGTTCAAAAATTGTTAAAAGTAACTTCAGCGTCCTGGACCGAATTAAAGTGGAATTCCACCCATTTTCAACATTTTTTCTGAGAGCGTACAAATGCAACCAAATGAACCCTGCCAGGTTCATTTGGTTCCATTTGTACGCTCTCAGAAAAAAGAAGCGTCTAAAGAAATCCATTAACATGGTGAAAATACATCTTGATGTGATGTCATCAAGATGTTTCACCATGTTAGTGGATTTCTTCAGACCTCCATTTCTTGGGAACACAGAATGGGGGAACGTTTTTATCACCCAGCACCTCTAGGGTATACTAATGACATATTAGAATGTTGAAAATGGGTGGAGTTCCCCTTTAATGGTCCATGGGCACGTGTCTGCTCCCTCCCCTTCTCTGTCAACTAACAGTAGGTACAAGAACTCTAAAGGAGACGCTGCAATTCTGAAGGCTGACCAAAGAGGGCATCGTGAATCCATAGACAGGCTATAGTGGAATTGAAAGTTAAGCATGACCCAAACCATGACCCTAAACTTGATGTTTCAGGAAGTGCAAAAGTACGCAATTGTCAAGTAAATAAAGAAATTACTTTCATCAACATTATTACTTATTATTATAATGTAATATGATTGGATATGATTCACATTGTGAGTTACATTTATTTTTTTTTCTCCAAAATAATAATTACTATTTTCACACGCCATGGTGGAAAAGTGAATTTGAGTGTTTATTCATAATGGAAGACAGGGTTGGGGTCAAAGTTGACTTGCGGACTTGTGATGTGATGTGAAAACAAACATTGTATTTGTCTGTAGTATGTGTGAAGTATTGGATGAAGAAGGGGGAAAAGACATTTAAAGTAACAAAGGGAAAAGACATATTTCACGTAATAAGTAACTAGTTACTTTTGGGAGGAAGTAATAAGTAGTGTAACTTTATTACTTTTTTGAATAAGTAATAAATGAATGTTTACGTAATATTTTTGCGCCGTGCACTCATCAATAAGAGGTCAAGGAAAATGTCCATAAAGTACCGTATGAGACAAAGAACCATAACAAGGATGGAACTAATACCCTTTGTGCTCAGATGTTACTACAGTGCACGGATCAATGAGAGATTATTTAAACTTTAAAGAAGCACAACGGTTAAAACTCACGATGGCATTAGTGGTGGGAGGCATAGTGGTGTGTAGTGCAGACACAAGTCAAGCATGGACGCATGCACGCATTTATCACCACAACCCTGTGGTTGTGGATGCTGTCAAAGGAGCACCAGAGAGGCTGAAAGCTACTGTTCCCCTTTTTCCCCGGTCTTAATGTCTGGAATGGCGGTGCACCACAAATGTTTCTAAGTGCAACGGGACCTGTATTCAGATGAACCATTAGTTACAACGCGTACAGATAATCTGGCCTGCCGTAATGGGATAGCATAGGTTGCCACAACTTCTTGCCAGCTGAAAGAGTGTTCGAGGAAGTGGCTGGTGAACACTGGTGAAAGGTCGATAGTTGTTTGGATTGGTTTGGCTCAAATGAATAATACGCCATACGTCATTGCCATACGTCATTGCATCACTTACTGATGCATACTGTATAATGTGTGGTCTATGCCTAAAGCATTATATTTCCTTGGTACAGGACTTGTTGCTTACAACAACCATGTTACAGTAAGTGTAATGCAGTAATACTGCTATAGGACCTCCAGTGTTTGCTGTGTGTTTGGTCCGGCAATGGATTATTTGCAGCCTAATAGAAAACTGACATTTCTATACGATCTACCAAGTTCACAACAACCTTAATGTAGATCATACATTTTGGAGCAATATTTGCCCCAGAATAGGGACAAATTTTGTCAGTACCCTACTACCCCTTACCCTAAAAGTCTTTGTTTTGTTTTTTTGTTTATTGAACTGTTCAAATAGAAGATCTACAAGCTCACAACGTCTCGATGTGCAACGGCCAGTTTAACAATTTAAAATTATTTTCAAAATAGTAAAAGAGTTAAGGTGCTGATGGGAATAAGGTCCATATGGAGACATAGGGAGATCCCAGATCTCTCAGAGTTAGGGTCGACGTGTCATCGAGCAAGATCTGAACCCCTAATTGCTCCCGATGTGCAGGTTGGTGCCTTGCATGGCGATCTCTGCCATCAATGTATATGGATGTGTAAATGTAATGTACAACCTATGTAATGCGCTCTGGATAAAAGTGCTATAGACCAGCCAACAGGATTCCTTTGTTTAAAGCATTGTCTGTGTATGTCTGAATGCTTCACTGAATACTTTGTTAATGATACGGTCACATAAACCTCTACTTCTACAAAAAAACTATCTACCCAATCTCCCACTCCGTCCCCGGCTGCCGGACTGCTATAAATGAAATCCTCCATTCACCATCCCACACAAACAAGACATTCTTTTTTGTTTTAAAACAACATTCTCCTCATAACATGGAAATCCTGAATCCGAGGGCAAGGGCCCGAAATAGTTTCCTATTTAAACTGTGATGACCATAGTAACCAGAAATCATATGAATGGAACTGGCCCCCATTCATTTGTTGAATGTTACTGTATGCAAACCAGCCAATTCCCAATGCAGCATCAATCCCTGCAACCACTGTGACTCATGCCAGGGATATAAATGTTAGTACAATATCCACTCACAGCTCAAGTGTATCTGTGTGTGCGTGTGTGTGCGTGCGTGTGTGTGTGTGTGTCGCGTGGCCATGTTTGTATATTTCCTCTGCTTTCTGAAGAGAACTAAAACATCTACAGATGTTGTTACTGTATATAGAGTCATGGAGTTCATCTGGAAGTTGCTGCTGCAAAAATCGTTAGGGTTATGCTCACATACTTTGTTTATTTATTTACATAATTGTCCATAGACTCGCTGCACCAGTAGTGAGCAGTATACTGTAGATATCCTACACATGCTCAAACCTTTCCACACACTTTTACTGAGAGGTCGTGACATGTAGAGCTAACAGTGGAATCATGGGGGGTATGTGGGGGGTAAATGAAATGTTTTGTAGTTTTAGACATATTTTACTTGAAAAGTTTTGAAACGTAATGTAAGTCAAACGAGGATTTTGGTACATGAAAACTTCTTCCTCCTTATTATTCATAAAAGAAAACGATTTAAAGGGGAATTCCACCCATTTTCAACATTTTTTCTGAGAGCGTACAAATGCAACCAAATGAAACCTATAACAGGTTCATTTGGTTCCATTTGTACGCTCTCAGAAAAAAGAAGCGTCTAAAGAAATCCATTAACATGGTGAAAATAGTGGTTTTCTTCAGATGCTTCTATATGTGCGATGGGCACTAAACACGAAAACCCCAAATTTGCGGCCGAAGTGCTGGTTGTGCCTTCCACCACAATGTGTGTCTGAAAGGGTGAAAGTAATGCGAGTAATGTGAGTGGTTTTCAACCAGTGGTCCTTGAGAGAGTTCCAGGAGGTCCCAGGCTAAATGATGGAAAGCTGGTGAACCAGATGTAACTCTTTGAGAGCATAAACATGAAACCAAATGGACACGCAAGGTCCATTTGGTTTCATGTTTACACTCTCAAGAGTTAAAATATTCATCGTGTGAATTAGCCCAAGTCTATACAATCAGAGAATGTAGAAGATTAATGGTCATTTTGATCTGTAGGTTTGCCTGTTTTGTTTCCCAAATCCAGCCTGGAATTGTGGACAAAAGCTAAAGAAATCATTAGTTTTGAGTCTGCGGGGCTAAAATGTCATCAAATGGTGTTCCATCCATGGCTCAAATTCTGAATAAATAGTGGGCCCTGCTATCAAAACGTTGAAAACCACTGCATAAAGGCGCTATACAAATGCACCATTTGCCATAAGGCCATGCAGAGAGCTCTGCTTTGGCTTTATTTACTACTGCCTTATTCTCTTGCGTCTCGCATTAAAACGTGTCCCACACCCCCTCTAAGGCCTGCATATTAGTCTCTTAATATGCGTCATTATAAAGATGGCAGCTGAGATAGACATCTATGTTACGGACATTAGCAGACTTGCTGTCTGCACTCCTGATTCATCGAAAGTGTGTGTGTGTGTGTGTGTGTGTGTGTGTGTGTGTGTGTGTGTGTGTGTGTGTGTGTGTGTGTGCACGTGTTGCTTGTACAAGCATTAAAGAGAGACTGTGAAAGACAGACTGTCATGACATCACTCTTTCCACAGGAAGTCAGTGTTTCCAAAGGCATGGTTTTCCACTCTGCAACACAGCAGGGACCATTTGGGTTCATTTTGTACACTCTGAGGGTTAAATTAACACCCACGACTTTACTGTGTGCCTCCCATTGGCCGATATGAATCTCTCTCACGCGCGCACACACACAGACGCGTGCATGCACACGTGCACACACGTGCACACACACTCATTTGCTTGAATGTAGACTTGCTTATTGGCATTGGAATTAATTACAATGAAGTGTTTTATGACCAAAGCGTCAAGATGAGATCATTATAGTTTCAATTTAGATAGATTTACACGTTAAATTGCTTTCACCCTTGCTGTGTGTGTGTGTGTGTGTGTGTGTGTGTGTGTGTGTGTGTGTGTGTGTGTGTGTGTGTGTGTGTGTGTGTGTGTGTGTGTCTTTTTCCCTGCAATTTCTCCCTTTGCGCACACACAGACAGACAGACACATGTGCACGCCTGCATGCACACAAACACACACACACCATCCTGCCAGTGGTAAACTAAATCACTTTAATTATGTCTCCCAAATGTTCCAGTTTTACCAGCAAGAGAAACTGTGTGAAAAGAGTGGGATCTGGAATAGTTTTGTTTTTCACAAGGTGAGTGGACAGAGTACTGTTTTTATGGGTCCATTTTGTACACTCAAGGGAGTTCAGACCATTACTTTGTTTTGAACAGAAAAGTCTTACTGTCATTTATCCCTCAGGGGAAATGTGTTCAGATGCAGAGAATTACAATGCGTAAAATCTGGAATTCAGATCTCCTGAACAAAAGACCAGGCAAATATATTAGATGAAATAGATTGGAGCAGTGGTTCTCATTTCTCAAAGTGGTGCCCGCGACTTCCCTGGCAAAATTAACTAATAAAACTAAAGATTTCTTTTGTTTTTGTCCACAATACCAGGCTGGATTTGGGAAACAAAACAGTCAAACATACAGATTAATCTCCTACATTCTCTAGTTGTGTATAGACTTGGGCTAATTAAGATGATGAATATTTTAACTCTTGGGAGTGTAAACATGAAACCAAATGGAATCCTCTCAGGGACGACTGGTGGTCCCCGGACCACCAGTTGAAAACCCTGATATAAACCTTTTACTGAATACACTGGCTATGATACGGTATGATAGACTTTATGGTTCTTACAGCAGCTCAGACAGAGCTGGAAACAACATCATACACAGAACACACACGCCAACAAATCAGTAAAAGACTAAAAACTATAATTTATCATCGTAAAAAACTAAGATAACAGAATAAATAAATTGCCAGCCACCTAATTCATTGCTAGGAGCTAAATGCACCTGCCCCTGTGCCTCCATGCACTTCTAGACAGCATCTCTTCTCTGCACATTGCATATCGACGATGTGTATCCCTCAAAGATGAAGGGAGTACCCAGGAGATAGACATTAAACACTCCTTGTGAGACCCGTAGCACCTCCACACAGACTTCTATCTAGAGCCAGTTTTGTGCAGACAGAATCCTGCCCCTCCAGACAACCAAACATCTGGCAAGATGAACAGCAAAGCAGAGACATGGCTGGACAGAGGAACCTCACCAACTAGAAAGCCTCGTTAGTGGCCACGCGACCATGGCTGGACAACCTGGAAGTTGCTCCTTACAGACTGCGTACATAGAACTAATAACTTATAAACTCGCATCTATTGATATTCTGCAGCATTAAACAGCCGGCCAATATGAGAAGGTCTGAGTGTGGTTTACGCTGTAGCAGAGCCTCGGGAGGCGTGGCATGCCAACCATTCCAGTACGATCCCAAACGAAGTGTCCTGAGGAATGTATAGGCTAGACGATAAGGCGTTTACAAGTTTACCGTGTGTAGGCACATCTCAAAAACAACAAAGTCAGGAAAAGACATGCATTGGGTGGTGGGAATGAAGCGAGATGCATTCTCTACATGTATATATTTATTTTAGTATTGTTTTGAGTGCATGGTGCAACTACTCCATAGACTATAGCTATGTGTATGTCTAAAAAACATTAAAGAGGAATTCCATCCATTTACAAAAAATCCCTGAGAGGATAGTGAAATACATCCATCAGATGTATTTCACCATGTTAATGATTTTTTCATACCTCCATTTTTAGGAAATACAGAATTGGGGGAACTTTTTTTTTATCATGTCCACACAACATCTCTAAAGGTATATTAACCCATTTAGGCCTGACCTAAGGTTTTTGAAAAACTATAAATATTTATATATCAGCATAAAAAGAAATTGAATATTTGAATACTGTACATACTGTACAGGATCCAAATATGGATTCCCGTCCTTAATGGGTTGAGATATTAAAATGTTGAAAATGGGTGGAGTTCCCCTTTAAATGGTACATTCTATTAGTGTTTGGTACTATTATGAGTATACGTTTTGCTGGCCAGACTTTTGGAGTGTTTCTACATTGCACTGCTGCGAATACAGAGCGAATACACAGAGAGGGGACTTGGGAAAGTGAGACTGTCCCAAATGAGAGAGGTGGGGGGATTGGTGCATGGATCTAACAGAAGGAGGAGAAGGAAGAGGGGAGTAAAGGAGAGAAGATGATGAAGGACGCAGATGGAGCCTCGAGACACTGAGCTACCGAAGACTGCTAAAGACATACACACATGCACACTGCACGCACACGATAGGAGAAACTATCCAAACATTCACATCCAATCATTCCCAGTATGAAAAGATCACAGGTCTGTGCACGCCCGTGCACGTGTGTATGTGTGTGTGTGTGTGCGCGTGTGTATAACGCTGATCTTGTGGAATCAAGGCAGAGTGCAAGCAGCCCTGTAATCACTGTGCAGTCTCATGCCTGCTCAGTGTATCTGACTGGGACCAGCTGGCTAATATCATGGTTACTGTGGTTCACTGCTGATTCAAGCAGATGGGGTCCTTCCTCTGTGGTTTTCAACAGGTGGTCCGGGGACCACCAGTGGTCCCTGAGAAGGTTCCAGGTGGTCCCCAGGCTAAATGATGCAAAGTAGGTTAACCAGATGTAACTCTTGAGAGTGTAAAAATGTAAAAATGAAACCAAATGGACCCTTGCGGGTCCATTTGGTTTCATTTTTACACTCTCAAGAGTTAAAATATTCATCATGTGAATTAGCACCACTTAATTAAGAAGTTTACACTGTTTTGTTGGAAAAAAATACAGCCTGGAATTGTGGACAAAACCAAAAGAATTCTTTAATTTTAGGTCTTTGGTGTGAAAATGTAATCAAATGGCGGTCCGTGGCTCAAATGCTGAATATTTCAAAAAGTTTGAAAACCCCTGCTCTGTGGTGTCTGTATGTGTGTGTGTGTGTGTGTGTGTGTGTGTGTGTGTGTGTGTGTGTGTGTGTGTGTGTGTGCGTGTGCGGTGAGAAAAGAAGAAACAGAGAAAGGCCAATGGCCTGAAAGATGAGCGACGTAGGGCGAGTTAGAGGGGTTAAGGAGGAGAAAAAACACCAAGACGCAGGGTCAGGGTGAGAGAAAGAACGGTGACGTGACGACAGCTTGACACAACATACTGTATGCGAGAATGCATGCGGCACGAACACTGTAAATGTATGCGAGAAAATAAAAACGCACATACGTATGAAGTGATGGTCACCTGGTAGTAACTAAACAATCCACCAAAAGTGGAAGGAGCAGCACACCAAATAAAATACAGGACCAGGCTCAAATCCGATTATCCATTTAATTAACACTGACGCGTTTCGGCCAAAGCCTTCATCAGAGCAATTGCTCTGATGAAGGCTTCGGCCGAAACGCGTCAGTGTTATTAAATGTTATCTCACTCGCTACAGACAGAAGGTAGGCTCCTGGCCCATGGGCCTCATGGCTCGACAAGGCTTACTTAAGACTTGGCTGCCATATATGTCATATATGCCTATCTGTCTATCCTTCCAACCCAGGGGTCTGGGAAAAGTAAGTGTATATAACTTGCAAGCAGGGCTTTGATAATGTTAAACAGTTAAGTTTGTCAACACTGATCACCAGCTAATTCATGACATTCATTGCCATAGAAGAGCCAAAAAAAGACATGCACATCGAACCTGTACTAGGGCAGGTGCCGAGCAGCACAACAGTTGAAACAAGAATAGTAAAGAAACAGCTAGCTCACTGAGGGCTCAGATGCTGAAATATGCCTTTACTGCACCATCAAGGTGACTGTGACGTTTCGAGCACAATGCTCTTCCTCAGACACATTTATTGCCATACAGCCATATTGCAGCCTTTTGAACAATATACCTATCGTGTTCGACCAATATATTACAATGTAGATATACAATATATTGAATACACCACTACCATACTTGCTATTGCTCAACATATGCAAGTTGGCATCTGGCAGTGTGTACATACTGGGGACCCATACTCAACATTTCTAACATAAAGCCTTGGTGTACTCAACATGCCTGAGTTCACATTCTGGCCAATGGACTACAGTGGTATGTTTTTGTGAGATTAGCCAGGGACAGACAGACCGACCAACAAACCGTCGGTCATTTTATTTTTTATAAGTGTAACCCGTTTTTTCACCCGGTGCCAATTTCCTGGCCGCAACTCTCCCTCTGCCAGCCAATAATGCTTCCTTCATCGCATGATGAGTGAGCAGGCCACTTCTTATCACACAGCAGGGGGGAGGACGCAGCACGTGGAAGGAACATGTTATTACAAGCAGTTACTGTCCCCTCCATCAGGTGTCCCGGCAGGGGACGTTTGGGCATGTTTGTTTTTTGTGAGGGTACCTACCTTAGAAGACACGAGACGAGAGAACCTGCAAACTCCACACAGAAAGGACCTTCTAGATGTGACAGACTGCACCACTGCTTCACACCCTCTTCTAGGCGGCTCTGTACCAAACACACCACTGTGAAGGGGAAAAGGAGAGAGTACAGCAGGTCATACAGTAGTAAGCCAGTGGTTTTCAACCTTTTTCAGACCAGGGCCCACTATTTATTCAACATTTGAGCCACGGACCACCAGGGCCCACTATTTATTCAGCATTTGAGCCACGGACCATCATTTTTAGCCCCCACAAACCCCAAAACTAAAGATTTTGTTTGCTTTTGTTCACAATACCAGGCAAACATACAGATCAAAATGACTATTAATCTTCTAGTTGTGTATACTTGGGGCTAATTCGGACGATATTTTATCTCTTGAGAGCGTAAACATGGAACCAAATGGAGCCTTGCGGGTCCATTTGGTTCCATGTTTACAGACAAAGACTGAGAGATAGAAAGAGAATGACGATGAGAAAAGAGAGGTGGAACGTGACATATAAACCTGCCCTCGGTCCATATCGGCAAAGCGACGGAGCCCAATAACGTCGAGTGCCGCAATCGTGTCACTGACCTTAACTCGGATCATTTGGAGTACTAAATTAGATACCCCCGGGCCGGTCAGAAGTCTTTCCTGTGTGTGGGGGACTTTGAAGATGAGGTTTCCGTGTTGGTCTACAAACTAAAGAGGCATGCAGCCGCCACGCGGCCGCCGAGGTCAGGACAGACCACAGGCTGCGGTGGAGACACAGCCAGACAGCCGTCGTCATGCAGGGAGGTCCCAGCGGTAGGCGGAGGAGGCCTGATGGAGCATTTCAGGACACTATGAATGTGGAACTTAAAAGAAAAGGTTACTACAAGTATAAGATGTGCAAACTCGGGAGTGAACACACCTCATGAATTGCAAATTACAACAGACAGCCAAAACTATAGATATATACAGTATATAAGAAGGCTAAATGGCTTGAGGTGGAGCCTCTGACGTCGTTCACGGCGGCCATCTTGCCAGAGTACTCAATACAGTATGCTCTATGGCAGCCCAAACAAAAACAGCTATAACTCACTCAAAACTTGACGGATTTATGAACTGATTGCTTTATTATGAACGATATCAACGTAGCTATGATTTTTGCTAAATTATATTGTGTGTGACACACAGACAGACACGTTCAATAAGAGTAGCACTGTTATTGAATGTGTATAGTACTGTTGCAGTAGCATTTCTCAAACTCTTTGATTTAAAGGGCCCCCATAGCATCAAGTCGTCTGAATGTAAATGACTGTTACTCTCAGCACTTATGAAGACGTGTGTATGCAGTCATCAATAAATAAATAAATCAAATCACTGCTCACTTTACATACATGACAGTGTAAAAACTTACAATGAAAAAGAGTTGAAAAAGGCCAGAGGCCTCCCCAATGTATTTACACATCATTTGATGTCCTCTTGCTATCCAACTTACATCTTCTCCTTTACAAACATCTGTTTCCTGACATTCCCTTTCATAACCGTTCCATTGCCCTAGCCTAGAGCATCTCTGTGGAGTTCTTCATTCTACTGGATGTGGGCTGGGTAGTTCCTCCTGGCGCGTATTACTGAGCACATTCCTGGGCTTTTGCACGCCTTCCAAATCCGAGGGAGCATTTTTTAAATGGTAGAAATCACACATTTCTCTAACTGCTCACGTCCCGTCTGTTTTTCTTATTTTAGTGGAGGTATATATTTTTTTCTCTTGGTAGACATGGCTGCCAGTTCCCAACCTGATCTGATGTAGATGTCCAGAGTGCTCCAGATCACAGTGGATAACGGCTAGTTTCTTCAATCTAAGATGTACAGGTCATCGGGTATACTATATCCTCCCCCACACAGAGATGATCTCCCACCATGAAACAGCACATAATAGACATCCAACTCGGTACATGGGCCTTTCCCTTTCCCCTTGGGCTTTCTGGATTGAATTTGCACATATCGCTGGATAAAGGTTCAAGTTGATGCCACAAACTATGCACAGCTTTCCATTAGGGGCCAAAGACTGAATGACAACTGCATCATTCTGGAAGATCTGCAAAAGGCATGTTCAGCTAGCAGTTGTCAAACACACTGATGTTACTTATCAAAGTTCGTGGAACCAGATTAAACCATCAAAACTCTGTGGAGGCATGCTTCTCACAGCAATATCTATTTTCAATAGCTCACCAGCACACTTATGCGCCCTGTTAATGCTACCGGTCACTGCAGAAAAGATTAAGCAGTGAGGTTTGTGTATACTGTCTATTTTTGTCTCCTGATTTATGTTATATAATTACAGTTTTGGAGCAATGTGACCAGTAGGCTATAATCCATGCACAAACATACTTGGTTATTCTCTTAGACTTCTCAAAGACACAGACAAAGACATGTTCAAGAGAATATATAGCACACAAACAATACATTTCCATAGACTCATACTTATGATTGGGCTTATTTATTGAATGATTAACCTGTTGAATAAACCAGCCCTAAGACCACAAACACACACATCGCAAAACACACAAACCAAGAACAAATATGCAGTAAAACACTGAATTAAACTTGAATTAAACAGTTATACTCAAGCTAAACACCCTGTACAGTCCTCAAGCTTCTGTTCAGATTCTTACTTTGACTGAATCTTTGATAACAAACTGTACAATTGTAGGGTTTTTCCTCTGTATGAGTCATGAGGTGTTTTCAGATGACCATTTTAACTGAATCTTTGTTGACAAACTGTACAGGTATGTTTTTCTCCCTGTATGAATCCTCATGTGATTCTTCAGATTACCATTATAATGGAATATTCTCTTTACAAACTGTACAAGCATGCAAAACACACAAACCAAAAAACATCCAAACCGAGCACAAATTTGCAGCAGAACACTGAATTAACATGAAGTAAACTCAAGCTATACTCAAACTACTAAACACTGTACAATTTGCTTTAAATTCTGTTTTCCCTCGTACTGTATATTTGCTGTAATTGTGGAGAATAGAATTGCCCTCTCTTTCAGGGTTTATCGACATTCTTCTACATGGAGCATTGCATTTTAAAATTAATATGCTGTCATCTTGTCCAAGTCCATTTCCCACCTTCCATTTAGAACAGATCTTTATTTGTCTGTTTTAAGAATCCTTCCTCCTCTTTTCTTCACTTAATTCTCCTCCATAACCTGTTAGGTCACAAAAGTAACAGTCAAACCCAATCGATTGGACTGAAACTAGAAGTGCCCTTCCTAGCATATTTATCCCACAAATATGTAACGACATGGTGCATATACAGTGCATACATTCATCGGATTCAGCGGATGTCAGCATTTATACACACTTTGCACACATACACACTTTTACTGATAGATAATTTTTAGATAGATCATTATTTGTGTTTTTTAATTTTTAAATCTAGTTTGCCCCCTGCTCCAGGGTACCCCCCAACCACCCCCCACCCCAACCAAACCTGTGTGAAGAGGAGCAAAGCAAATAAGAAAGAAGAAATAGAGGGAGAAAAAAAAGGAGATAGAGGGAAAGGACGAAAGAAAAGAAAAGAGGAGAGAGAGAGAGAGAGAGAGAGAGAGAGAGAGAGAGAGAGAGAGAGAGAGAGAGAGAGAGAGAGAGAGAGAGAGAGAGAGAGAGAGAGAGAGAGAGAGAGAGAGAGAGAGAGAGAGAAAAAGAGAGAGAGAGAGAGAGAGAGAGAGAGAGAGAGAGAGAGAGAGAGAGAGAGAGAGAGAGAAAGCTTTTGACAGCAATTGGATGATTTTATGTTGTTCCCGCAAAAAATATGTTTTGCAAAAATCCACCTGTTGGTTGTGCTATAACAGGACAATGGCCTGTTATAGCAAGGCTGTTTTAGAAAATGTGAGCCAGAGGTTCATCATTGCCATCCCTGGAGTGTGTGTGCAAAGTTTGGCAATGGCCGAATTAAGGGTGCCGGAGATTAGCTGTTCAGAGACAAATGTCCTTACCGTTGTTCAAAATACAAATACATCCTTGACATCTGCCCTGTCTGAGGTTAGGCCTGTTGAGAAATACCTTTCGGTGTCCTGGTTAACTCCACTGCCCTGTGTAATTTGTCACCAATTTTTGGTGACACGTTTTGATAACAGGTGACACTAGCGGTTAGCGGAGGATATGTTTATTCTGAAACAATTAATGATTGTAACTAAAGATCCTTGTAAGTTACAACTGTGTTTTTTTCATTTATATGTAAAAAGCCGTAAATACTGAGGCGAACAGCCCATTCCCAAATGCTTACCAGTCTACTACTAATAGCACATGTTTTTTTATCTCCCTTACCGTCACTCAGCAGTGGGCACACGCTGCAGTTCAGTGGGGGTGTTTCAGGTCTTCTTAGCAGGACCTTCCTCGGCATTGAACTGTAGACTAGCAGAATGTTGCACACAATGATATATATATATATATATATATATATATATATATATATATATATATATATATATATATGTAGTGTTTATGAACAGGACATAATATTTCAATATTAATTTTCCATATTTATATGAAATTATGAAAATATTAATATTGAAACATAATGAAATTATATTGCTCACGTCACTGTTAATGTAACATGAGTTCTTGGACAGACTAGCAATAAATACCCCATCTGTACAATTTGTAAACCATGAGATAGAAAACACAACAACTTCTTAATGAAAATAATCAATTTATTAAATGTAAAATAAATTGGTATAAAACATCCTAAAATGGACGGCAGGATTAAATGTCGATCATAGCAAGGTCGTGTGTATTGTCAGGTAATGGTGCAGACAAAGAAAAGAGACACTTGAAAATAAAAACAATAAAAGGTTTGAGAAACAGCAGATCTACAACTTCTCTACTCTGCCTGCTAACCTGGGGGTTGCCATTCCACATGTAACGTGATATGCTTGCCTGTGTGTAGGAGGAGGAGACAGCCATGTGGTGGCAGCCATTAGCAGCCCTGTGGAGGAGGAGTAGTCTTTGTTGTAGCTGGCGGCGGCCATCTTGGGAAGGAGAGTGGACAGTTGGAGGTGCAGGCCTCCAGGCAGTTTATACCCGGTCAGTGGCAGCTCTGCGTCCTTGGTGACGCCGACTTGGATTGGAGTTGGCTCCTTGAAGGATGTAGTCGTGTAGGAGATGAGTGTCTTGTCTTCGCTGTGGCGTTGAGAGGAGCACCGTTCTGAGTCTCTGAGTGTCGGCTGGTTGTGGCGTTGAGGTCTGCTCAGAAGTTCTTTGGTGGCGGGGACATGCAGTCAAACCCGGACTGAAAAGCGATGAGGAGACTCAGTGTCTTATCCTCGAAACAAGTCAGTAGCGCTCTATGCGGGGGACGTTTCGTCTAACCCCACAGTCCGACCAAAAAGAACAGAGGGCGAAACGGGGACATCTAGTCAACCCGATTCAGAAGAGCAGAGGGAGAGGACAGGACGTCTTGTCTGTTCCTCCACCAAAACCAAGAGAGAGCACATGTGGCCTGTTCACTATCTTCACTCAGTGGGGGAGTTTAACTCCTCCCTTCCAGTTCACTGGCCATTTCCATGCATGGGTCCATGTCCATGTGTGTAGGGGGGTCACCAGCCCCTCCTTTTTCCTCCTGCTATATCTCCACATTTCTCTAACTTCCCTTAGTGACTAATTGCAAAACATCTGATCATGGATTTGCAAACAAATCGATTCTGGGAACGTTTAGATACTAAACACTATATATTAGCCATGCAGAGATCAGGCAAATATTAGAAGAGGAAATTATTTACAAATCAAATCAACATGCTATGCAGTTTATGGTTAAGGTTCATAAGATAGCATACAAATATATATATACTGTGGTCCAGACATGTAAAATGTGCACAGTTTCATCTGTGTGGTATTGTTCATGAGGTAGGGGCACAGAAAGTGAATACTGAAGTGTCCTTTTTCTTGAGTTCCTATCCTGCATTCCAAAGGGTCGTAAAACTGATTAGCACCCTCCATCCTTCTCTGGGGGGGGGGGGGCATTGTCTCTCAGTATCACTGAAAATGGTACAGTTGTACACGACCAATGTTTCTGTGTTATCCATGTCCATGTTCAGGCCTCACGCTACATATCCCCCCTTGGCCTCAAGGTCGTGAAGAAACGAAACGTTGAGTCTATGATCCTTGAGGGCACAAAGTAGAAAGTGAGAGCAGGGACATGGCACACACAGCATAAACATCACATGTAAAAATGGCAACTCCCTTTCCTTCTAAACTGTTTCTGGGAAATTTCGAACAACCATAAAACATGTTTAAACAAGAAAGAAAAAGGGAATAAACCACAGAGCACAAAAGGAAAGGAACCATTAAAATGCACTTAAACTGCTGCAAGTTGAGTATATTTGCTGTCCTCAATATGATGGAAACAAAAATATATATATTAATAATAATATATGATGACCTAATATATGTACAAACTCAACACACAAGGAAAACAAAAAAAAGGGAAAATAACATTTTAGGAAAAGACAGATGCTTTAAAACTGCCAAGATTGTTTTAAAACTCCTATAGTTATCAGCAAATTAGGATGATGGCATATTAGTACAGGGGAAGCAAGAAAAATAATATGCTTATAAATATCTACACACATGTACAATATATACATAATGCTACAAGAGATGTCAAACCCTTTTTTTAACATCTTGAGTGTTTTAAAAGACACCTGGTTAGTTATCAAGATATAATTTGAAGGATTAACACCATTTGTTTGAGTCTAGGTAAAAAAGAAAATGTTACAGATTTGGGAATAGACTTTAACTATATAATATGTATCATCAGTATCTCCCCTTGTCCACTGCATCATGGCAGTGGACAAGGCACATATTTATATTGTCCTGAGATTTGGCTGTCACAAACATGAAACAAAACGGATACAAAGCCGTTTCTTTGTTTGGTGTTAAATGAACTAGTCAGTTGTCAAAACATGAGTGGAAAGCTTACATATTTGGTTGAGTCTGGCTACAATAATAATAATTTAAAAAAATGTAGGCATGAGAGTAGACTTTTGCATGGAGCAAAAGGCATCATTTCTATATACAGTAGTTGTTCTGATTTTTGTAGGCATGATAATAGACTTCTGTACATGTAGCAGAAGGCATCTATATACTTCTATATACAGGCTGAAGGAAATCATCATTTCTATATAGTTGTACTGGCAGATATTTGATTACTCGGGCTACAATAAAGTATTTGTTATAGCAAACATCTCCCCTTGTCAACTGAAATGGTGACCGTTTACTGCAACATGTTTGAGTGTAGCTACGACAAAATATTTGCCGCAGACATAATTTGGGTAGAACTATCATGCTGTTAATTCACCAAATGGTAATTAAGATGATCAAGGCATGCAGATCATGTTAATTATCCTATAGGGACTACATTTGACGGTTGATACTATTATTTTAGGTTTGGACAAAACAAAACCGGTAGACTAAAAGAAAAAACTAAAACGAAAAAGTAAACACAACAACAACAACCAGTGTATAAGGTGTATAAATCCGTACTCCCCCCTTTGGATTTTTCAATTGACCCACCAGCCACCACAGGGGGTTAAATCTGAAAAATCCACACAAGAGGATGCCACTGTGTTGTTGATTCAGTCATGCATCGATGCCCGCCAGTCATTATCACTCGGCCCTGACTTCTGTCTCGCTGCATAGAGCCGTGCTTTTCTTTGCCGGCGTGATTCCCTAACTTCGTGACTGACTTCTGGGCTCTTATGGCTTCGTTCAGCGAACGATAAGGGCGGGTCATCACGGTCTCTAGCAAATGCTTCCCGTGCCAGACTCCGTAGCTCCCGTATGCTTTTAGGGCATGTTGCCATGTTACTACTGAGTCTGACATCGAGAGGGAAACGCTTGGTGACAGATGGCAATAGGTTGTTAACAAACAGCTGTTTGAACATGACATCCTCCTCCATGTTTGGAGTATTCTTATAGCCGAAAAACGCTTTCATTAGACGTCTATAGAACACATCAACACCTTCACCATAGAGCTGTTTAACGCCCATGGCCGAGACGAGACCAGGTTGAACACCACAGTCGTCACCGAACTCATCAATAATGACCTGTCGAACCGAACCCCAATCTTGCAGAGATTGTGCCGGTTGTCGTGTGAGACAGGAAAACACCTCACGGTTTGAGGTTAGATGAATAAGTCTGACTTTTGTTTCTACAGTGACAGGCTCATGAGAGCGTAGACAGTCCTCTATACTATCTAGATAAGCATGAGTGTCTGCACTGCCCGAAACTGGTGGGTTAAAACGGTCAATGTGTTCTGCAATTGTCATTAGATCGTCATCGTCCAGCGTTTTAGCAAGGAACCTTTGGGGTTCATGCGTCATTTTGTGTGAGTCAAACTCAAACTGACTGGGTGCTGAAGGTGGGCCAGAACATGGTGGGACTGGTCGTGTGCACGCAGCTATGTCTGCTCGTGCTACCACTCTATCAATTGGCAGGGTCATAGCCTGATCACTTGGGTGTACACGCAGTTGCTTTGGTTCTAAAGGGTCAGTGGCAGGGATGTGGGTTTTTGGAAAGGAAACATGGTCCAGCAACCCCTGATGACCACTCAATTCCACTTCCTCAAACTCGTGCTTGGTTAATTTACCCTGCAGTGTTGTGATAAGGTTGTCTCTAATAGTTATAGTGTGTTGTAACTGATTGACTTCTACACTCAGTCTGTCAACATGAGAATTCATTGCCGAGATTGCTTTGGCCTGGTCAGCTAGTTCAGCCTGGATTAGGCTGGACCCACAGCAAAGTTCACCAGTGCATGCTGGTGGTTGACCTCTGACCTCTGCTAGAAGGTTCTGAAAGCATTTCAGTAGGGTGTCATCCATGCTGGTAAATTTATGCTTTTCCAGGGATGCGACCCTGTCTTGCAACTGGATTATGGAGCCCTGAAGCTTACAGAATTCAGCCAGATCACCCCATGGCTGTTTTACTCCAGCCTCCTGCTTCAAAACACCCCCCTGTAACCTGCCAGTGTGGTCTTTAACTGTCGGCAATGGGACAAACTGTGGGCATACGTCCATATCACAACCAACATTCCAAGAACTCTGCAGTTCCGGGTCAAAATGTTCTAGCCAAGCTTTTGCAGCATGTGTTATGGCATAGGCCATATTATACAGGAATTTCCTGATCCCTGCAACATCGATGAGAACCAAACACGAGGAAACCACTAATAACACCAAAAGCTGATTGAATAAATCCAGGTAGCTGAGTGCCTTCTCAGACATATTGGCAGTGTTGCTAAAATCTTCTTATTTTAGAAAAGTTCTCTAACAACAGATCTCTAAAATCTGCAAAGTTGTAAAATGGGCTGCCAAAGTGTTGTCAACTAATCTTGTTCCAAAAATGTAATTTATCTCTGCCACTGAGGTGAAATTCGAATTTGGAGATGCAAGGTGGGCAGTTCGTTTTACTTTTACAGCCTACACAGTCAGCCCTAGGCTGGCTGTGCAAGAAGGAAGGAATTAGCACACAAGAGCAGCAGGCCAACTAATGCTCAGACCCCCCTTGCCATTCACCTAGATGCAGGGTGATGAAAGAGGTGAAGGGGTGGGGGTCGTTCTACAACCCAGAAATGAGAATGGGACTGGCATTAGCCGGCTATTGATAAGCCCTTTGCCTGTTTCCTGGTCTGGAACCAAGATTGCACTACTCAACCTCTTTTGGAATGATAGATGATGACTGACACGGTTGACAGTTGCCAGTCAACACACACTTCTAACTTGTGTAAAGTGAATGTATTCGTGACAACAGTGTATGGAACGATAACTAGGTGTTACAGTATGGACAAATAGTTGCTAAAAAGCAATGCCAGACTACTGGTATGGATTCAACAAATGTTAATCTGGCTTATGTGTCTGCTGACACACAAGAGGCAGGCCCAAACCCCCCTTTCTGCCCTGATGTGGGTGATAAGGAAGGAGTGGGAGGTCAGGACTGGTGTGGCTCAACTCCTCATGGAGCCAGATTGAGCCAACACTGCTAAGGCTGTGGTTCAAAACCCCCCTTTTCTCAAATGATTGATAAAGGGTGTTGTGTGTATGTTGCATGCAGCAACAAAGACAAAATGGAGACCGTTTGTCTGCGCTCTCTGGCAGAACCTAGAATGGTTCCTGTGTCAATTTCACACACAACTGCCTTTCCTACCCTACCAAGATCAGATCATTAACTTGTTAAACATTTGGCCAGGCCAAGGTAACTTCCAACCAGCAATGATGTCATACATGTATTCACAAGTAAAAAATTAAAAATAAAATAAAAATAGTACTATGTTACACCATACTGCCACTGGAAAACATAAAGGGCTTACATCTATCTATAAACCAGGGTTTTCACAGTTTTACTTGTATTCACCAACAGATTTGCAGTGATGTCTATTGGTGTAGGTATACTTCATTAGTCATAGACCAATAGTTAATATACTCTAGAGGAAGTGGGATAAAAACTCACATTTGTGGGAGAGGGGCACACATGCACTAATGTCAGATCAACTTAATTCAACACAGATATGGATCTAATGTGTCAATTTAAGGATCTTTGACAATTCTAGTCATGATGAAACTCACACCCTTCAGATTATGAGACGGATCCTAGGTAGCTCTCATATCTAGCAGCTAAATAAATTCTCAACAGTTACTACACCATGCCTCTTCGGGAGAATGAGTTTATATTATTGTTATTATTATTATTATAGTGCTTACTTTAAAAACGACCGATTTTATTCCGGTTTTACTGGTATTTTAGATTTCACTCTGCTACCACTAACCAGATATTGATCAACTTAAATCACTGAAAAAAGTAATAAAATAACAGCCGTATTAGGCCTATATTATTAGCGTCATCATGGTGGTTATTATTTCTATTATTACCCGTATTATTATTATTATTATTACCCTTATTATTATTATTTAAAAAGAAAAAAAAAACTTGTATGTATGATTTCAATATCTCATTGTTCACAGTATGTACAGCTGGAATAAGAGTCTGCCCCACGTTGGGCGCCAATTATGTAGTGTTTATGAACAGGACATAATATTTCAATATTAATTTTCCATATTTATATGAAATTATGAAAATATTAATATTGAAACATAATGAAATTATATTGCTCACGTCACTGTTAATGTAACATGAGTTCTTGGACAGACTAGCAATAAATACCCCATCTGTACAATTTGTAAACCATGAGATAGAAAACACAACAACTTCTTAATGAAAATAATCAATTTATTAAATGTAAAATAAATTGGTATAAAACATCCTAAAATGGACGGCAGGATTAAATGTCGATCATAGCAAGGTCGTGTGTATTGTCAGGTAATGGTGCAGACAAAGAAAAGAGACACTTGAAAATAAAAACAATAAAAGGTTTGAGAAACAGCAGATCTACAACTTCTCTACTCTGCCTGCTAACCTGGGGGTTGCCATTCCACATGTAACGTGATATGCTTGCCTGTGTGTAGGAGGAGGAGACAGCCATGTGGTGGCAGCCATTAGCAGCCCTGTGGAGGAGGAGTAGTCTTTGTTGTAGCTGGCGGCGGCCATCTTGGGAAGGAGAGTGGACAGTTGGAGGTGCAGGCCTCCAGGCAGTTTATACCCGGTCAGTGGCAGCTCTGCGTCCTTGGTGACGCCGACTTGGATTGGAGTTGGCTCCTTGAAGGATGTAGTCGTGTAGGAGATGAGTGTCTTGTCTTCGCTGTGGCGTTGAGAGGAGCACCGTTCTGAGTCTCTGAGTGTCGGCTGGTTGTGGCGTTGAGGTCTGCTCAGAAGTTCTTTGGTGGCGGGGACATGCAGTCAAACCCGGACTGAAAAGCGATGAGGAGACTCAGTGTCTTATCCTCGAAACAAGTCAGTAGCGCTCTATGCGGGGGACGTTTCGTCTAACCCCACAGTCCGACCAAAAAGAACAGAGGGCGAAACGGGGACATCTAGTCAACCCGATTCAGAAGAGCAGAGGGAGAGGACAGGACGTCTTGTCTGTTCCTCCACCAAAACCAAGAGAGAGCACATGTGGCCTGTTCACTATCTTCACTCAGTGGGGGAGTTTAACTCCTCCCTTCCAGTTCACTGGCCATTTCCATGCATGGGTCCATGTCCATGTGTGTAGGGGGGTCACCAGCCCCTCCTTTTTCCTCCTGCTATATCTCCACATTTCTCTAACTTCCCTTAGTGACTAATTGCAAAACATCTGATCATGGATTTGCAAACAAATCGATTCTGGGAACGTTTAGATACTAAAAACTATATATTAGCCATGCAGAGATCAGGCAAATATTAGAAGAGGAAATTATTTACAAATCAAATCAACATGCTATGCAGTTTATGGTTAAGGTTCATAAGATAGCATACAAATATATATATACTGTGGTCCAGACATGTAAAATGTGCACAGTTTCATCTGTGTGGTATTGTTCATGAGGTAGGGGCACAGAAAGTGAATACTGAAGTGTCCTTTTTCTTGAGTTCCTATCCTGCATTCCAAAGGGTCGTAAAACTGATTAGCACCCTCCATCCTTCTCTGGGGGGGGGGGGGCATTGTCTCTCAGTATCACTGAAAATGGTACAGTTGTACACGACCAATGTTTCTGTGTTATCCATGTCCATGTTCAGGCCTCACGCTACATATATATATATATATATATATATATATATATATATATATATATATATATATATATATATATATATACACACACACACACACACACACAGTATATACAACGTAATATAATCAACACGCTAATGTTTTTGCTCCCATTTTTCATGACTTAATGTTCTAAAATTCATTCCAAATTCATTCATTCAATTCATTACAAATCTCTAAAAATGTGATAGTGAGCACTTCTGCTTTGCTGAGGTACTTCTTCCACCTCACAGTGTGCCACATTAAGATGCAGATCTGATATCATGCCTAGTGCACAGGTGTGCCTTAGACTGTCCACAATAAAAGGCCACCTTGAAATGTGCTTTTTTAAAAAAAAAAAATATTTATTTATTTATTTATTTGCTTTTTGGGGGGTCTGGAGACTCAGAACCAGTGAGTATCTGGTGTGACCACCATTTGCCTCATGCAGTGCAACACATCATCTTCGTATAGAGTTTATCAGATTGTCAATTGTGGCCTGTGGATTGTTGGTCCACTCCTCTGCAATGGCAGTGCGAAATCTGGAATGCATTTAAGATCTTTAAGTCCATCTCATGAAAAAGGGAAGCAAAAACAAAAGTGTTGCATTTATATTTTTGTTGAGTATATACCGGTATACTGTAGAATATAGATGGATGCTAACCATGTCCACTGGCAATATAATGTAGCTTACTCCCTTAAATACCATGTGTGGTCTCAATGGGTTAGCTGGGTTAACTAACTTCATTGGAGACATTTGGAATAGACTGATTTGATCCATAGAGGAGAGTAGAACAAATAATTACTGCTATGGAATAAAAGCCATACATAATGACCAAAATAACAACAGTGGAGTGCTAGGCTAGGATCTTATTGGTGAGTGAATCTAAGATGCTGTGTAATTGTATAGGAAATAAATTACCTGCTGCAGGATGCAACTGTGGGGTAAACAGTGGTTCCCTCAACCTCCTTATCCTGCAATGCATCTTCTGCACCTGAAAGACACATCAAGGTCACTATAGTGAATGAAAAGTAAAACAGACTGAAAGAACAGAAGTCTGACTTTCACACTAAATTAAGATGAGAAACAAATCTGTCTTCATAATGTTTTAGGTATCATTTATGATGAAGACGATTTGTAAACAACATGCGAAGGACAACACAGAGCACTGTTATTTGCATTGAATACAAAGCCTGGTAACCTCTCTGTTATAGAAAACAGGCAAATGCCAGGCAAATTCTCAGTTCAGCTCTCTGGTCCGTTATACCCACTTAGCACAGTGGTTTTCAACCAGTGGTCTGTGAGCGGGCTCCAGGTGGTCCCCAGCTAAATCATGGACAGTTGGTCACCAAATAGATCCTTATACATCTATAACTCTTGAGATTGTACAATCCCCCCCCCCCGGGTCCATTTGGTTTCATAAATTATATTTAAACATTTGAATTTAGCACTAGCACATTTTCCTCACCTGTATGAGTCCTCACGTGTGTCTTCAGACGATGAATATGACGGAATCTTTGTCTACAAACTGTACAGGTGTAGGGTTTTTCACCTGTATGTGTTCTTATGTGTTTCTTCAGAGAAGAATTTTCACTGAATCTTTGTTTACAAACTGTACAGGAATATGGTCTTTCCTGTGTATGTGTTCTCATGTGTGTTTTCAGATTAGAACTTTGACTGAATCTTTGTTCACAAACTGTACAGGTGTAGGGTTTTTCACCTGTATGTGTTCTCATGTGCTTCTTCAGATCAGAATTTTGACTGAATCGTTGTTTACAAACTGTACAGGTGTAGGGTTTTTCACCTGTATGTGTTCTCATGTGCTTCTTCAGATCAGAATTTTGACTGAATCGTTGTTTACAAACTGTACAGGTGTAGGGTTTTTCACCTGTATGTGTTCTTATGTGTTTCTTCAGAGAAGAATTTCCACTGAATCTTTGTTTACAAACTGTACAGGAATATGGTCTTTCCCGTGTATGTGTTCTCATGTGTGTTTTCAGATTAGAATTTTGACAATATCTTTGTTCACAAACTGTACAGGTGTAGGGTTTTTCACCTGTATGTGTTCTCACGTGCTTCTTCAGATCAGAATTTTGACTGAATCTTTGATTACAAACTGTACAGGAATATGGTTTTTCACCTGTATGTTTTCTCATGTGTATCTTCAGATGAGAATTTTGACTGAATCTTTGTTCACAAACTGTACAGGTGTAGGGTTTTTCACCTGTATGTATTCTCATGTGTGTTTTCAGATTAGAATTTTGACTGAATCTTTGATTACAAACTGTACAGGAATATGGTTTTTCACTTGTATGTGTTTTTATGTGTATCTTAAGAACATCATTCCGACTGAATCTTTGTTTACAAACTGTACAGGAATATGTTTTCCTCCCTGTATGAGTCGTCATGTGTCTTTTCAGATTCATGGGACTTAAGTCTTTGTCACAAATGGTACAACTAATTATATCGTTCTCTGTGTGACTCTTCATAGATGGAGCGAGTTTCGCTGGTTTTAAGTCCAAGGACTGCTTGTTGCTGAAAGGCAATCTTTGTCCTTCCACATGTTGTGTCTTGAGTGAGTTCCGTGTGTTTAAAGCTGCCTGATGCTCCCTGGTCTCCTCCCACTCATCACTGTCTTCTGTGATGTCAGATTCAGAACTGTGTGAAGAAAGCAGCCGTTTCTCACCAGTGGACTGCGATCCTGAACAGTCCTCTACATCAGCTTTAGTTTTCATGTGTTCAGTTGAGATGTTGGACAGATGCTCTGCGTTTGTGTCTTCATCATCGTTTTCACTTTTTACTGTCAGGAAAGCCTCCTCTGCTGTTACAAGTAGCTCTGTGGGCTCCTCTCTAATCGGGTAGAGTTGTGCTTTCTCCTGGACCAGACTGGGGATCCTCTCCTGCTCCTCTTCACACACACAAAGGAGTATGACTTCTAGAAGGAAGAGAGAGGAGATAACATCAGCAACACACAACTCAAATAGATGGTTCTCTCATATAGGCTATGTATTAGAATCACTGGTTACTGCTGTTTGGATTTGTAGGTCTGTTCCATTTTTGAATAGCACATATGAACACTGATACATATATACTGTATAAAGAATCCTGCTAAACTTGACTTGGATGTGGGAAATTGTTGAAACTAGGCTGAAAACTAGTCTTACATAGAGTATTACAGAACCAATGCAACGACTTCAGGGTAGTTCTTCATCTTGGAAATGCACTAGCAATTAGACCCCATAAGTTTGGTGAACCATGTTCTACTTGTAATTCAATTCCTCCAACATACTGTGTTCTGTTGACCCATCAGCCTCCTCTGGTCCCTGAAACGACTCCTCCGCTTCCTCTTTAATCTGTGGAGCTTCTGTTTTCTCCTGGACCAGACTGGGACTCCTCTCCTGCTGCTGTTCAGGGGAAACCTCCTCTTTACACATAGGAAGGATTGTGGCATCTATAGGAGGAGGAGAGAATATCAGGAGAGAGCACCTTGATGTGTTTTCTGTTGGGAATGGGATCAGATTAATTCTAATTATAGTGAAAGAAAAGGCTGGGCTTCTACAGGGGTTGACACTAAGGTCTCTGAGACACTTGCCCATCAGGCAAGTGCAAGTCAGGTTCTACTTGCCCTCAGGTCATGGTCACTTGCCCCCCAAACATATATTGTAAATTTTGCATTTAAGTTTACTTCCTACTTGGGTGCTTTAAACCAGGGGTTTTCAACAAGTGGTCCCTGAGAGGGTTCCAGGTGGTCCCCAGTTAAGTTGGTTAACCAGATGTAACTCTTGAGAGTGTAAAAATGAAACCAAATGGACCCGCAAGGGTCCATTTGGTTTCATTTTTACACTCTCAAGAGTTAAAATTCATCATCTTAATTAGCCCAGGTCTACACAACTAGAGAATGTAGAAGATTAGGTCATTTTCATGTGTATGTTAATTTGCCTGTTTTGTTTCCCAAATCCAGCCTGGAATTGTGGATATCTAGAAAGCAGGGAAAGACACAGGTCTTGCCCGATCGGGCAACCAGGTAGCAGCCTTCACTTGCCCCACCATTTTTTTACTTGCCCCGGGCAAGCGGGAAAGTGTTAGTGTCAAGCCCTGTTTTAGGCAGAGTCAGGCTTCAAGCACAGCTCTTGCTCTTTAAGCAAGGATAGATTAGATTGAAAAGCCTGAATTATCTAGATCAGTGGTTTTAATCTTTTTGAGGGCCCACTATTTATTCAGAATTTGAGCCGCAGACCACCGCAGATGACATTTTAGCCCCACAAACCCCAAAACTAATGATTTCTTTTGGCCACAATTTTTTTGGCTACATACTGAATTTGGGAAACAAAACAAAACATTTGTCAGGCTCAGGGAAGGCGGTGATAATGTGAGAGGGGGAGGGAGTTGTGTGGCGTGAGGCAGTGTTTTAGCCAATCACAGCACAGCATTCTCCAGCAGGTTCATAACCAGCCAATAGAATGGAGGTGAGGTGGAATTAGTTGACTCTATTACCTTTATATATACTGTAGGTAGGGTAAGTCGTTTCCTTTGTTAAATATGTGTTAAATTATAGCTATATTCTGACAGTAGTCAATGCTACAGTGTTTATTCAGTATTAGGAGTCTCCATGTCTCTCCAGCTCTTTATTAAACAGAAAATGTATTTCCAGGTCAGATCAATTCTATCCAGTCAGATATACAGTAGATTACAGTGAAGATAGAAAGACAGTCAAACTTTGAACATGAACATTGTTCTACAAGTTGTTATACATGTTATTCTGTCTGATGGTTGTTTTAATAAACCAGGACTCCTGTGGTGTTTTGAAGCACAGCTAATTGTGTACTTGACAAGGAGTTCTCTCTCATGATTGGTTGAATGTTGTCATCCTACCTGTCCCTGAAAATGTATATTGTTTATTAAAGAGCCGTTCAGTAACCGTTACTGAACAAGCACTGTATAGCAAGGATTATTATTGCAGAAACAGTGCTTTAAGCCAGTGGTTTTCAACCAGTGGTCCTTGAGAGGGTTCCAGGTGGTCCCCAGGCTAAATGATGGAAAGTTGGTTAACCAGATGTAATTATTTGAGAGCGTAAAATTAAACCAAATTATTTGGTTTCATGTTTACACCCTCAAGATGAAAATATTCATCTGAATTAGCCCAAGTCTACACAACTAGGGAATGTAGAAGCTCATTTCGATCTGTTTGCCCATTTTGTTTACGAAATCCAGCCTTGTGGACAAAAGCAAAAGAAATCTTTAGTTTTGGGTCTGTGGGGCTAAAATATCATCAAATGGTGGTCTGTGGCTCAAATGCAGAATAAATAGTGGGCCCTGGTATCAAAACCACTGCTTTAACCCATAATAATTGTAATAAAAATGTTTTAACAGTGGCCTAACACTCACTCACTCACCCTTTAATATAGACATAAAACATCACAAAATGGAACTTAGACATTTGATAGACATCTATCAGTCCTGTGTGTTTGATGTGTGTCATAACAGTCATTTGAAGAATAAAACCGATTTTCTTGAGTGTTTAATTTCAGGTTGAGGGTATTAATGGTACCAACCTGCTCTGTGTAGTTTGACGACTGGTTGTAAAAACACCTCCAGCATCCTGTGTTTCTCCATAATGCAGACATGTTGTTCCTCATACTCTCTGATGGTTCTTTCAACTTCACAAAACAACTCTTCAGCGACCACAGAGAGTCTGTGGTTGATAATTGACTTCACTGTTTGCAGTAAAGTCATACTAATAATCTATTAATATCAAAATAGATTTGACTAAGCTGGTGTGTGGAAACGTTTCTGACAGTTATTCAGTCACCTAAATGTTATTTTGTCAACGTTAAACACTTCCTGGTGGTGATTTGACGCATTGATGCCAACAGCGCCACCTTCTGGTGAAGAGCTGCACAACAGTCTCCCAGTGGTAGTAGTGGAGAGGTCGTTCTTTTTCCAACTCGGTGCGTAATTGGAAACATTTGTATTCTTAACCAATTGAATTAACCTTCCAGAGCAGTTGTTTTCAACCATTTTCATACCAGGGCCCAC